>JARGCV010000423.1:1332500-1425000 GCA_034064705.1 Bothrops alternatus | reverse complement strand
CAAACAATAGCTAGCTGTGACTTATCAAGCTGTTTGCTATAAATCAGACCTTCGACCCCAGGACCACATGTCGCCCTTGGCCAGTCCCTGTCTGACCTGCTTGAGGTCAATCAAAACAGTTCCAGCTTCTCTGGTGGCCCTGGGGAAAAATAATTGCGCACCCCTGCTCCCAATGGTGCTATTTAGTATACATTCAAAGCAGTTAAAACAAACAGAGCATGCTTAAAGTAATTTTTCTGAGTCTCGCCAGATTTGGGGAGAGTCAAAAAAATGAAGACGGCCATTGCACCTATAGCAGTGATGGCGAACCTTTGAGAGACCGAGTGCCCAAACTGCAACACAAAACCCATTTATGCATGGTCTGGTGCTGGGTGGGTGTGGCCATTGGCTGGGTGTGGTCCATTGGGTGGGTGTGACCCATTGGCTGGGTGTGGCTATGGTGGTAATGGCAGACTGGGTGGGACTAAAAAGTTCAATCGATCAATTCCAACTTTGCAAAATCTTTTTTTTCCCGTGAGAAGTTGAAATTGACTGATTGATTGAACCTTTTTTTTTGTACACGGCGGTGGAGGCCTAAAGCGAAAAGGTTTTATGAAACCCAGCTGAAGGCCTAGGACTGGGGCGACGGCGCGCGTGCCCACAGAGAGGGCTCTGTGTGCCACCTGTGGCATGCATGCCATAGGTTTGCCCCCACGGACCTATAGAATCAAACCCCTGTCCTGTTTGGCATGCGACACATGTACGTAAAAACGGGGCAGATTTCCAAAGACCCGGTGACAGCCGCTTTCTTGACCATTTTGCCGTCCCTGGACCCACCCATGAGAAAAACAAGCAGGAGGAAAGAAGGGGCCAGGCGTCCTTTTGCTAGGCTGATACGTTACTTTTATCTCCTCCCGGGAAGATGGAGCGCAGGCGAGCTTTCCGGTTCTTCTCTTCGGGCGCCATGGGGAGCGGTTTGGAGCTGTGATTCAGGGCCGAAGAATCGCGATTGTTACTGTTCATTCTCAAAGGAGGTGCAGGAGGTTTTTCTTCAGTATCCAGGCTTTCAGACATCTTCAGCAATTCTCACAGCTTCCTGGGAAGCAAAGGAAGGGAGGAAAGGAGAAGAGTGAATGGGGGACGGTTAGGGGAAAAAAACAACAATAGGAAAGCTGGAACAAACCAGAGATGTTAGAGCTGAATGGGTATGTCTAGTGAAAAGAAAGACTAGGACCGACATGATAGTAGGGTTCCAATATCTGAGGGGCTGCCACAAGGAAGTGGAGGAGTCAAGCTATTCTCCAAAGCGCCTGAAGGCAGGATAAGAAGCAGCGGATGGAAACTAATCAAGGAGAGAAGCAATCTAGAACTAAGGAGAAATTTCCTGACAGTGAGAACAATTAACCAGTGGAATTGATGCTTCATCACTGGAAGCTTTCAAAAAGAGACTGGACAGCCATTTGTCTGAAATGGTGTAGGTTAGGGCAGTGGTTCTCAACCTGTGGGTCATGACCCCATTTGGGGTCGAACGACCCTTTCACGGGGGTCGCCAAACAACGCAGTCCGCCATTTTCCCCCTTTTTCCTTAGCTGTGCTACTCCCTCTTATTCTATTGGCTTTTGAAAGCCAATAGAATGGACTCTCTTGAATAGAGTCTAATTTTATTGGCTTTCAAAAGCCAATAGGAATTGTCCAGGCTGTCTCCGCCCTGCGGAGCCCGCCAAAAGTTCCAGTCTGCAAATGGTGCTGCAAGTTGTCTGCAGCGAAGGTGAGCTGTCTGGAAGTTTCCACCCCTCCCTGCTGAGCAACTACTACAAATGTAAGTAAAAGAGGGCCAGGGGTGGGAGGCCGGCAGGCGCAGGGAGGGTGGCTGGTGTGTGTGGGGCCCGGCGGATGCCTTACCTCCCTTGGGCTGGGCCAGCTGTTGGCCCAGCCGGTGGTCGCCCTGCGCCGTCGCTGCCCCTTGCCAGCTACGCCTCGGCCGGCGCAGGGGGCGGCACCACGCATGCGGGGTGCTCCCGGGCAGGGAAATAGTCCTCGACTTATGACTGGTTGGGGGTCCTCAACTTACGACCACTTGGGGGTCCTCGACTTATGACCGGTTGGGGGTCGCGGCATTAAAAAGGTTGAGAACCACTGGGTTAGGGTAAGAGTTAGGGTTAGAAGATTTCCAAGGTCCCTTCATTATTCTGATATTCTGTTATGTCCTTCCATAACAAGTAGGCTTAAGGTTGTGCTACTAACAATCCAATAGTAGCTATTACAAACTTACAGTTAGGTATCTTGGGCTACAAGTAGCTTAAAGCAAGGGACAAATGTTCAAAGGTACCACAAAGCTGGGTCCAGCTGCCATCTTAATTTCCCAAACTGCCCCACAACAGCATGGTACTGGGGGCATTATGGGACATTCAACTGCTCGGCATTGGCCAGAGAATACCTCACAGATGCTGGATTTTCAGAGTATTTTCCCTGGTTGAGGAAAATGTTGAGTCACTACATAACAACCTTGTTGGATTCTATTCTCAGTCTTTTTTTTTTCCTCCACAACAGAAGGTTTCTACTTCCTTGCAGTGTGTCACTGACCCAGACATCACAACGGCTGGCTTGCAATGAGGCCCTTTCACAAACACATTAAATGAATCTCAACTGGATTTTAATTAAACCAAGGGTTGCAGTAATTTGAAAGTCTGGAGCTAATTAACCAACAGGTGGTAATAAAGAGACAAGGGAATTTATTGAAGCAAAGTGCTCAAATCAAGACTATGAGTAAGAACTGGTCACTTATATCCATGCAATTCTTTGAGTGGGAATTCGTACAGGTGCAGGCACGCAACTCAACAACTCCATTCAGAACTTCCTACAGCTTGGAGAAATGTGTCAAATGAGTGTTGATTTCCTCCCCCCCTCTCCATATGGTGCCCAACAAAGCCTAAACCAGGGGTCCCCAATCCCCGGTCCATGGACCAGCACCGGGCCGCGGCATGCCAGCAACTGGTCCACACAACAAGCAAAGCCCCCATCCATGGGATGCAGGAAGCACACAAAACCACGCACCCTCTGGTCCACAGAAAAACCTCTCTCCATGGAACTGGTCCCTGGTACTCAAAAGGTTGGGGACCTCTGACCTAAACCAAGAGAGGTAGGAGAAGGGGATTCAAAGAACAGCAGTTGTAGCTAAGCAATGTACTTGTCTCCATAAATCTCAGATTCACATATGGAGTCAATAGCAAGCTTTTTATCTGGAGGAGAATCTGGGTAATTAAAGAGAAGACATTCCCCCTCCCCTCCCACAAAGAGCATCTTTTGGGGAGTGCAGATCTGGCAAGGTGAAGGATTAAATTCATGTGGCTACCAAGCTTAACTCTGGAAGGGAAATACTTCAGGTGAAGCTTGCTAACCACGTTCTTGTGGATTGAAGACAACAGATCAGATGGAGGCACAGCCATTTGGCCAGCTTGTGATACTTGCCACTATTCAGTTTGGAGAACTGCTATGTGGAAAAATCATGCCTTGAAGGCCAGGAATAGAATAACAGAGTTGGAATCCAATGTGTTTATCTGTTCTATTGTCCGTCTCCCACAAAGAAACAGGAGGGGAGTCCATCAATGATACCGTTATTACATGACCAGATATTAAGATGTGGATTGGGGCAATCAGTGTTTCTGAACTTCATTTCTCTGTATTCTTTTCCCATGAAAGCTCTTCAAGCAACAGGGGCCACACCTTTCTCAAAGCTGTTTCAAGAGTTACAGATTATGTGAGGACTCCTTGCAGGGACAGCTATATTACAATGGTCCCAATCTGGGCTGACGGGTACTCCTGAAATGCTAAGATCAAATCGCTGCTCGGTTGGGTAGCTGTGATCCAGGAAGTAAACTGAAAAGGGCATTTCCCACCAGCCTCTAATCTATTCAGATGTTCTTGGGCAAATAGGTGTGCCTCCACACAAAGATATAGGTCAGAGGTGTCCACCTTTAGCAAGTTTAAGACCTGTGGACTCCCAGAATTCGCCAGCCAGCCCTAATCTAAGCTATGGTTTCTATCATCTTTCTTTTCTTTTCTTTTCTTTTCTTTTCTTTTCTTTTCTTTTCTTTTCTTTCTTTCTTTCTTTCTTTCTTTCTTCTCTCTCTCTCCCTTCCTTCCTTTCTTCCTTTCTTTCCTTCCTTTCTTTCCACACACACACAAACATATATATTATTTTATTCAAACGATTAAAATACAAAATCAAAATGGAAAAAACAAAAACACATGTTACACTCCCTAGTTTTTTTTCTTTTTAATTCACACTTTTAAAACGTTCTTGTCTAGTTTCACATTGTCTTTGTTAAATTATTTTCCTTTGGTCTCTTATCATTTCTTTCCTTCTAAGAAGACCTCTTGGTGCATGGGAGCCCAGGAGCAAAGTTGGAAATAAAACCTGAAGTTTGCTAACTTCTAACTTCCAAATGCCTTTTATTGAAAAGAATGCTAACTAAATAAATAAAACCATGTTAATAAATAAACTAATGAATGAATAAATGAAGATATCTACTTGTCTGTCTGTCTATCAACTTTCTGTTTGGTTGCTGTATTTTTTTGTACAGCAACCAAGCAGAACAGATACAGATTCCAACAGATAGTTAGGACTGCAGAAAGAACAATCGCAACCAGCCTGCCTTCCATTGAGGACCTATATACTGCAAAGATCAGAAAGAGGGCTGAGAAAATATCTATAGACCCCTCACATCCTGGACATAAACTATTTAAACTCCTCTCTTCAGCACTCTGCTATAGGGCAATGCATGCCAAAACAACTAGACACAGTTTTCCTCCCCCATCCCATGCCATCACTCTGCTGAACATTTAATTCCACAGCACTGTCTTATATCTAAAGATATTTACCCATGTAGTAGGGCTGTATTGCCATTATCCTTCTCACCTTTTTTTGCTCCCTTCTCCTATTGTTATTTGATGATTATTTTACTTTATCATTTTCATATACCCTGAGAGCTTATTCACCGGAGACAAATTCCTTGTGTGTCCATCACACTTGGCCAATAAAGTATTCTATTCCAGAGTTCCCCAACATTTTTGGTTTTGTGGACCTGTGGGGGGGGGAGGGATTGTCCCATGTGTGCAGCAGGCAAGTGTGCATGTGCAATTCCATTTCCATGAGCAGCAGGCAAGCATGTGTGCTCCATTTGCAAGAACAGTGGGCAAGCGCCCTCACCGCTCACTAGGATGGTGTGCGTGAGCACGCTGTTGTCCACTGCTTCCGCAAGTGGGGATATGTAAAACCGCTGGGTGAGATCATCCGTGGTTTTGGTGTGGAGTACCATCTGTACGCTGATGATACTCAGCTGTACATTTCCACGCCGAACCACCCCAACGATGCTCTTGCCGTGCTGACCCAATGCCTGGAGGCCGTGCGGGTCTGGATGGGGAAGAACGGGCTCAAGCTCAACCCTTCCAAGACCGAGTGGCTGTGGCTACCGTCGTCCCGGTTTAGTCAATTGACTCCTTTGTTGTCTGTTGGGGGCGAAACAGTGGCCCCCGCGGAAAGGGTTCGCAATTTGGGAGTCCTCCTGGATTCACGGCTATCTTTAGAGGACCATCTGGCGGCCGTGGCCGGGAGGATGTTCTATCAGGTTCGCCTGGTACGCCAGTTGCGTCCCTTCCTAGACCGGGACTCGCTATGCACAGTTACTCATGCCTTCGTCACTTCCAGGCTGGACTATTGTAATGCTCTCTACATGGGGCTCCCCTTGAGGTGCACCCGGAGGCTTCAGCTGGCCCAGAATGCGGCCGCGCGGGTAGTGACAGGAGCGTCGTGGCGCTCCCATGTAACACCGCTCCTGCGTGAGCTGCACTGGTTGCCGGTGGTCTTCCGGGTGCGGTTCAAGGTGTTAGTGACCACCTTTAAAGCGCTCCATGGCATCGGACCCGGATACTTACAGGACCGCTTACTGCTAGCAAATACCTCCCGCCGTCCGGTACGCTCCCACAGAGAGGGCCTCCTCAGGGTGCCGTCGGCCAGACAATGTCGACTGGCGACCCCCAGGGGGAGAGCCTTCTCTGTGGGAGCTCCAACGTTTTGGAACGAGCTCCCCCCCGAACTCCGTACGATGACGGACTTACGCACCTTCCGTCGGGAACTGAAAACTTTCCTTTTTCAACAGGCCGGCCTGGCATAGAAGCTCCGGCTCCAACCGGGTGAAAATGTTTTAGGGGGATTGTGCAATTTTTAGGATTTTTGTAATTTTTATGATTTTAGGATTTGTATATATTGGGTTTTATAGATTTTATGGCCTAATTTGTTTAATTTATTTTTAAATATTTTAATTTTGTACATTTATATGTTTTTTAAATTTTAAGGCTGTAAACCGCCCCGAGTCCTTCGGGAGAGGGGCGGTATAGAAATTTAATAAATAATAATAATAATAATAATAATATGTGCATGGTAGGCCACCACTTCCGTGGCCCGGTTCCAAAAGGCTCAAAGCCCGATAGTGGGCTACGGCCCGTGGGTTGGGGACCTATTCTATCCTAAATAAAATCCAGCCTGCCACTCAGCCTTTTGAGGGCCTCAAAAGAAGCCTTTGCAGCCTCTTTGAAATTGACAGGTGCGGGCGGCAAATTCAGGGGCAAAGTGACCTCAGTCCCAGTGCACACCTGATGTGGCCGAGACCCATGGCACCCTTTGCACCGTTTGTGCTGTGACATCACAATGCGCAGCATGGCTTTGTGGCTTGGACTAGCTTTAAAAATAAACCAAATGTTGAGGATGGCAGTTTTTCCCCTTGGCTTGAAGCAACTGTATGTCTTCCAGCATAGATTGCATTCCTGCCTGCAAATCTTGGCCCGTCAAGGGAATGAGGAGGGACTTTTGATGATGCAATCCAACGTTTGGCTGGCTGGCTGGCTATGAAATGCTTTAGCAGCTTCCAGGGAGCAAAGCGAAGATATGGGTTACTCGCACGCCATCCATTTGTAAACAAAAGTCAGTTTGCTAAACTATCTCTCCCAGGAGACTTTCGTAATAGGAGCCTTTACAAAGACTTCTATTAATGGGTCCTGACCCAAATAGCTGATGGTGTCATTGTTTCCTAGAGCCTGAAATCAGCACGAGTTTTTATTTGAGATCTCAGCTGTGTTTCAGGTACCCACTCCAATATGACACAAGGTGCCATTCTTTGCTCCCAAATGCGGGCAGAACGATCCATGATCTTAATCATCACAATACGTTGAAAAACAGCAAGAAAGCTAATGCACACAGGTTACTCCAACAAGCTACACCAGGCTAAAATGAGGTAGTTTTGTCATCAGTGTGTGAAGCTGGGCATCGCATTGCCCAATAATACAATGTATTGGCATGCTTGGTAAACATGGCCGTTCTGTTTGGTTGGGACACATTTTTAATTTATTTTTTAACTTTAATTTTGTTCGGCACTCAAAAGTTACAAATTCAAAGGAAGAAAAATGCCAAACTCAAAATGTGACAGGGACCAATAGGCAATTTAAAGTTAAGCTACTATGCGGCCACAGAAGCTAAATTGATTATCCGTTGTTAGGAGAAAGAACGTTAGATTTATTTATTTATTTATTTATTTATTTATTAAATTTTTATGCCGCTCCTCTCCGAAGACTCGGAGCGGCTAACAGCATAAATAAAACAACATTTCAACATTTCAAAACTAGATAATATAGAGGGCACTGGAAAGCACAGCTAATCCTCAACTTAAAAGGGTTTGTTCAGTGACCGTTTCACGTTACAACGGAACGGAATAAAAAAAACCACTTGTCGCCATTTTTCACACTTCAGTCCACTGCAGCATCCCCAGGGACATGTGATCAAATTCAGCCCCTTGGCAACTGACTCATATTGAAGGAAAGTGATTCACTTAACAGTTATGGAAAGAAAAGTCGTAAGATGGGGGAAAACTTTCTTAACAGCTGTCTCGCTTAGCAACAGGAATTTTGGGCTCAATTCTAGGTTGTAAGTCGAGAACTACCTGTATTGTTGAAATTTTTCCAGCCAGCGGCCAAAAAGCAAAGTCAACGGGGGAAGCCAGCTTCACATGATAACCACGTGATTCACTTAACAACTGCAGTGATTTGTTTATGTCGTAACAGTGGACACAACTCAGTTAATAGCTTGTCAACAAGAATTCTGGTCACAACTGTGATCATAAGCCGAGGACTAGCTGTGATTTAGATTTACTTGTGGGCCAACATACATGCCAATCTTCCTCCTACAACTAGCTGAAATTACTACAGCCACATCTTTTCTACGGGCAGTTCTGTGCAATAAATTAGAACAGAACGGAACAACAGAGTTGAAAGGGACCTTGGAGGTGTTCTAGTCCAGCCCTCTGTTCAAACAAGAGATTTTATACCATTCTGGACAAATGGCTGTGTCTTCTTAAAAGTTTCCAGTGATGGAGCACCCAGAACTTTGGAGTCAAGCTGTTTCACTGATTAATTGTTCTCGCTGTCAGGAAAGTTCCAGGTTGCTTCTCTCCTAGATTACTTTCCATCCGTTGCTTCTTGTCCTGCCTTCTGGTGCTTTGGAGGATAGCTTGACTCCCTCTTCTTTGGGGCAAACCCTCAAATATTGGAACACTGCTATCGTGTCACTTCATAGTCCTTCTTTTCACTAGATTAAACATACCCAATTCCTGCAACTGTTCTTCCTATGTTTTAGCTTCCAGTCCCCTAATCCATCCTACGTCTCAGAATTCTGGTAAAACATCACACTCAAATTCTAAACTGCAAAATTTCAGGTGCTCTCTAAATAGTGGCAAAGAATTAGCTTTCTGCATAATACTTTGCCTCCAGCCCATCATCTGGAACTTTGCAGTTCAAAGCTGCTAGACCAAGTGAAAATCCACCCCAAATAAATTTGGCACTCCTGTTAGCTTGAGATATATTTAGCAAGGCAGTAAAACCTTCAGCGCTTAATCTTTCCCAATATACTCAGTCAGATGTTTGTCACATTAACAATTCACTTGAGGTGGGTTTGGTGTCAGAGACTATTGTTTTTCCTTACCGCCACATATCCAAGCATGCAAAGTCTAGACCGCACCCAGGACAACAGTCTGAAAGGCAGAAACAACTTCATTTCATTTCTCAGAACTGAAGAAGCTTCTTGGATGAGAAGCGAAACGTCTTGAAGGAAAAAACATAAGAAAGCCCAGTTGCCTCTTGAAAAATCAACTTTGGGACCGTCATGACTGAGAAGGGGCGTTGTCTTAGCTGAACGCCTTTTCTCAGAACGGAGATGGAGAATCCACGGATGGGGTGTAGACTGTATTCCTGCCCAATCAGATCAAGTCAGCCAAAGTTGCCACGCCCGTCCTGGGCCATAGAGATCCCAGTTTTTGACTCGATCTCGCCCAGGACAGACACAACTTTGGCTCTTAGGCAGGTACAGTCTCCATCCGTGGATTTGTAGATATAATAGCAGGGGAGTGATATCTTTAGTAAGCCTCAGCTGGCTAACCATATCACTCCAATTCCCAGGTATTCAGGATCCCCATTGGGGGGGGGAGATAGCTAAAGGTTAAGGCAAGGGGGCCCTTCCCTTCTCCCCTCGCAATCTCCCTTCCCTCCCATGACTCCCGGCCCTCCCCAAGACTCAATCGGCTACCAAGGTAGCCAACCCAACACCCCAGCCAAGCGAGCCGGAGCCTGCTACGAGGCTCCATCATCACACGGAACTGGGGGAGGGGGAGGGAGCTACTAACCGGCCCAGACCATCCGTTTTGATAAAAAAACCAACCAGGCCGATCTTGGAGCTGCAGCTGCAGCTCCGGCACCAGCGTGGTCGCCCATTGCCCGGGGGGGAGCTGCCTATCGCTCCGTCAGGCGCAGGTGGCCGGTTGCGCCAAGCAGCTGTTCAGCGCAGCAAGTTCAGACCTAGGCGGTGAGAGCGGCGAGCGCCGGAATCCCCGGGAGTAGAGCCCATGGATCCAGCGCTTGCCTACCCCCCCCCCCGGAGCCACGGAGCCACCCAAGTAGGTGGCCGCCATCTTGGTCCATGCAGCCCTTTAAAATTTTCTATGTATTTGTTCATAGAACATAGAATAGGTATAGAAGGGACCTTAGATGTCTTCTAGTCCAGAGGTCCCCAACCTTTTGGGCACCAGGGACAGGTTCCGTGAAGAGAGGTTTTTCCAGGGACTGGAGGATGCATGGTTTTGTGTGCTGCCTGCATCCCACGGATGGGGCTTTGGTTGTTTGTGCAGACTGGTTGCTGGCATGTCTCAGCCTGGTACCGGTCCGTGGACCAGGTGTTGGGGACACCTGTTCTAGTCCAACCCTTTCTCATTTGACCATTCTGGTCAAATAGCTGTCCAGTCTTTTCTTGAAAACCTCCCTTGATGGAGCACCCACAACTTCTGGAAGCAAGCTGTTCCATTGATTAATTCTTCCCACTGTCAGGAAACTTCTCCCTCATTCTAAGTTGGATCTCTTTTTAATAATCTTCCATCAGTACATCTTGTCTTGCCTTCAGGTGCTTTGGAGAATAGCTCAACCCCCTCTTCTCTGTGACAGCCCTTCAAATATTGGAAGACTGCTATCATGTCACCCCTAGTTCTTCTCTTTCTTAGGTTAGCCCAGGGGTAGGCAACCTTGGCTCTTTTATGACTCGTGGACCACGAGTCATAAAAGAGCCAAGGTTGCCTACCCCTGGGCTAGACATATGCAGTTCGTTCAACCATTCATCATATGGTTTAGCTTCTAGTCTTTAATCATTATTGTGGCTCTTGATTTGTTTTATTTTCCACCAAGATTTCAGGGTAACATACACTTCTCCAAGTATTTTCCATGAGCAAAATCTAGTGGGGTAAACCAGGATGGGAGTTGCTTTATGATGGAGATGGACAGTAAATCAATTAATCAATCAATCACTTTCTTAGCTTCCATTAGCAAGAAGAACCTTGCAATTAATCCGTTTTGTTTAGTCCGAATATAGAATTACTAGGAGGTAGGACCACTGAAGTTGGAGATAACCCACGTTAGCAACATTTTCTTAACTGATAGAAGAGAATATCTGTAGGAATTCTGGGGTCCTTGGTGCTCTCAGAGCTTAGTCATTTTCTTGAAGATGTTTCATTGTCCAACTAGATCACATCATTAGTGTCAGTCCTGATGATGTTTCCTAGTTTGCTAATGAAATGTCTGAAAGACAAGCTCAGAGATCACTAAGGTCTCCAGTTTCTTAACCTTAATCCCACACTCACGTTCTTAACTAGGACATAGGAACATGATCTACCAGTTTAATACTATACCACCACTGTTACTATTTGGGTTTGCACAATACCTTCATAGCACTTAAAGATGGGCCAAACTACAGAATTTTATCATCTAAAATTCATTCTTCATGGGATAGTTATTAGAGAGTGGGGCAAAAGACAAAATCAAGAGGGAAAGATGTGCTGAGCTCAGCTCCACGTACTCAAGCTCAAAAAGGCTGATTATAATCAGTACCGATAAGACTATCTGCAATTCTCTTTTGTCAAGAAAGACCAAGATGATTGAATTGGGCAGCTGCTGTTAAACTTAGTGTTAGCAAAAAAGAGATCCTTAATTCCTTCTACACTGATGTTTTAACTGCTATCAGCAGAAAGGCTGAATACATGACCCTCAACTTCCCTATCGACAATGGCAGAATCTGTTTTCCCTTCTCATTTTAAATCCTATTATGAAGTGGTACTGTCTGAAATGCAGACAAATAGGGTGTTGTTCACCTTCTCTGAAAAATGTATGCAACAAAAGGGTTCAACGTTTTCAGTCACGCTAATATTCCAAAATGGGGCTTCATGAACATTATAGCTTAAGCATCTACAAGGCTGACAACATAGAATAATAGGGTTGGAAGGGATTTTGGAGGTCTTCTGGTCCAACCCCTTGCTCAAGCAGGATACCCTATACCATTCCAGACAAATGTTTATCCAATCTCTTCTTGGAAACCTCCAGTGATGGAGCACCCACAACTTCATGGGGCAAGCTGTTCCACTGCTTGATTGTTCTTACTGTCAGGAAATTTCTCCTTACTTCTAAGTTGGATCTCTCTTTGATGGACTTCCACCCATTGCTTCTTGACTTGCCCTCTGGTGTCTACCCCCTCTTCTCTGTGACAGCCCCTCAAGTACTGGAAGGCTACTATAATATCACCCTTAGTCCTCACTGTGTGTTTTTCAATGTTCTCCATATGAGATGGATGGACAATTCATGCAGAGATCATTTTATGTCCAGCATGATCCATGGATAAGAAGTTATGGGAGAAAAAAAATCCCTCAGCAGCCAAGTTTAACATAATATCCATGTTGAGTTGGGTGGTTTAATATTTCCTGCTTGGCTTCTTCTGCTAGTGAAAATAGCTAAAGAACCAGAAATTTTCCATTTGTTTTTGGTTTTTTTTCACAATACAGCCAAACAAGAATCATAAGTTTTATAATTTATTCTTAGCTTCACATTTGGGCTTGATCAGAAAAAAGCAACCCAAGATTCCCTAGTCAAGCTAAGTTGTTAAGGTTCAAAGAACTTTTTGAAATGACAATAAAGGTTATCTTATCTTAAATTCTCCACCCAATGTGATAGCAAACTAATTGTACAGATGTTTTTTCCCCAATATATCTGGGATAAAGTTAAATTTTCCAAAATGTCTAAATGTAGATATCCCTTTTATTGCTGCTGGATAAGTGTGAGAAAACAGATGATAAAGACAAGTACATTATGAGAAGCAACACCTTCGTACACATCCTTCTATTAGTGCAAGGATACCACACTATACTTGTGTGATTTCCATGTAATTATCTTCCCCTTTGGAGAAAAATAAAAGACAAAAACAAATTCTCAATCAATGAGAACTTGTGGGGGGGGGGGAAACATTTAGAATAGTGCATCCAGTTTTGGTCACCATATTGTAAAAAAGATGTAGAGACACTGGAGTTAGTGCAGGGAAGAGCAACAAGGGGGCCTAGAAGTGAAAACATATGAAGATCAGTTGCAGGAATTGGGTATGTCTAGTCTAGTGAAAAGAAGGACTGGGGGAGTCATGAGAAAAATCTTCCAATATTTGAGGTGCTGCCCCGAAGAAGAGGGGGCTCAACCTATTCTCCAAAGCACCTGAAGACAGGATAAGAAACAATGGATGGAAACTAATCAAGGAGAGAGGCAACTTAGGAACTAAGAAAAAATTTGACAATGAGAACAATCAGTGGAAAGACTTGCCTTCAGAAGTTGTAGGTGTTCCATCATTGGAGGCTTTTAAGAAGAGACTGGATAGCCATTTTCTGGAATGGTATAGGTCTCCTATTTAAGCAGGCGATTGGACTAGAAGACCTCCAAGATCCATTCCAACTTTGTTATTCTATTAAAGTATCCTGCTTAGGTCTGATTTCCATTCAACACCCGTTAACCTGGGAAGGAGTTGCTTTTAGCTCAATAGAGACCCACTTCTTGAATAAGACCTGGAAATTTTTAAAAAATGCTAGAGAATTTATCTGCCTGCTACCACGTAATACCAACAAACAGGATTTATAGATTGTACAAGTGCCAAGTGGGACCAAGTAGGGATGCTTCTCCAATTCCTTTCCTCACTTGTGACAAGCTTTGCTCAATTTCCTGTCACAAGTCTTTGGAGCTGATCTTTGTGTGAGTGCACTGTGCAAGACACTTGCTGGAATTTATCTGCTCAAAACTATAGGTCATCGCCAAACAAGTCACAGACATTTAATCATGGACCTAACTGCTCAGAGAATGACACACTCTGTGAAGGCCAGACAGTTAAGAACCGGCGCATAACTTGAAACATGCAATCATCAGATAATTACAGAGTCTCAGAGGCCGAATTGACTCAGAATATTGCAAATTCATGGGCATTACTTGAAGCAAATGATCACCATGGCAGGATATGGCAACTGTTTGGCCTTCGCTACATCAGCTCCACTAGAGATAACTTGCAAAACTTTGGTATTGTTTATCCCCATCAACCAGAAGAAAGTAAACATGCTACAAGAGGAAGGTGGAATAAACCTGGAAATCTGAGCAGGAAGCAAGATTCGAATGGCTTTGAGAAATTTGAGGTGACGTTCTCAACATTTTCCCGTATCTGCCTATCAGCTGCAGGATCTGTTTCCTCTCGTGCATATGTCTTTGAGCTCGTTCTTAGGAGATCTTGGATGTTTCCCATTTTGTAGCCTTTTCCAAGCTCTCTGGCTGCTTCACCTGCTGATCTGCAGAAGTTCTGTGGGAGATTGTCCCCTTCCTCACATCTTCGAAGAGGCATCAAAAGCAACTTGCGACCTTCTCTGCCAGCTTCCCCATTGACTTCACGTGTTAGTAGATGGCAGAGAAAGTCCAAATGGAGATTGTGCGGCTGTGGCTCGCCATGATGCTGCAATCATGAGCTGAGCACCTGAGTGTCCAGACTGCAATCAGGTGACATGTGATCATGCAATGATGGCTACGGCTTCACAGACCAGTCCTAAGAAACCCCTCCTTCGGTACCTTTGCAATGTTGAACGGTCACTGAATCAGTGGTCGTAACCTGAGAATTACCTGTGTGGCACTGACGTCTTAAGATGGCAAACTGAGTTAATGCTGGTGGCAGAGATATAGCTAAGCCTGTGGGTGCTGCAAGGAAGACAGCCACCTGGTCTCCCCCCTATTATTCAACATTTACATGACGATATTGGGCAAAATCATCTATTTCTTTGATTTAAGATATGATGGGCAGGCTGATGATACTAACTGCATGAAGGGGAAAAGAGCCATTAACAATCAAGAGATAATTTAGGTAAGTCCATTGACAGCTTACTTCATGAATGGCAACTTAGTGAAGGTGAAGGGAAACCTAGCAAGAAGCATTTCATATCATTCAATGAGGTTCCAACTGGATTTATTATAAAGGAAAATTCTTCTTGTAGGTTTCAGGATTCTGTCTTTACCCCCGAGTGGCATTCCAGATATTTGTTGCTCCAGAACAGCAACAAAGATGATTTGGGGACTGGAATTGGGTATGATCAATTTAATGAAAAGAAAGACTAGCAGGGACATGATAGCCATGTTACAATCTCTTAGGGGTTGCCACAAAGAAAAGGGAGTCAAGCTGTTCTCCAAAGCACCTGAAGGCAGGACAAGAAGCAACGGATGGAAACTAATCAAGGAGAGAAGCAACCTAGAACTAAGGAGAAACTTCCTGACAGTGAGAACAATTAACCAGTGGAACAACCTGCCTCCAGAAGTTGTGGGTGCTCCAACACTGGAAGTTATTAAGAAGAGACTGGACAGTTATTTGTCCGAAATGGTATAGGGTTTCCTGCCTGAGCAGGGGGTTGGACTAGATGACCTCCAAGGTCCCTTCCAACTCTGTTATTCTGTTACTTTTTCTGAAATCTGTCTAGTTCTTACTTCCTCAACCACATCTGCCTGATGGGATCAACACAGAAATAGTTTTGGGTTGCCTTTGAGGATTGTGTCTTCTTTTTGGCTGTTTGGGATTGCTTTCCCTGGGGATTAGGTTTATTATAATTTGTTTGTAATGGCAGAGGTCCAAAGAGAAGGTAATTTATGACCATTTTATTGTGCACTGGACTTTTGGAAGCCACCATGAGTACATCAAGTAGGGTGGTGCTAAATAGATATAAACAGAAAAAGAAACAAATTCTCACACTTGCTTTATTTCCATCACCTACTCTTCTCCTGATGTTAGCCACACATTTTCACTTTCAGATCCAGACAAATGTGCCCTAATTTAACCCTAGTCACTCCCCTACATGCCTTTTCTACACTGAGAAAGGTACAATAAGTTTCCTTTGTTACATTCACAACATTGGGATTTTGAATAAAAGGAACCAGGTAGCAAACGAGGAGAAAAACTCCCTGTATATTAGACCTTGGAGTGGGACATATTTACAAAATGGAAGTTGAGATGGAGAAACAGTTTGACTTAACAGAAGATTCCTTCTTCAGTTCTTGTGGACCAATTTTCTTAACCTTGACAAGTTTAAGGTGTGTGGACTTCAACTCCCAGCTCTCAGGCAGGCTGGGGAATTCTGGGAGTTGAAGTCCACAGATCTTTAAATTGCCAAGGTAGAGGAAAAAGTGTCGTAGCACATCGTAAAGTAATGCATAATGTCGGCGGGCAATTTTCTCACATATTGACCGAAAGTGTTGTTTCAGCTACTTCACTATAATATTGCTCCTCCTCTGCAGCTGTTGAGATCTTAGAAAACAATTCTTTTTTTCCCTTTCCTCTCCTCTTAACAGCAAATTATCAGAACAAGTAATTCACCCAGATTTCCAGAACTTGCTGCCACAGCAACAATAAACCAGAATAAAATTAGATGCAAAATCACATTTCTCAAAGGACTATATTTGTTCCTCTCTCGATTTCCAAATCAGATTCTCAGATTAAGGACATCATGAAAAAAACACCTGTCTGCTTAACTCAGCTTCTGCCTCCCATATGAACATGAGCTATTACAGGACATGTGCAGTTGCTAAGGCTGATATTGCTAGTTTTGTTCTGTTTTTAAAAAGGTGGTAGTATTTAATTGTGTGAGATTTCAACATTGCCTCAAACATCTCTGAGCAGCTGAAGTAGAAGAAAGAAAAAGTGAGAAGAGTCAACGGTGTAGCCCAACTGGACAAGATCCCCAAACTGACTTCCTACCAATGTTCTCTTCTACAGCCAACTTTTCACCTCTCTACAGAAGTTCATCACAAAATCATGATGATTTAGATCAGGAGTCCCCAACCTGTAGGCCGTGGCCCAGTACCGGTCCGTGGCCTCTTGGCCACTGGGCCGCTGGAATGACTGGCCAGTGCATGCATGTGTGTGCCCGCACTCCAATTGTGGACATTAGCAGCCCTGTATGCGCATGCGCGCAGGTGCTAGCACCACCGAGAGCATCACACGGGTGCTAGCGGCCCCATTTCCTCATGCATGTGGGTGCATGTGGCTCCATTTGCACATGCACGGACGCATGCATGAGCATAAATTTGCCTTTCCCTCCAGGTTGGGGACCTCTGATTTAGATGATTTCTAGATAAGATTTCTAGATAAAATGTATATGGGGCAACTCCGTGATTATCACAGAGAAGACTACTAGAGCTTCTTACAAATGATTCATAGTAAAATCTGCCTTAAACTTATTACACACAGAACAATGTGATGGCCTTCATATGCACTGACTTCTTCCCAAGAATCTAGGATACTGTAATGTACGGTATCAGCAACAATACAATGTGCAAATCCCGGAAGCCTTTTGCAATTGATAGATGGAAATTTTGTTAATGCACAGATTTTCTAAGCGCCATCCAAGGTTTTGGGGTATGGCACAGCCAGCTTATGCCATAATCTTTCAGTTTTGGTTATCAGATCTTGATACTTTGTGATCTTCTCCAATTCTTTGTCTTCTATTCAACTATCTCCTGATGTTGCCACATTTTCTTCTTCTCTGACATAGTTCTACCACAATATTTAAACCTGCTGATTTTTTTACTTTATCATCATCATTATCATCAGTGACACACACACCTTTACCAAGGTTTGGTACAAAACAAACGGCCAAAAAGCATAGTTACAAATCAATCCAATAATATTAGCTCAAAACTCAGTAAATAAATATTAGTACTAAAACAACCAACATAATAATACAGTTAAATGTCCAGGATTAGGGTAGATGTACACATCCATAATAATTGCAGATAGGTAATATCCTGCAATAAGAGTAGTTGAAACAATCTCTAAATCCCTTTTAAAGATCATCAATATTCCACAGAAATAAAGAAAGCAAAGACCTGATTCCAGAGTCCTTAAAGGCTTGGACCTGAATGCCACAACTCTGAAATAAGAAATATTAATTTAAAAAAACCCTTTCTCAGGGGATGTAAGGAATGGACAAGATTGAATAGACAATCTGGGTGTTTGCAACTGGATTTGCACTATTCAGGTGAGCCTCCAAGTGACCTCAATGACTCTGAGGAAGAGTACTAACAACCAGATGATGACAAGGAATATAAATCTTTCTATTCTGCACCATTCAGTCAGAACTGAAGAGGCTTCTTGGGTGAGAAGTGAAACGTCTTCAAGGAAAAACAAAGCCCAATTGCTTTTTGAAAAAGTAGCTTTGGGACAACCAGGATTTGGATTACCAAGAATCTCCATCAACATTTGCAACTGAAGAGCTCTAAACACAAATGTCAATAGTTTAAACTAGTCTGAGGCTCAAATAGGGCAGCGAAACTTGAGAAGAATATGGAATGCGTTACAAGAGGCTGGCCCTCGGCTATAGAATTAGGAATCTTTTACATAACACCAGAGGAAAATCAATGAACACCACCTGGCCGTATCAGGTGGCCATCACTAGACCGCAAAAAGCTTTATTTTAGCTATTTTAGCAATATAAACAGTGTCTCATATTCACCCTCTCATTCATTCATTCATTCATTCATTCATTCATTTCATACATCCTCCAAGACCCTTCTTGGTTTTGGCCAACAGACAAAGGAGTACAGGGAAGTCCCCAGATGAACTCCAGTGCAGTGGACGATGGGGCTTCAAACTCCTCTTTCCTCCATTTCAGCTCCTTGAGGTAGACAAGGTCAGCAAACCAACCCCACAAGGAATTTGTTGATGTAGGCTATAATAACAGAATCTTGAAAGCTTGACTGTTTCTCTTTCTCTTCCACCCCAAAGAATCAAGACAGTCCAGTCTTAAGGAACTTTCTTCCTTACTTCTGTCTAAGCTAATGTTTTTGTAATGGCTGCCACATACTTTTTCAAGACTATCTCCCTAATCCGCTGTACTCTGGTTCACTTTGATATGTAATGCTGGTTTACCTCAATTTCAGTGTTGGGCCACCTCCATGTCACAGCTCGAAGTCATGCTCAGTAGTGTTCCATCTGATCAAAACTTTCTATAGTCATTCCACGACCATAGGGATTCCAAGATTCTGATCAGAGAAATATTTCCCCAAATTCTCCTTTATCTTTTGCCTTGTGGCCTCTTGAAATTTGACATAACACTACACATATATTCCTGTCTGTTCCATCTTCAGTGCAAATTATTGACCTGCCCTTGTCTGGCTAATGATTCATCCTCTAATAAAACTCCAGAAATTGTTCTAGACCAAGACCAGATGATGAAGAGAGGAATGGAGAACACCTATAGAAGACTATGACAATAATCCAGCTGTGAAATAACCAAGACATGCACCAACAGTACTGCGGTCTTCTCTGTCCATAGAGACCAACCTCCTATAAATGTTCATCAGGTGACAATAGTGTCCCTAACTATAGAAACAGTAAGTGTTGTTGATCAAACCTTCAAGGTTGTAACAGAAACTGGGGCAATCTGGAAGCCCTGAAGATAAGTAGGGGGAAGATTCAAGAGAGGATAGGAAAAACAATCAGGCCAAAAGACAACCATCTCAGTCTTGGTCATCTTTGGTTTAAGATATTCAGAGGATATCCAAGAAGAAATGCTAATAGAACATTCTGTCATTGTTGACCGTGATTGTCATCAAAAGCTTTAAAGCACTAGCAGACTTGAGTATCATCAGACATGACAATGATATCTGAAATTCTGATTGGGGCACCAAAGAGAAGGGGATAAAGACTAAGCAAAATAGGATTCAAGACCACTGAGCTGTGGTGGCGCAGTGGTTAGAATGCAGTATTGCAGGCTACGTCTGCTGACTGCCAGCTGCCAGCAGTTCGATTCTCACTGGCTCAGGGTTGACTCAGCCTTCCATCCTTCCAAGGTCGGTAAAATGAGGACCCAGATGGTTGGGGGCGAAATGCTGATTCTGTAAAATGCTTAGAGAGGGCTAAGTGCTAATGCTACTGCTATTACTGACTCTGTAAGCGTTGCTATTGCTATTTCAGATGACCCCAATGGAACAAATAAAGACAAATTCAAACCTGGTACAGGTAGGTTAAAGGCCACAGGATTTATTTAACAATTGCAGCGATTCATTTGACATTGGTTATGACCTATAAACCCCTTAATGGCAATGGACCAGGATACTTGCGGGAGCGTCTTCTGCCTCATGAATCCCAGCGACCGGTTAGGGCGCGCAGGGTTGGCCTCCTACGGGTCCCGTCTGTTAGACAATGTCATCTGGCGGGGCCTAGGGTTAGGGCCTTCTCCGTTGCTGCCCCAGCCCTCTGGAACCAGCTTCCCTCAGAGGTTCGTACTGCTCCCTCCCACCTAGCTTTCCGGAAAGCGCTGAAGACGCATCTATGCCGACAGGCTTGGGGCATATGAGCTGTGCTCTGCCCCTCGGCCCTAAGAGTGTCCCGCCATCAGCGGCTGTGAGCTGAATGTGCTTGTATGTTGTGTGAATGGAATTAATTTTTAAATTTTTAAATTAATTGTGTTTTTAAATTGTTTTGTTGATGTGAGCCACCCTGAGTCTTGGGAGAGGGGCAGCATATAAATAAAATAAAATAAATAAATAAATAAATCTGTGGTAAAAAGGGTTGTAAACTAGGGTGAAACTCACTTAACAACTGCCTCACTTAGCAATGGAAATTTTGGACTCAACTGTCTTCGTAGGTCCTATCAACTTGTATCCTTCAGCTGTCTTGAAATTAATTCCCCACTCTGCCCAGTTCACCTGGTCCCAATATTTGAAGAACAGGAAGAAACAAGAATAGGGAAAAACGAGAACCACCTCAATATCTATGGAGATTCTCGGTCCTCCAGGTCATAGCTATCCCAAAGATGCTTGTTCAGGAGGCAACTGGACTTTCTTGTTTTTCTCTGAAGACATTTTGCTTCTCATCCAAGAAGCTTCTTCAGCTTTTGGATCAGTCCAGAGCTGAAGAAGCTTCTTGGATGAGAAGCAAAACGTCTACAATAAAACCCCCAACAAAGTCCAGTTGCCTCATGAAAAAACATATTTGCAAGAACCATCTGACAAAGCATGCCATTAACATCTGACCAGATGGGGCTAGACCAAGGGTAGGCAACCTTGGCTCTTTTATGACTGGTGGACTTCAACTCCCAGAATTCCTCAGCCAGCATGAGGAAAACTTTGGCCCCTTTATGACTTGCAGACTTCAACTCCCAGAATTCCTGAGCCAGCATAGCTCAGCTTGGAAACCTCTCCTTTCCCCCTCACCATGGCTGGCTCAGGAATGCTGGGAGTTGAAGTCCACAAGTCATAAAAGAGCCAAGGTTGCCTACCCCTGGGCTAGACTATACTTGGGGAGACCTCCATAAAGTATCTTAGTGACACCATTCCATCAGGCAGAACTTAACATTTTAAAACTTAAATTTGAACTTTGTTGATTTAGGGACTTAGCTGTTTCCAATCAACTTAACCAATCATTTTTACTTTTCTAACAAAAATCGACAGGGGAGGGGGAGGGGTCCCTGGTTTAGTCATCCAGCTTAATAAAAAAAACTGCCCGATGATGGACTTGCATAAGTCGAACGAATCTTGCTGACAAATGGATGGGGAAGGTTGGTTTAAGACGTTGGTCCTAGAGAAACTTGGATTGGTTTCAGGCTCCGTTTCAGCAGCAAAGGGAACATTTCTTTTCCTGCTGATCCCATCCTGCATTTTAACTCTGAATCTCCTGACCAAGATTCCTTGGCTGGCCTTAAAATCCTGTTTGGTTGTGTGTACGATGATGGGAAACACAGAGGCGTCGTCTGGGCTGTTGCAAGTAGATGGTGCACACCCAATGGAAAACCAAAGGAAGGTGTGCCAAGCGTGCTAATGGAGCCTTAAATGGCCCCACACAGTGGAATGATACCCTGATGCCTTCCACAGATCTTCCTTGCCCTATTTAGGTCACCAATAAACCAGCTCTCTGCTTGCTTGCCTGGTTTTTACCTCCCCTTTGCCCAACCCAAAAGCTGAAGTCTTTGACCAGGCAGTTTGTAATTACATCACTGGCATTTTCTGGATGAGCTTCAGACAGCCTTGTTTTGAGTTTCAGAATGACCCAGGCCTTTTCAAGAAGTTCACTGTATACCTATTCTAAATGATCCCTCCTGATGTAACCTGACCCTCAGCAAATGAACACAGGAAAATAGGTCTAAGGAAAGAAAGAAAGAAAGAAAGAAAGAAAGAAAGAAAGAAAGAAAGAAAGAAAGAAAGAAAGAAAGAAAGAAAGAAAGAAAGAAAGAAAGCAGCATTTCCAGAGTATTTGCAACCCATTTGCTGATGCTCTCGTTAGAGATAAAATTAAATTCCCCAAAATTAATCATCCCCCTCTCTTTCGACACAAAACTCTGCCTCTCTGTCTGCTGGACTCTGTTTGCATAAGTGCATTTTTGTCGTCCTTTATAGAATGAGACTTCACAATTGAGAGATGATAAACCTTCGCATTTTGACAAAGGTCGGGCCGCTCTATTTGGGAGAGGTGTAATTTCACCTGCACTACGCCCGTGAAACTCTCTTTGATTAGAAAGTCGCAACGTGACATCCAAGCTAGTTCTTTTGACCTTCGTATCCTTAGCAGGTAAGGATCTTGAAAAAGGGAACATGAACAACAACCCTTAAGGATATGGGAGAAGGAGGAGGAGGAGAAGGGTTGGTGAAGAAGGAAAAGGGGTGATGGAGAAGGAGAAGGTGGTGGAGAAAGAAAAGGAGAAGTGGTGGAAAGGAGAATTGGTAGAGGAGAAGAAGGGATGGTGAAGAAGGAAAAGGGGTGATGGAGAAGGAGAAAGGGTAATGGAGAAGGAGAAGGTGGTGGAGAAAGAAAAGGAGAAGTGGTGGAAAGGAGAATTGGTAGAGGAGAAGAAGGGATGGTGAAGAAGGAAAAGGGGTGATGGAGAAGGAGAAAGGGTAATGGAGAAGGAGAAGGAGGTGGAGAAGGAGAAGGAGAAGTGGTGGAAAGGAGAATTGGTAGAGGAGAAGAAGGGATGGTGAAGAAGGAAAAGGGGTGATGGAGAAGGAGAAAGGGTAATGGAGAAGGAGAAGGTGGTGGAGAAGGAGAAGGAGAAGTGGTGGAAAGGAGAATTGGTAGAGGAGAAGAAGGGATGGTGAAGAAGGAAAAGGGGTGATGGAGAAGGAGAAAGGGTAATGGAGAAGGAGAAGGTGGTGGAGAAGGAGAAGGAGAAGTGGTGGAAAGGAGAATTGGTAGAGGAGGAGAAGGGATGGTGAAGAAGGAAAAGGGGTGATGGAGAAGGAGAAAGGGTAATGGAGAAGGAGAAGGAGGTGGAGAAGGAGAAGGAGAAGTGGTGGAAAGGAGAATTGGTAGAGGAGAAGAAGGGATGGTGAAGAAGGAAAAGGGGTGATGGAGAAGGAGAAAGGGTAATGGAGAAGGAGAAGGAGGTGGAGAAGGAGAAGGAGAAGTGGTGGAAAGGAGAATTGGTAGAGGAGAAGAAGGGATGGTGAAGAAGGAAAAGGGGTGATGGAGAAGGAGAAAGGGTAATGGAGAAGGAGAAGGTGGTGGAGAAGGAGAAGGAGAAGTGGTGGAAAGGAGAATTGGTAGAGGAGGAGAAGGGATGGTGAAGAAGGAAAAGGGGTGATGGAGAAGGAGAAAGGGTAATGGAGAAGGAGAAGGAGAAGTGGTGGAAAGGAGAATTGGTAGAGGAGGAGAAGGGATGGTGAAGAAGGAAAAGGGGTGATGGAGAAGGAGAAAGGGTAATGGAGAAGGAGAAGGTGGTGGAGAAGGAGAAGGAGAAGTGGTGGAAAGGAGAATTGGTAGAGGAGGAGAAGGGATGGTGAAGAAGGAAAAGGGGTGATGGAGAAGGAGAAAGGGTAATGGAGAAGGAGAAGGAGAAGTGGTGGAAAGGAGAATTGGTAGAGGAGGAGAAGGGATGGTGAAGAAGGAAAAGGGGTGATGGAGAAGGAGAAAGGGTAATGGAGAAGGAGAAGGTGGTGGAGAAGGAGAAGGAGAAGTGGTGGAAAGGAGAATTGGTAGAGGAGAAGAAGGGATGGTGAAGAAGGAAAAGGGGTGATGGAGAAGGAGAAAGGGTAATGGAGAAGGAGAAGGTGGTGGAGAAGGAGAAGGAGAAGTGGTGGAAAGGAGAATTGGTAGAGGAGGAGAAGGGATGGTGAAGAAGGAAAAGGGGTGATGGAGAAGGAGAAAGGGTAATGGAGAAGGAGAAGGAGGTGGAGAAGGAGAAGGAGAAGTGGTGGAAAGGAGAATTGGTAGAGGAGAAGAAGGGATGGTGAAGAAGGAAAAGGGGTGATGGAGAAGGAGAAAGGGTAATGGAGAAGGAGAAGGAGGTGGAGAAGGAGAAGGAGAAGTGGTGGAAAGGAGAATTGGTAGAGGAGAAGAAGGGATGGTGAAGAAGGAAAAGGGGTGATGGAGAAGGAGAAAGGGTAATGGAGAAGGAGAAGGTGGTGGAGAAGGAGAAGGAGAAGTGGTGGAAAGGAGAATTGGTAGAGGAGGAGAAGGGATGGTGAAGAAGGAAAAGGGGTGATGGAGAAGGAGAAAGGGTAATGGAGAAGGAGAAGGAGAAGTGGTGGAAAGGAGAATTGGTAGAGGAGGAGAAGGGATGGTGAAGAAGGAAAAGGGGTGATGGAGAAGGAGAAAGGGTAATGGAGAAGGAGAAGGAGGTGGAGAAGGAGAAGGAGAAGTGGTGGAAAGGAGAATTGGTAGAGGAGGAGAAGGGATGGTGAAGAAGGAAAAACAGAAGGAAGAAGAGGAGAAAGAGAAGAAGGGATGGTGGAGAAGGAGAAGCAGAATGTGGAGAAGGAAAACAAAAAGAAGGGATGGTGAAGAAGGAGGAGGAGATACACATCTCATTTCATGATGTGCATAACTTGTTCATCAGAAAAGGAAAATGCAAAAAACACTGTTTACATGACAGCTGAAACATCTGCACCTTTTCACAACAGGTCAGAAGAGTATTTATGTACGGGGGGGGGGAGCAAAATACTTGTCTAGCAAGTTGGCAAAAGCAGCAGCAGACTTCCGCTATGATTACCTCAAACATAGTATTTTTCCAGCACACCACAAACAACAGCATCCGATCAGGCTGTTTTAGTATAAGATCAAAAGATCAGAGCTATGATTGGGACAGAGTGTCTTTCTACACAAAGGGGGCCTGCTTTGCTGTAAAAACAGTCCATCACGAACCAATCTCAGAAGCAGCCTGAGTAACACCTCATTTATAAAAAAGCACTAATAGCAGCAGAAAAACCGGAGGAAAGCCAGCCTGACACGCGAGATCAGTAACAGTTTGATGCCGAAAAATGATCCTGCTTTTATTTTAAAACAAAACCAAACAGGCTTCGTTCATGCTGAAATGAAAAAAAAAATCAGCTTGATTGCAGCCAACGAGAGAATTCAGAGAAATTGTCACGGCTGGTGCGTACTGCTTTTAAACTTATTTAGCGATGAGGGGGTCAAGAGCATCTAGCAGGACTTTCCAGAAGGACACATCCACTTGGAACTTCTGCCTCAGGGTTTAAAAAACAGCTGATTTATGGAGACTGTGACCTCAACCTGACAGTCTCCAAGGGACCGCTGCAGGAGCTGTCGTTCCTTGCATTTAATGGTACCTACACATGATGGAGATGTCGGCCTCACAGTTACCATGACTGCCAGCATCCCTTGGAGAATCATGCAACCCAGCAGTTCAGCCACAATTTAAGCCTTGAAAACTGTGCAAATCCATCTTCTGCAGAGACTCTTGTAACTCTCAAAACGGAGGACCTCTGAAAGCAGAATGACAGAGTTGGACCTAGTCCAATTCCCTCCTCAAGCTGGAAACTCTATACCAGCGGTTCTCAACCTGTGGGTCGTGACCCCATTTGGGGTCGAATGACCGTTTCGCAGGGGTCGCCGGACACCGCAGTCGACCATTTTTTCCCCATTTCCCCTCGGCCGTCGCGCGTGCGCCACGCGTGCGCGGTTCGGGCTGTCGCACACGCGCTGCGCATGCGCGGTTTGGACCATTGCGCGTGCGCCAAGCATGCACGGTTCGGGCCGTCGCGCGCGCGCCGCGCATGCACGGTTCGGGCCGTCGCGCACGCCGCACATACGTGGTTCGGGCCGTCGCCGCACGGCGCACATGCATGGTTCGGGCCATCGCGCGCACGGCGCGCATGCGCGGTTTGGGCCATCACGCCACGCATGCGCAGCGCAGGTGGGGTCTCGGCCTGAAAAAGGTTGAGAACTGCTGCTCTATACCATTTCAGACCAATAGCCATCCAATCTCATCTTAAAAACCTCCAGTGTTGGAACACCCACAACTTCTGAAGGCAATTGGTTAATTGTTCTAGCTGTCAGGAAATTTCTCCTTAGTTCTAGGTTGGTTCTTTCCTTGATTAGTCTCCATCCGTTGCTTCCTGTTTTTTGTCTTCAGGGCTCAGGGTTCAGCAGTGAATGAACCTTGGGATTTGACATCTCTCCAACCCATTTTTAGCCCATTGGAAATGGGCAAAATCTGGCTTTCCAGGAAGAGAAGGTTGAATCAGATCAAAGACCGATCTAGTCCAGTCATCTGTTGCCATCACCCAAACCCTTTGAGATACCTACACAAAGACCCAAGATCCAATCCATCTTCCTGAATCTTCTTCATACCCTTCTACAGAATTCCACTCTGACTTCCATTTTCATTTCTTTTCTATTGGGGTACTAGTGGTAGCAGAAGACCCCTTGCTTCTTCTGCGTACCATTCTTCTCCCTTTTGTTTTCACCCAAAAATGCAAGATTTAGTACAAGAAGCCACTGCCCCACTCTGCCTTGGCTTCAGGCCACATAATGTGGATTGGACAACTGGATTGGACAGCCGTTTGTCTGAAATGGTACAGGGTCTCCCTGCTTGAGTAGGGGGTTGGAATAGGAGATCTCCAAAATCCCTTTCAACTCTGTTGTTCTGTTAACCTAATCAGTCCCACAGACTGTACAGGACTGTAACAAAGCCAGTTCAGACTTTTCAGACTAATTCTTCCTGCCTTCAGTCTAATACAGGAAATCCTTGACTTACAACAGTTCATTTAGTGACCATTCAAAGTTACAACAGCTCTGAAAAAAGTGACTTATGACCGTTTTTCACACTTATGACAGTTGCAGCATCCCCGTGGTCATGTGATCAAAATTCAGACGCTTGGGCAGCTGACTCATATTTATGACAGCCGTAGTGTCCTGGGGGGGGTCATGTGATCACCTTTTGTGACTTTCTCACAAGCAAAGTCAATGGGGAAGCCAGATTCACTTAACAACTGTGTTACTAACTTAACAACTGCAATGATTCTATTCTGTTCTATTTTATATTTTATATTATTTTATATTTTATTTTATTCTATATCTATTTCTATTCTTATTTCTATTCTTATTTGTATTTGTATTTCTATTCTATTCTATTCTACTCTATTCTATTCTCTGTTCTATTTTCTATTCTATATTCTGTTCTGTTCTATTCTAGTTCTATTTCTATTCTTATTTCTACTCTACTCTACTCTATTCTATTCTTATTTCTGTTCTATTCTCTTCTAATTTTTTACTTTCTCAGCCAGCTTCGGGTAAGCAAAGTCAATGGGAGAAGCTAGATTTACTTAATAAGTGCATGATTCACTTACAACTGCTTAAAAGCTTAACAGCTATTGAAAAAAAAGGTCATCAGGTGGAACAAAACTCACTTAACAACTGCCTTGCTTAGCAACAGAAATGTTTGGCTCAATTGTGGTTATAAGTCAGGAATTACTTGTAATATCTGTTCTAGATTCCTTTGTAAATAGTTTATACATTTATTCCTATTTATTATAGCCATCCAACTCCTGAACTCGAGGCAGTAAACCAAAACAAAAATAAAATCCATAAAACGTCTGTTAAGACCACACTAGTTCTGCAGCCTCTGCAGGGCCCAATGTGGGGTTTCCTGAAGCCCTGGAAAGAATTAAAATGTCCCCATTAGGGTTTGGCAACCTTCACTATGTCTCAAAAAAAAAAAAAAGGCTATTTCAAAAACATTATGGGAAATTTAAACGGCACTTTTTCCTATTGCTCTGTAAGCCCAGAAGAGACTGCACCCATCAAGGATCCCTAAAATGGTCATTTCCTCAGAACACCATCCAACTTTCTGCCTTTGACAACGATTGTCTCATGTTTAACAACCACGCATAAATGATTTCCTCCTTTTAAGTATCAGCCATCTTTTCCCCAGTCGCGGGCCGGAAAGAAGATTTAAAATGTGGTCACGCTTTGGGGGCTATTGACAATTCTTGCCCAAGAGCTTGTATAATCGTGAGTGAAGCGAGTGTGCAAAACCCGGCATGAATGTGAACAGACAACAATCTCATGTAAAGCGGGGCAAGATTTCAACTCTTTTGCGAGCCCCCACCAAAAGCTGGCAAAACCCAATGAAGGTTTGCAAGAGATTGAAAAAAAAAACCACTTGTTATTTTATTGATGAATGAGCTCCCTTGGAGGGGAGATGGGTCTACAGAGATGTATCTCCAGTTTCTCCAAACCAACCTCACATCTCACATAATCCTTTGTAGGTTCCGGTAATCGGATTATAGATCAATAGAGTTGGTATGGACCTTGGAGATCTTCTAGTCTAACCCCTTGCTCAAGCAGGAGACCCTATACAATTCCAGACCAATGATTGTCCAGTCTCTTCTTAAAAACCTCCAGTCAATGAAGCATCACAATTTCCAGAGGTAACCGCTTCTACTGCCTAATTGTTCTCGCAGTCAGGAAATTTCTCCTTAGTTCTAGGTTGCTTCTCTCCTTGACAAGTTTCCATCTATTACTTCTTGTCCTGCCCTCAGTGTTTTGGAGAATAGGTCGACCCCCTTTTCTCTGTGACTCTCCCTCAAATCCTGCTGTCATGACATCCCTAGCCCCTCCCTTTGTTAGATTAGACATACCCAGGTCCTACAACCATTCATCTTGTATTTCAGCCTCCAGTCCCCTCCTCAATTTTGTTGTTCCCCTAATTACCTTTGTAACAAATGAGGTTACAGATTCAAGATCTGTAAGTCTTCTCACTTAATTCCTTCTCCAACATTTCTGTTTAGGAGAAGACATTGTCTTGTCTTCTCCCAGATCAAAGAGTTGGGGAAGGAATTAGGTTGTGACATTAGAAGACAATGTCCTGGCTTCTCTTGGCTGCAAAAGTGGATGGCGTTAGCGGAGATGGCTAAGTTGACTGCTTTAATTGAAGAAAAAAAAATTACTTTTGCTTCTATTGGAAACCGCTTCTGGACTTTGTGCTTGAGGCGGGGAAAAATGAAACTTTGATTTTGGGTTTTACCGATTAGGTTGGTTTGTCTTGGCTAGCCTGTATTATTGCGTAAACATAAAAAGTTGAAGTTTGATGCTATTATCTAATTCTACGGCACCAAAGGGAGTTGGAAGTCAACGCCTTTTCTTCCCTTTTTTTCCGTTTTCTCTACACTTTTCCTTTCCCTTCTCCCTCCTTTATTTTCCTACTCTTTTCTTTTCTTTTTCTTTTTTTGTATTTTATATTATAAAACTAATTTAAAAAATCTATGCTGAATGGCTTGTAAAGGTTGGTATATAGGTGATACCAGAAATAAAAAATTAATTTAAATGTGTATATATGGATATTAAAAAAAAAAAAAAGCCACTGTCCTGGCTTCTTAATAACGTTTCCCAATTCCTGTTAAGAGAACGAGGGAAGCTATGCGGGTTTCCGAAAGTGCCTGGCGACTGTGCGTCTTTTTTCTCTGCTCCTCTTCGTTGCCATAGCAACAGACAGTTTGAGCACCTGATCAGGTCACAGCAACCAAACCCCTCTTGCTGCATCTGTCTAAGATGAGCTGAGCTTTCTGTTCATCCGCATCTCCTTTGTACCTTTTTTTTCCAGACTGAAAACCTTCCCTTCCCTGTTAGGGCCCCCATAGGTTGCTGCATAGAGAATTATGGCTCTCCCCATCTTATATAAGCACAGACTGTCCTGGATCTTTGCCACTGGCCCCTTGCTGATGGAAAGGAGAGAAGGCTGCATTGAAGGTACCAGCAGGCAGTTTGAAGCTGCTTTTACTTCTCAGGCGCCTTTTAACTACAGAGAGAAATATTCATTGCCGCCATAGGAGGGCTGGGGAGACCGACTGAAAGCGGGGTGGGAATCAAAAATCTGTTGGGTTCGCTGAAAGAGGAACTCTCCCACTCCCCAAATAAATAGAAACAGGAGACATCCAAGCCCAGCCTTCCAGGCAATCCAGACGGAGAAGCTAAGAATACAAAGATGCTGAGATTCTAGAAAGCGTGCAGAGAAGAGAAACCAAGATGATAAGGGAGCTGGAGGCTAAATCATGGGACGAATGGTTGAGAAAGCCAGGCATGTCTAGCCTATCGGAGAGAAGGAATAGGGAGAGGAATGTGAGAATAGTCTTCCAATCCTTGAGGGGCTAGCACAGAGAAGAAGGGGTCAACTTATCCTCCAAACCACCCGAGGGCAGGACAAGAAGCAATTTGTGGAGATCCAGCCTAGAACTAAAGAGAATCATGGTTATGAGACCATGGGACACTGCAAATGACCATAAATATGACCCCAAATGAGATTACATGAAGACCGGGGGAAGGGGAGGGGAGGGCACAGTGGAACTTCAAATCCAGGACATAAGTAGCTTTGGGGTGGGGTGGGGAGGTCTGTTGTAACTTAGAATGGTTGCTAAGCAACCAGTCATAAGTTGAGGACTACTTGTACACATATGCCAAGAGTCTGTCCAGTTCTTATTACTGGCCTATTTACTGCAGGCTTCACCTTCAAACACCCATTGTGGATACCCGCAACCTCACCAAAGCTACTCATCCTTCCAAGTCAGGAGTGGGCAACTATGGCCCCTTTATGACCTGTGGACGTCAACTCCCAGAATTCCTGAGCCAGCCATGGCTGGAAGTTGAAGTCCACAGGTCATAAAGTTCTAAGTCCTTCAAATTTAATTCTGACTGTGGGAGCAACACAGCCTGCTGGAGAACAATTTAGGCCTCTTTATTTAAGCATCCTGCCACGGTCTCGCCAGCGAAGAAAGGCAAATATGGAATATTATTCCACCCAACCCTCTTCCGTGAACCATGAGAAGTTTCAGAGACTCAGTTTTCACCCAGTTGTAACTAGATAAGGACTTCTCAATGTTTGAGTGCATTTACAAATAAATATACTAGCTGAGCAGATTTGAAAATGCAACTCAGCACTCCACATAACCAAAGGCCACAGCGTTTTTTAAATATGGAAACAATTAGCATTTTCCCTTTGGGTATAGATTGAAGGGAAATTCTATCATCATCATCACCATCACCACCATCATCATCATCATTCAGCCTTCTTAACATAATAACAAAAATATCTTGCCTGGCTATTAACCAAATCCTGGCATTATCTGTTTGATTAATAACCCTCTGGGGGGGGGACCCATCATAGTAATCATGCCAGGGAACAGAGCCACTGGTCCAGTCCCAACGTCTACACAAATACGGCATCTTCTTCCCTGTAATCAAATGTGCAGATGACCTTGGGGAATCAGGGGAAGAGATACTGCCAGAAAACAATCAGAGAAGAGAATCTTGAGGAAGGAACAAATTTAGGAAGGACCCACCCTAATGGGTCAAGCAGTTAAAAGTGGGAGTGAGAAGTCTGAACTTTCAGATTTGTAAAATGCTGTTAATGTGGCCTTACAGTAAAGTAGAATTAGCTCGTTTAGTCGTGTTTCCTGTCTAGTTAACTAGGAAGGCTGACATTCCTCTAAGTGCATCCTTTTTTCTTTTTTTTTTAAATTATAAAAATTCTTTTATTAAGAACAATCAGCATTGGACATAAAAACATATTATGCCGCGATCATCATGACACCTGGTATACAATACTAAGTATTAGTCTTTGAAAACGTCTGACTTAGTAGGCCTTTTTCCCCCCCTCCTCGCGTCCAGCCTCAACTATACTCCTGTTACATTTTATTTTGATTGGTGTTTCTCTTATCTGTTTCAATATTAATGTGATCAACATTAAACATAAGATCTTATTGCTAAGCAATCCTCCTAGACCATAGCATACAACATTAGGTATTAATCTTTGTAAACATCTGTTTTAGTAAACGTTCTTCCCTCCTCCCTTACATCTTCAAGTATACTCCGAATACATTTTGTTTGATTGGTGTTTCTCTTATATATGGTCTATCTACTGTTTCTAGTCTATCGCATATTGTGCGTTTGCGCTTCTGAATTGACTTCATCCCATTACTAGTGCAATCTTTTATAGTCCCTAACCTTAACGTGAAGAATTCATTCCCACCTTAGTGTTGATGGCCGCTAACATAGACAGTATGGAAAAGGGGATTGGAACAGGCTTCAAACACTCAGTTACCTCCAATTGAGTGTAGCCTGCCTCCAAATACTAGGAACAACGGGGGGGGGGGAGGTAGATATGTCTCCATCGGAGAAAGCAACTCTGTTTGGAAGAGTTCGTGGTAAAAGGAAACCAGGCTGACAAAGAACACGGTGGCTAGTCACCATCAAAGCTGACGCTAGCCAGAGCATAGAAGAACTCAAAGAAATAGTGCAAGATCGGAAGATGTGGAGAGACTTCGCTCACAGAATGGTCAAGAGTTGGACATCATCCAACATCATCATCAAGTCTCCATCCCTCCATCTTTCAAGCAACCCACAGGTATCTATTTGTCCACTGAGAGAAGATGGCCCTCAGCCTGATCCAGCAGTGCTGTCCTTCTGTCCTGGTGCCTTTTGGCCCCAGTCCCTAGCCCAGTTCTGGGAGGTGCAATCTTAACACATCTGGAAGACATCGAGTTGTGGAAGGTTTCCTTATTACCATTAAGCTACAACTTTATGTAACAGATATGTGTCCTGTGTTCTTCCTAGTTTATCCCTGCCTCCAGTTATCTCTTTTCGTGTTTCTATTCCTAGATTGTTCTCATGATCAGTACCGGTGCAACGCAGTGTTTATTTTTCCTTGTAGGCCAAGTGATGGACTGATGGATTTACTGGCCTGTTTTCTCCCTGCAGTTATTGCCAACTCTGAGCAACTTCATTCCAACTATTCTTAAAGAGGGTTAAAAGAAAAATAAATTAACAATTATAATAAAGCATAACGAACACAAAGTCAACTCCAGCGCAATGATGCAATTGCAACAACATCTCCCTGCAGCAGGGAATTCTAAAAATGTAATTAGAGCAACACTCCCTGCAGGAGGGACCAAAAACTGATCATACTGGCTTCCCCAAACCCTACGAGGCCTAGAACCAACCAGATCACGTGGGAACAGAGCTTGACAGAAGCAGGAAGAGATTGAAAAAGCTCAAGTCTCTAAGGTTCCTGCTGTTGGCATGCCATAAGAGAAGAAACACACGGGAACCACTTTCTCTTAAACAATCTCAACCCAACCCGCGGATACATCCCAGGAGAACTAGCTAGTGGTTCCCTATTTCCATGAAATAGTGGGTGAAGGCTCACAGTCACATTCTTCAGTTGCTGTGCCTGTAACCAAACACCAGGAATTCTATGTATTTGCCTCTATGCTACTTAAGCTACTTCTCTTTGCTTTTTTGGTGCCTACAAGGCAGTGTTGACTCCTGACCTGGATGAGTCCCTGCAGTTTTCTTGGCAAGATTTCACAAATGGTTTGCCATTCCTGGCTTCCCAGGGCTGAGAGGGAGGGGCTGGCCCAAGGTCGCCCAGCTGGCTTTCTGCTAGAACTAGAACTCATGGTCTCCTGGTTTCTAGCTTGATGCCTTAATTGCTACCCCAAACTCGTTATCTCTAAGGTTTTTCAAAAAGCCTTCAAAATATAAGTTGACAGCATCTATAACGAAACGGTGCGTATTAGGATGCAAATACATTTTGCTGTTTTGCTAGATGCGTTTGTTCTGGAGACGTCTTATTCTTTGGAGCGATGGATGCTGTAACCCACAGAATCTCTCTTGCATTGAGGAAAGAAGGGGAGGATGCAAACATACTGGACAGGCAAATGCCACTGGGAGCGGATGGTCCTGAACCAAGAAGCATTTCAAAGGGATCAGCCAGCATCATGAACTGCACCCAAAAGCCCACTAGAAACAATGACGTTTCCAAAATAGAGATGTGTCATGTGTCAGCCTTGCAGGTTAGTCCAAACAAAGAATTCCCAGAAATACTAACTCTAACTGTATTGTAAGATTACATTAACAGAATGTTACAAGTCTGAAAATATATCACTGCTCCGTCCTGGACCTTTACAATCCAAGAAACTAGGGAGGGTCACTTTTAAGACATTTGCTATGCCCGAATGAATGAATGAATGAATGCTTCAGTCATTCCTGGAAAATAGTGTCCTTTTCTATCTCCTGGAGCCCAAATTAGTTTAAGAGGGAGGGCCCCAATTTGCCCCCAACAGCTGTCACATGAGCAGTGAGCAACACAGGTCTGTTGCAAATCTTAATAATAATAGTAATAATAGTAGTAGTGGTAATGATAATAATAATAATAATACTAATAATAATAATAATAATAATAATAATAATAGTAATAAAGTTGGGAGGGACCTTGGAGGTCATTGAATCCAACCCCCTGCTCAGGCAGGAAACCCTATACTAAGTATTTCGGGCAAATGGCTGTCCAGTCTCTTCTTAAAAACTTCCAGTGTTGGAGCATTCACAGCTTCTGAAGGCAAATATTTCCACTGGTTAATTGTTCTCACTGTCAGGAAGTTTCTCCTTAGTTCTAGATTGCTTCTCTCCTTGATTAGTTTCCATCCATTGCTTCTTGTCCTGCCTTCAGGCGCTTTGGAGAATAGCTTGACTCCCTCTTCTTTGTGGCAGTCCCTGAGATACTGGAACACTGCTATCATGTCCCCCCTCGTCCTTCTCTTCGTTAAACTAGAGATGCCCAATTCCAGCAACCGTTCCTTATATGTTTTAGCCTCCAGTCCCCTGATCATCTTTGTTGCTCTTCTCTGTAGGCCACAAGTGGCCTACAAGTGGCAATTGCCACCAACTCATGCTTTGCAATTGCTTTCCATTCCTAGCACAGCACCAATTGGCATGCCCCAAGACTCCAGCTTTGCATTGTGTACCCATCTGAGTCATGCCATTGCCGTGGCTACAAGATGATTCATAGATATTGGTTTGCCTGACCAGAAACCCAGGAAGGCCATCACAAATCTTGCTGTCAACAAGAAGAACATTGCTCTTTAACTAAACGGACATCTGGACTTATAGCCATGCTTAAACAGTTGCTGCAGTTTAGAAAATATTTGCAAATTAATTTCTAGATGATGGGTTGAAGGACACATTTTGTTAGCTCAAAAGTTAGTCTCTAGAATAGACATTCTAGCTTGCATTGAATACTGGGAGCTAAAACTGGGTTAATTGTACTCATGATATATACTGGTTAAAATGTGCCCAAATCAGCCAGTATTTTTTTTGCACTGATTTCTTTTACTTTACTATTCAATAAAGAATAATTCCTTTTACTAAGTTTGAAATAAATGGGTACGATGAAGACTGATGATCTAACCTACTCTTATCTTACAAGACCAAGTTATGTGGAGGAGGACAAGAAGGGAGGACAACATTGGTTGTGGTGGGACCATGCAAGATCAGATGTTGCAGCTGCATTTGTTTGTCACTGCCCATCACCAGTACTTTCTGAGCCTTTTTTTCTGCCCCACTCACCCCAGGTCTGTGGGGTCCTGGTTTCTCTTGGTCTGCAATTCTGAAAGGTTGAGTGGATTTATAAAAATGGACTGCTGCTGACAGTCAGAAAGGCCAGTTATAACACAAATCATGCCATCCTCCTAAGCAGAACACAATTTAATGGGTGTTGGATAGAAATAAGCTGAAGAAAATGTCAAAATAAGCGTGGGAATTCTTTTTCCCCCACCAATTCTCATTCATTGGGATAGAGAATATACTTTTATATATAATATATACATTAAAAAGAGACAGGATATTTTTGAAAACAAGAAAGGAAAAATATACCCAAAGTAATAGGTGCCTTGGGCATAATCCCAAATCATCTGGCGCATCACTTGAACACCATTGGCATTGACAAAGTCACCATCAGTCAATTGCAAAAGGCAGTTTTACTTGGAACAGCTTACATCCTGCGACGATACCTTTAATATTATTAAACAATAACATCTACCTGTCCGAAGTCTTGGGAAGGACTCGATAGGCAGATACAAATACTAAATCCAGCCTAAACATCTGGCGGGTTGTGCAAATAACCATGATAAAATCATCTTTCAAAGGGAAAGAGAATTTTAGTGAAAGTCCTAGGGGAAAGAGATGTATATGAAGGTCTTTCTCTTATCTTAGTTACTTGGATTCTCACGCTTATGTTAAGCTCTAAGGGAAAACATCAAGAGGAAACATCTTTCTACCAAACACATCAAAAGCACTGATAGAACATCACTTAGGGAAGATCCTTTCCTAGAAGCATCCCTGGGAGAAATTCAGAAACGTCATTATACACATTTTGTAGTATAATAGTCCATGAAGTCACTAAATGTGAGTTTACTTTCGCTCATCAATATACCATTATTCTTTTTAGCCAAAAGCTCATGGTCCTTCTTGAACCTTTTAGAATTCTTTCTTCTTTCCTATGCTGGGTGAGATAATTGATGTCCTGCAGAGATTTCGGAATACTTCCCATTATTCCTAGCAATTTGGCCATGCTATCAAGTGTTTCTGGATGCTGAACTCTCAAACACTGAAGGGTATCAGATTCCTTCTTTCTATGTGATGATACTGCTTAACGGTCCTGGTGGCGCAGTGGTTAGAACGCAGAATTGCAGGCAAACTCACTGCCCACTGCCAGCAGTTCGATCCTGACCGGCTCCAGGTTGACTCAGCCTTCCATCCTTCCAAGGTCGGTAAAATGAGGACCCAGATTGTTGTGGGTAAGAGGCTGATTCTGTAAACTACTTAGTGTAAAGCACTATGAAGCAGTATGTAAATCTGCCATTGCTATTGGTGGTAGCAGATCACCCAGTTTCCAGTTATCCTTATCAGAGTACTCAATGGGATACGGGTGCTAGGGAGAACATTAGCAGACCATGGAGCAATGTGAAGAGAGGGAGAAGGAAGGAGAGGCAGCATGATAACATAGATGAGTAATATTTGAAGGGAGGGGACAAAGGAGCAGATAGTATGGAAAAGTCATCAAGCAGAAAAAACTCTAGGTTAAGTCACCATGGAAAAAGCAGCGCGTATAGTCTCCATGTCTTTGCCAAACCCTGTTACCTCCATCTGTTGCTTAGATCAATGTCTGAACACTATTGGCCACTTGTTAATAGAGCAATGGCAGGAGTCACTAATAATAAAATCAAACCCTGTTAACAACAGTCGTGTTTTAATCTTTTGAAACGGCATCAAATAAATCCGCACACGTTATCTGCTAATGTTTGATTTTCTTCTCAGCAATTTGGAGGCATGATTAATAGAATTAATCAAGAGTGGGCTCTAGTCCAGCATCAATTGTCTCCTTCTATGTGACCTCAAGGCTAAAACTACGCCAGAATTTGTGGGCTCTTCTGTCCATCCATTTAATGAAAAGAAGGACTAGGGGTGACATGATAGCAGGGTCCCAGTATCTAAGGGGCTGCCACAAAGATGAGGGGGTCAACCTATTTTCCAAAGGACCCAAAGAAGCAATGGACGAAAATTAATCAAGGAGAGAAACAACCTATAACTAAGGTGAAATTTCCTGACAGTGAGAACAATTAACCAGTGGAACAACTTGCCTCCAGAAATTGTGGGTGCTCCAACATTGGAGGTTTTAAAGAAGAGACTGGACAGCGACTTGTCTGAAATGGTATAGGGTCTCCGGCCTGAACAAGGGGTTGGACTAGAAGACCTCCAATGTTCCTTCCAACTCTGTTACTCTGTTATCCATCCATCCCTACATACAGGAATCAGCTTGAGTTGCTGAGGGAAAAGTGATACATACAATGGCTGGCATATCCAAAGATGCCAATTTTAATTAGCGATGGATGCTATGCAGGTGAAAAAAAAGGTTGAATATACTTTAGGTGAGATGCAAGAGAAATTTCCTTGGGATACAAAGAGGATAAGGAAAAGAAGAAAGAGTCTATTTTCATGAGTGTGGAATGAATCCATGGGAAGAAGATTCCGATACATCCATTAGAACAGAAGCAGGTGACTTCATAACTATCATCAAAGACTGCTGTCCATCATGGTGGGGACTTATGAGTTTTATGGTCTAAAACTACCCAGAAGAAGCCCTATTTCTTACCTATGTAGGAAAGGATGCATGGAGAATCTACACACAGCTAGCCAGAGGAACAAAAAATAAGTTCTAAACCTTGCAACATGGTCTCACACACACATACACAAAAAACTAAAAACAAAATAACCGTGTGATCCATCCTTTTCACAAAATGCAGTTAAGGACATTTCAAATCCCAGCAGGCAAACGCCGCCAGCTTCTTTCCTTCACATTCCTCTCCATTGTAAAAGGAAGCTTAACACCACTGAGGAGATCCTATGTCCTTCTTCAACAGGATACATTTGAAGCCACCAGAACTCTCAACACTTCATTCCCCCCCCCTCATAGCTCCTCGCGCTGCTGCCTGATGCAACTGCTCAGTGAGTGGACCAACTTTGCTCTAAAAGGTTCATTAAAGATATAAATGGAAGGTAAAACTAGAAAGGTGAATATTGTCATACAGAATAACAGAACTGGAAACCTAAGAAACAGACCATGTCAAATCTGCCCAGTGGAGCTCCTTGGAATTTTTAGAGCATGTTATGGGTGCTCACAAGAAGATGGAGGTGGATGGTGGGTTCAGATGGATGAGGTCAACGGAGTTATCAACAGAATAATAGAGTTGTGAGGGACCTTGGAAGTCTTCTAGTCCAACTCCATGTTTGAGCAGGAGACCTTATATCATTCTGGATAAATGAGCTTCCAATCTCTTCTTCAAAAACCTCTAGTGATGGAGCACCCACAAGTTCTGAAGAGCAGCTGTTTCTCTAGTTAATTGTTCTCACTTTCAGGAAGTTTCTCCTTAATTTCAGATTGCTTCTCTCCTTGATTAGTTTCCATCCACTGCTTCTTGTCTGGCCTTCTGATGCTTTGGAGAATAAGGAGAGGCTAAGAAAAATGGATGTGAGAATAGAGGAACTATCAAAAGCTAAAGATCAGCAAAGATTATTTATTTTAATTTTATAATACAAATTAGCTTGAGGATGAGGTTTAAACATCTTAGCAACTATAAACAAAGTTACTTGTTTCACCCTAGGCTACAGGATAAGAGTGAACAATGGAAATTATCATCTCGCACTCAAATGGAGAGGTATCTGAGGCTCAACATGTCATCCATCATTGGCCACCATTTTGGACTTGCAGAAACCAGAATCTGAAACCCAAATTTGTGATGATGATGGTGGTGGTGGTGGTGGTGGTATCATCCATTCAGCCATGTCCATTCTTGGTGATTCTATGGACCAGGTCTCTCTACATCTTTTGATCTTGCACTACCTCTTTGAGTTTTTCTTTGCTCTGGCTGCTGTCAGCTTTGATGGCGTCCAGACCCAAACTTGTATCTGGTTTCAATTTTGGTTTCTGCAAATTCAAAATGGTGGATACTCCATGTTCAGATGAGAGACTAAGCCTCAGATAACTCCCCATCATTGGCTGGTTGCATCAAGATAAAAGGGCAAGACTTGCCTCCTCCTGAATTCTTTTCAGTGGCTTATAACGTTAGGAGAATACAGCAAGATACACAATAAAACAGCACAGAAGTAAATGTTTTTGGAGTCCTGCCTTGTTCATCTACTATTTAAAACCACTGGGCAAACCACAGTTTAAACAAACTTTTGCCTGCTCTCCATAAAGCCACCTATGGACCATTCTGCCTATCATAACAAATGCCTGGCACAACTTTATAACTGCAAACACAAACTGAATTGGCTGATTTAGCTCAACGTGATCTCTGGTTGGCATGACCCAAGTGCCCTCCTGCTAAGCTACAGTTTAGCTCATCAAAGGAAGCACAATGCTAGAGGATTGTTATTGTCTTAGCACATAAACGGGCAAGCACATTCAGGATCCTTTCAGAAAGACATTGAATGGAAGACGGTGGATTCATGAATCTAGAAGCTCCTTCTCAGATCATATAATGGCAGTAAAAGACAATAACTCCAATGAGGTCACTTTCAGATCTACCAGTGTGTTTCCAGATGCCAGTTGTCACTTGGCTTGGGGCCAGGTTACCTAAGGCAGGGGTCTCCAACTTTAAGACTTGTGGACTTCAACTCCCAGAATTCCTCAGCCAGCTTTACGAAGTGTTCCCCATGGTGTAGAAGAGCAGGCAGAGCTAGGGGAATGGAGTTAAGTGCATCATCAGCTTACAATCGTTACATCCCTTTAAATGGTCCAAATCTAACTCTTTTTGAATTCTGTTGACCTTTATCTGGGGCCAACCTTAAACTTTGTTGACTAGATTCTTGTATATAGACTTGAGCAATAAATCTTAACTGCAGTTTAACGTATGGTCCTGATTCTTTGCATCTGGCACATTCTGGCTCAGGAATTCTGGGAGTTGAATCCAAGCATCTGAAAGTTACTATGGGTGATAGAATATAGTAAGGAGGTGGGTCCCCGAAAGGGAGGTGGTGATTCTAGAGGAATAAGAAACAACACAGTCAAGATATTTTATATGAGAAAAAGAGGGCGTAGGCAGCCTCTCCCTAATAGTTCCCAGAATATCATGCAAATACAGACAGTAGAGTCCTCAGTCTGGCAAAATTTTGTCTATAGGTGTGAAACAATTAAAAAAAACTCAGCTTGGAAGACTCATTAAGTGTCATTATTGGTTTGGGGCCTGACACCAAGCTCGAAAAAATAAAATCTGTCATGGAATTTTTAGGTAAACTATTGCTTTCTACTGACTGAATAATCTTACTTTAATTTTTATTCATTGGGAAAAATTACAAAAACAAATCAAATTATTGAATCATCATTAAAGTGACAGCGGGGGGGGGGCTGTATCTGAACTACAGAACTCGTAAGATTTTCACCTGGGTGTAATTTAGTTATGTCTCCTCACAGATTTTGTTCCTTGTTTCCACAAATGCTCACGTACCAAGCTGAAGTCTACCCTTGTGTACAATTGTTCCAGCTCTGTCTGACTGGCAACTGTTACATCATTCTTTTAGAGAAGAGGAAAGGAAAGCTTTATTCGGAATAAAAAATAAGGAATTGAGATAAGAAGCTAATTTGGGGGGAGGCAGTGGCCAAAACAGAAAAATATACGGTATATCAAAAGTCCTGCTTCAGTGTTATCAAAGTATTGACAATCTATATAGCCTTAATCTGAATTATGGATAGGATCGTGCGGGGCAGTGTGGCTATGTGGAGAACTTGAGAACATACCAGAACCTTCACAGGGGATAAGTATCCTTGTCAAAGGAGACTCCATCAATCATCATAAAACAATTTTTGAGCAATCCAGACCTCTCCATTCCTCAATCTATTCTCCTCCAGGAAGTCTGGATGACATTCTCACAAATCTCAAACGGCAGGAATTAAGAAGGCTGCAGTTCCGCACCTCAGGAAGATCCCAGGCTGGCCAAGTCTATAATAGCAAATTGTCACGTTTTATGGTAATCAGTTCTATTAGCAGCTTCCTCAGAGGCTACCCAGCACAGATGTCCAAGAAGCGACTCAAGGCCAGCCTTTGACAGTCTGCAGTAAACGTTCGCCTTCAGTTAAATCTGCTCTTGAAGGCCAATAAATGGAAACCACTCATCTCCAAAGCTGCTAAATATCTGTGGAGGAGATTCTTAGTCATCCAGGTCCTGGTTGTCCCAAAGTTGCTTTTTCAAGAGGCAACTGGACTTCCTTTGTTTGTTTGTTTTTCCTTGAAGACGTTTTGCTCCTCATGCAAGAAGCCACTTCAGTTCTGACTGACTTCCATTCTCCATCATTCAGTTAGAACTGGAAAAGCTTCTTGCATGAGAAACGAAATGCCTTCAAGGAAAAAAAACAAAGAAAGTCCAGTTGCCTCTTGAAAAAGCACCTTTGGGACTTCAAATCTGCAGTTGTTCTACCATTTTCATCAACCTACCCATGACCGACCTGTTTTCAGCTCTATTTGCTTAGCTTCTCTCCACTCCCCTCCCTCCATCTTGCAAGAAAACACACAAGAGAGACAGACGCCCACACACTGTGCCTCTTGATGTCTCTTACATACAAGTGTGCATACAATACAAACACACACACTCACCGATCCTTTACTTTCCCTCCTCTGTAATGTGTTCCAGATGCGAAAGTGAATGGTATGACATGGTCTCTTTGCAAGTTTTTAACACCACATACATGGCATACATTCTGCCACTTCCAAAATGGCAGCTTGGGACCGATCCACCACAGACTTTCTTTCCTGCAAGCCTACTTCAGGGGAGGGGAGGGGGCATGAGCTGCTCAAGCCTATAAATGTTATTTATTTCCTTCCCTTATTCTACTCATTGGTCTTTCTGCTCCCAACAGTTAACGACCCCAGTCAATATAAATCCCATGAAACATCCACAAGTTGTTCCCATTGGCATTTACCCAATATTTCTTTAGAACTCAAGCATTACATTGAGGGTTTTGTAAGAGTTGCAATATTGTCTCCATCCTAGACTACGGTCAAAATCCAGCCATGCCATCTTAGGATGCGTAGACATAGCCAGATACGGCTGTGTGGAGCAAATAGACAGGTAGACAGATGTGCAGGTAGACAAGCAGAAAACTTGCAAATTCTATTAGCAGCCTCATTGTCTTTGAGGCTTTGAGACCCACATCCCTGATTATTACAATTTTCACACTCAGTCTGGCCTTTTGCTTGGGAATGGCTGGTGTTTAACCCTGAAGGAAGGAAAAGATGGAGCAAAGAAAAATTATCTGAAACTGAAGGAGAATGCAACAGAAAGTCAACCAAATCTCCTGCCGTTATGGATGAGCTGAGGACCTTTCAACCCTAAATTACTCAGATTGATTTGGTAATGAAATGGATGGCCGTTCCAACATTCTGTCTTTAATGTACCGCAGGTTCCAGTTCCTGAATTTTTAAGGCCTTTCTCCTTTATCTGCCCGCTGTTTTGCTGTTTGCAACCCTTCACACAATGTTTCCACTTTACTGGCTTGCTGATTTGGGGCAAGGAGGAGAAAAAAAAATTGGCTGAAGAACAAGGGAGAGAAAAGGAGTCCAGGAAAAAAGAAGTAGGACGGATGTTTATAACAGTGCTCCGATTGAAGAATTTGCAAAGAAATTGTTTCGCAGAGCAAGAATCCTAGCCCGTGAACCACAAACAAAATAAAGCTTCCATCCTCCATTGGCTGTGAAGTTCTGAATGTCCAACCCGAAGCATTCAGAATGTCAGAACATCTTTTGCTGTTGCCACACAACAGATGGAGATGCAGGGAGATCCCTGCGGAACCCAGCAGGGATCAGAAAGGGGAAAGGCAGGGAAAGAGCATCGGTGTCAGCAACCAGACACAGCAAAGATCTTGTGACTAGGAAAAGCAGCAGGGCCGGAAGTCCAATTGGTTCCCGTCTCCTCTCTAGCTGCATGACCAGACAAAAGATGCTTTGAGGTAGCGCACACGCGGTACTGCTGAGCAACATGTGTGAAGCAGAGGAGGAGAGAGGAAGAGGGCAGAGCCCAGCAATAGAGCCCTGGCTCCCCACACTGAAGGTCCTCAGTTCAATCCCTGTAGCTAAACATGTCCACCCTGGAAGCCCCCCTAGAGAAGTTGGTGGACTTGCCATTTTAAATGATCACTAAGGGAATGGTTTAAATCAAAGGTCCCCAACTTTTGGGGCACCAGGGACTGGTTCCGTGGAGAGAAGTTTTTCGGTGGCCCGGAGTGCGTAGTTTTGTGTGCTGCCTGCATCCCACGGATGGAGCTTTGGTTGTTTGTGCAGACCGGTTGCTGGCATGCTGAGGCCTGGTACCAGTCCATGGACCAGAGGTTGGGGACCCCTGGTTTAAGTCAAGGACTACCTTATGTATTTGTACATCTGAACCGTTTGGACCTACGCTATGACATATTTGCTAGTATTCGCTTGCGCCATGAATCCTTCAAGAACAGTGTCTTGTTCCCTAGGTCATATCTGGCTATGATCTCAGTGTTTTTATGACAAGATGATGGCATCATGGCAATTAATGCAATTGTTTCCTTTCCTTGACATCACCCCCCCCGCCAAGTGATGGTAGACCACATACATATCTGCAAAAGCTTTTGCAGGCCAATATAATAACAAGCTTTTTCTCTTTTGTTTGTTTGTTTGGTTCCATTATGAAGAGTTTGGAAAAGAATGCAACTGACATTTATTCTGAAACATATAATGATAGTGATCTTCCCTCTCTTGTCATGTCTGATGACGTGTCCCAAGGACAATTGGGAAATTGGTGAAAAATAGGCTGCTTGTTGATAGCTACAGTAGGAATGATTAGTCTGCTTGAAATGCTGGCCGTCATTTTGTCCTTGTCTCCTAAGAATAGGCCGCAGATTTGGATGTTGCCCCTACAACTGGTGGTTCTTTCATCACTTCCTGCATTCTTCTCCAACTTAATGGCCTTCTGATGGCGGTGATGGAACTGACTGGGGATTCTGGAAGGGGTAGACCAGGAATGTCCAACCTTGGCCACTTTAAGACGTGTGGATTTCAACTCCCAGAATTCCCCAGCCAGCATGGATGAGAAGTGAAACTTTTCAAAGAAAACAAAACAAGAAAATCCAGTTGCTTTTTGAAAAGGGTGCCCTTGGGACAATCATGACGTGGATGACGGAGAAGCTCCATAGACAACATCCCTGGTTCTTTCAATCTCCTGTCACAGGATGTGGTTGGTTTCTAATCTGTAGCTCATCAACATCGCCACTCTGAAAGTGGCCCAGCCTCTCTTTCAGATCCGGTCCAAGGGGTTCCTCTGGCTTAGCTTGCCTGAGCTGTATGAAATGGCCTCAAACCTCTGCAGCTTTGAAGGAGCCTCCATTGAATCAATAGCTCCTAATCTATTCTGAAAATAACTCTCACCCCATCAATATCAATTCTCTAGAAAAAAAAAATTGGCCATCACTTCTAATTCTTGCACAAGCTGGTTAGAACACTAGATAATAGGCAAAATGTCCTGGTTATGGTCCCACACTGTTCTCCTGCAAATGGACAAATCTAACATTAAGAGGTCATTCCCATTATATTAACCCTTTCAGAAAACAACAACAACAGGTTTTGGGATATTGCTGTTTTGTTGTCCCTGATATTCTTATAATCTCTAGACTGTTTTTCCAAGAGCTGTTTGAGGCTGTATCTCAGAAGGGATGTCTTTTGAGGTTGTTTGTATCATTTAATGGTCAAAAAGTACAGGGAGTCCTCGAGTTACATTCGTTTAGTGACCATTCCAAGTTACAACGGAACTGGAAAAGGTGATTTAGGAAGGTGATCACATGATTCCCCCGGGACACTGCAACCGTCACAAGTATAGTCCAATTGCCAAGCATCTGAATTTTGAACCTGTAACCATGGGGATGCTGCAACGGTCATAAGGGCGAAAAAAATCATAAATCACTTTTTTCAGTCCCGTAGTAACTTTGAACAGTCACTAAATGAACTGTTCAATAAGTTGAGGACTGTCTATATACCGATAATGGAGAATGTTTGTAACTCAGGGTTGAAATAAGAGGTCCTCGTTGCTCTCTGAGCTTGGTGGATTTCTTGCAGATGTTTCAGTACCCAAACTAAGTAACATCATCAGTGCTAGGTGTCAAAGCTGGGAGGGGAGGAGAAAGAATGTGTGTGGGGATTAGTTAAGATAAGAAACCACGGGCTACAGAATGGAAGGGAAACTTTGCCCTTTAAACTGATTGGAGAACGTGATTTATGACTGCAAATTAGAGGAGGGAAATATGCTGGAATATTATATGCTCAGGGGAGGGGAATTCAGATCTTGGCATCCACCATGCTGTGCCGACACTTTGTTTCACGATTAAATAGAGCAGTGATGGTAAACCTTTTAAAGACCCAGTGCCCAAACTGCAACCCAAACCCCATTTATTTATCACGGGGTGCCGGGTGGGCATGGCTGGGTGGTCATGGCAGACTGGGTGGGTGGGGCCAGGGTGGTGGGGGCCAGTCTCTTGCCATCTCCGGGGCACGGCACACGTGCCCACAGAGAGGGCTTTGAGTGCCACTTCTGGCATGCATGCCATAAGTTCGCCACCACTGCTTTAGAGGAAGTTCTTTGAAGTGTTTTGTTAGTCGGAACCATGACACTAGGAAGGAGTGGGGTCTATCAGCGAGGAAGGGGAAGAGGAGGACGAGGGGAGAGATTGTGGGACCCTTGGTGGATTTCTTGCAGATGTTTCATTACCCAAACTAAATAATTATCAGACTACACTGATGATGTTACCCAGTTTGGGTAATGAAACATCTGCAAGAAAACCACCAAGCTCAGAGAGCATCAAGGACCCCCACCCCCCATCACTACTATAACTGAGTGCACCCACTCTGCTCTCGGTTCTCCTCGTCTTATCCTTCCTTCCACCTTTTCCAGCATTATACACAATATAAATTTGGGTGTCGTGTTGTGAACCACTCTGCTTTTCATTTTCGATATATAAATATCCCTGATGCAGCCTTGTGTAAATAACTTAATAACATCACGGCTCTTGGTAAGGAGCAGGCAGGAGTGCCCTCCCTTCCCAGGCATGTCAATTTTGCTGAACATTTTTGCCCAAGCAAAGACAAATGCCAGCCAGAGGGAGTCAGAGGCTAACGTCTCTGCTGCTCGCCGGTGTTGTGGGGCAGAACAGTCCAATTCTATCCTATTGGAATCCACAGAGTCATTTTTTTTTCAACAGAGGTTGCTAAACTACAGCTCCCAGCAGGCCCTGCCTGAACAAACAGTGAAAAGAGAGGCTGAGAGCTGTTTTCCACAACTTCTGAGCCAACTGCAGTGCAGACGGACCGCTTTAAAGCTCTGGGGTGGGGCGGGGGGGGAAATGCCCTTTCATACTGCCTTAGTGTGAGTGCCAATAGCAGGTTTTCTGAGCTGATACCTGTTTTCACTGAAATAGGAAGGAAGGAAGGAAGGAAGGAAGGAAGGAAGGAAGGAAGGAAGGGAGGGAGGGAGGGAGGGAGGGAGGGAGGGAGGGAGGAAGGAAGGAAGGGGAAAGGAAACAATGAGGAAAGAAAGAAAGAAGAGGGAGGAAGGAAGGAAGGAAGGAAGGACGGAAGGGAAAGGAGAAGAGGAAGGGGAAAGGAAAAGGAAAAGGAAAAGGAAAGAAGGAGGAGGGAAGAACAGTGAGGGAAAAAAGAAGGAAAAGTGAGGGAGGGAGGGAAGAAAGAGAGGGAAGGAGGGAGGAAAGAAAAGGAGGAAGAGACAGGGAAGAAGGAAAGAAATGGAGGGAGGGAGGAACAATGAGAAGGAGGGAGGGAGGGAAGGAGGAAGGGAGGGAGGGAAGAAGGGAGGGAGGGAGGGAAGGAAGGAGGGAGGGAGGGAGGGAGGGAGGGAAGAAGGAAGGAAGGAAGGAGGGAGGGAGGGAGGACTTGCAACATTGTCAAAATCCTGTAAGTTCTCAAGGATGCAAAACCTTTTCCTATGTAGAGTTCCATGAGACGGCAAAACATTTTGGCTTGCTTTTCTTTGTTTGAACTGGTATGTCATAGAAGATTGTTTGGTTGTATTCAAGAATAGCAAAAAAAAAAAAAAACCTACCGCCATTTATTAATTTAAAACATAACAGTCATCCACCCAGACCTAAATTATTACATGAAGCCAACGCCCAAATGTCTACTACATAAAATCCAATACAGACAAGTAAATCTTTTACATAATGGTGGCGAATTAAAATCAGTTCAGTCCACCAGATCAGTGACATCTGTGAAAACCACCAATGTTGAGAATTTCCATATTTAAAACATTATGATCTGCTTCTTTCACTAAAAAAAGGCTTAAAGAACTGTTTAAACACAGGTAATTGGGGGAGGGTGGAGGTCAATGCCTGCTTGCAGGTTTCCGGTGCGGAAGGCATAACAGAAAAGGAAAGAAAATGAGGAGGGAAGAGGGAAAAGGCACACAAGGTACCAACTGTTCAAGCTAAAGAGAAAAACTGATGAATATAGTCGATGATGATGAGTGTCAGAATCCAATTATATTTCATCTCTAGTTATTGACTATGGAAAACCCCATTTCTGCCCTCTCTGGATTCTGTCATACGATGAAGGGGAAGGGGGGTGAACAAAGGGGTTTTATGGCCCTCACTTCTTTCGGTACAACTTCAAAGGGGATTGAATGTGGGTACCACCAAAAGGACTAAAACATAACAACGGGGCCATCAGCTTTCATCTACTCCTCTCTGAAGTCTCCCTTCCGCCGGCAGTGAGGAAAAAGGGGGTGGAAATGTAACGCCTGGGATTGTCGCTGGAAAGATGGTGGGGTGGGGCTGCTGGGGACCCCTTAAAACCTTGAACGGTAGGGCTTGGACCCCAGGTCCTGTCTAGAATGCCTGCAACCATTTTCTCTTAATAAAGGATGCCTGTTGGAAGAAATATTCCAAGAGTTCTGTCTTCTTAAGAGGCAAAGTGGGGTGGGTCCTTACAATGAGTTTCTTCGGGGAAAGGAAAACTCCCTAAGGCATTTAAGATGGAACAGTAAACTTGTCCCAAATGGAAACAGCTCAAATTTCCCAAACCACGTATCCTCAGCAACAGATCCATTCCAGGGACATGCACATTTCACCCATTCTGATTGTAAATACCCAGCCAAATATTATTTCTAAGATTATTCTCGTTTGTACTTTCAAAAAATGAGACCATCGGCCATACCCACCTGTAAAGTTACAACGCATTAAGTTACCTCTTTAAGGTGAGGCTTCCAAACCCAGTCCCTGGATATTGCACATGGTACTTTTGTGTCAACCTAATAATATGTGTCAGTGTGTGTTCATTGGAGATCAATTTGTGTGAGTTCTGTTTTGCTTCTTTGCTTCCATTTTCCTAGTGCTAACCCCTTTGCCTTGTGGCAGCAGCTGCTTCCCCGCAGTTCAAAAAAACACACATCATTTTACACGTCAGCCTTAAAGGCTCCTTTGTGCACAGTTTCTGGTGTCACTCCTTGCACTTCAGTTTTAGAGAACATGTTTAAGCTTTTCCCTGGCACACGCTCACCAGCAACTGCCCCATGGAAAACCCCGCACAAAAAGATGGGAAAGAAAACAGCCCTGGCCGGGATCTTCTCGGCTAAATCTTCCCCTTCTTCAAAGGGAAAAATCCTGTATGCATCCTATCCATTGCATTTTGCTTACAATTGCTTTAATTGGTTCTAAAAATAACTAACCAGTGGAACGACTTGCCTCCAGAAGTTGTGAAGCAACCTAGAACTAAGGAGAAACTTCCTGACAGTTAGAACAATTAACCAGTGGAACAACCTGCCTCCAGAAGTTGTGGATGCTCCATCACTGGAGGTTTTTAAGAAGAGATTGGATAGCCATTTGTCTGAAATGGTATAGGGTTTCCTGCCTGAGCAGGGGGTTGGACTAGATGACCTCCAAGGTCCCTTCCAACTTTACTACTACTACTACTACTACTACTACTACTACTACTACTACTACTGGAGGTTTTTAAAAAGAGATTGGACAACTGTTTGTCTGAAATGGTATAGGGCAGGGGTCTTCAAACTTGGCCCTTTTGACTTGTGGACTTCAACTTCCAGAATTCCTCAGCCAGCATGCCTGGCTGAGGAAGTCTGGGAGTTGAAGTCCACAAGCCATAAAAGGGCCATGTTTGAAGACCCCTGCTATAGGGTCTCCTGCTTGAGCAGGGGTTTGGACTAGAAGAACTCCAGAAGTTGTGGATGCTCCATCACTGGAGGTTTTTAAGAAGAGACTGGACAGCCATTTGTCTGAAATAGTATAGGGTTTCCTGCCCGAGCAGGGGGTTGGACTAGAAGACCTCCAAGGTCCCTTCCAACATTCTGTTATCCCTTTATTAGTCTCACCATCTGGCCAATTGGGTTCAAGCTCAGCAGCTAAGCAGGGACAAGCTTGGTAACTACTTGGATGGATGTTCACTAGAAGATCCACAAGCTGTGGGTTAGCCTAGGAAGGAAGTGGCTTTTTTAAGGAGTGGAACAGCCCAGCCAAGCCCTCTGGGGTTTGATCATTGTGACCTTGCCTGCCTTTAAAAAAGAAGCTGAATCCAGAACAAAGAAAGGACAAAAATTCAGTCTGAATTAATATAAGTTATTTTTAGGTTGCATCCCCATCTATGACCTACTGTAGGCTTTGTGTATTTTTTTATGTCTGCATTTGCACCACACTGTCACCCTGGCTAATGAATTAATGATTTTCTGAGTTCAGACAATATACTGAATTCTACACTATCCAGTTGACATCTGAGACAGAATAACAGAGTTGGAAGGGACCTTGGAGGTCATCTAGTCCAACCCCCTGCTCAGGCAGGAAACCCTATACCATTTCAGACAAATGGCTGTCCAGTCTCTTTTGAAAAGCCTCCAGTGTTGGAGCATCCACAACTTCTGAAGGAAATCCATTCCACTGATTTATTGTTCTCGCTGTCAAGAAATTTCTCCTTAGTTCTAGGTTGCTTCTCTCCTTGGTTAGTTGAGCTGAGTTCCTGCAGTACGTTAAACCACCCTCCAGGCCAATCAACATTAAAACCAGCCAGTTTCGGCATGTTGGGCAGATACGACCGCAAGGCTTGTCATAAAATGGGACAGGACTGTCTTGGGGATGCTATGCCTATGCATTTAATCCGCTTTCTTTCTGCCACATTAAGAGCTTCAACTTTGTGGTTGGCTGTGGAATAATGTTATATGAAATCCTAATATAAAACAAGGAAATTCCATACCCCTCTTTTGTGGATGAGCTAAATCAGCTATTACTCTTGCAAATCCACACTCAATGTCTGTTGACTAACATCTCAGATATTACAATTGCCATTTGTTATTGGTTTGCTTTGTCTCATAAGTTAAGGATGGAGGCTAAAATTGAGTTTTTGGAATAGGGCGGCATAGAAATCGAATTAAATAAATAAATAAATAAATAAAATCTTGTAGTTGTCTCAGTTGATAAAATCAGTCCACCAGCAACTTCTCTAAAATGGATGCAGAATGGGTGCAAGCTGATGGATGGATGGAAGGAAGGAAGGAAGGAAGGAAGGAAGGAAGGAAGGAAGGAAGGAAGGAAGGAAGGAAGGAATACCAGAGTTGGAATACCATTTCAGACAAGTAGCTGTCCAATCTGCTCTTAAAAACCTCCAGTGATTGAGCATCCACAACTTCTGGAGGCAAGTCATTCCACTGGTTAATTTCTCTGATTAATTGTTCTAACTGAGGAAGGAAGGATTTAAACTCCCAGAATCCTGGCAGTTTCTGAGAGCTGAAGCCCACACATCTGCAAATTTGCCAAGATTGAAAAGTACTGGCCTAAAGCTAGCAATGATTAATATGGAAATGAAAGCCAGAGTGATGAACGTATTGGAGCAAAATTCAGGAAATTCAGATTTATTCTCTCTACACAAGGAAGCACTTCAGGCCAGTCCTTCCCTTTCAACTTCAGAATCAGGATGGTGTAGATGCTAGACTAAGAGTTCTATTCTACTTCCAACCCCAGAAGTCCACTAAATGACTTCGGGCCAGTCCTTCCCCCTCTGCTCAAGATCCCATGTGATGCCGTGAAGAAGGTGTTACACTAGACAAGGGGAGACCCAGGTTCTCATCACCCCCCCATCAGCCATAGAAGCTCCCTGGACACTTTGGCCCAGTTCTCTTCTCTCAGCCTAACCTATCTGACAGAGTTGGTACTGTGGAGAAAATGGGAAGAGGGGGATATTGTATCCATCTCCTTGAGCTTCACAGAAAGGTGGGATGTGCATCTAATAAACTTATAAATAAATGAAACTACATAAATGAATAAGATTAGATGTGGCTAGGTGGTAGGAGAAAGGATGAGCTTAGGACTTCTCACTCAGCAGAAAAGTCCAATCTGGTTGACTTGACACAGCAACTAAACTCTACTGATGGTTTGACAAAACTCAGTGGCTGTATTCACCTTACTTGATATTCCTCAATGCTCAATGGCTGTATTCACTTTACTTGATGTTCCTCAATGCTCAGTGGCTGTGTTCATCTTACTTGATATTCCTCAACATTAAATCACATGCTGGCTTAATTGGTGCCCTGTTTGATCTGACGTGCTAAGACAGTAACGAGGCTATCACCTCAAGCTGAATCACAAGTTACCCATCTCCACTTTTACCATCTTTACTATGTTGTGAAAAAATGATGCTCTTGCCCAAACAAAGGATTCCACCAAAATTCATCTTCTTGAGAAACATCAAAAAATTGCCTTGATGCCTAGGTTCTGCACCACTCAAAGATGCACACTCTAGCAATGTCAGGAAGATGTCAAGGAGGGGGTCCAACCTTAGCAGCTTTAAGACTTGTGGACCTCAACTCTCAGAATTCCCCAGCCAGCCAAGGGGAAAATCCACAGGTCTTAAAAGTTGTCAAAGCTGGATATTCCTGATGGAAAGATTGCTATCGTAGATCCCCAGCCCAATTCAGACTTTGAAATAATGATATGGATCACTTTTATTCAAGGCCCCTTTATTCAAGAAAACCTCTCACTTGAAAAATAATATCTAGAGTTCTTCTACTATTTGGGAGCTCTCTTGTTCATTCCATTCATCAGATCATTGACTACAAGGAGCAAAATAAACACAGAGAAAAAGATTGCAATGAAATGCTGTAGGAAGAAAGCAGGAACGCGAAGAAACGTTTTGCTCCTGAGTGTCTACGTTTTGAAGGAGAAAAGTATTGCACCGAAAGAGACGGCGAAGACCCATTACCCATGCTAGAGGCCCTGCAGGATCAACGTCTTCTCTCCTCCCTTCCAGAGAAGAGAGCACCTAAGAGCAACCAAGTTGGATCTAGACCCCGAAGCGCGGTTGATGATCGGTGAATCAAAGACTGTCCAAGCTTCATGGCTGACCCCTTTCTACAGAAGCCCTTTCAAACCTTCTCATAACAAAGCACCCAAAATCAAAATCCAGAAGCACCCATCTTTGCTTTTCTGGAAATATTTCTGCATTTTTCCTTCATTTGCAAGTCTGGGATGATCCCAGCCGTCATCCCCAGCAGGGACTCCTATTCTTTTGCTCAGCCACATTCTGCAGAGCCCCCATCTCCTTTCCCATGGTGTCCATCATCCACAGCCAACTCTTCTTCATTCTCCTTCCCAAACTTTCTGTTTCCTCATCTCATGCATCCCCTGGTCCATATTTCCCATCCGGCTGCTTCCTTCGCATCCCTCTCGGCCACCAGTTCCCCTTTCCTTCCCCTCTGCTGTCACCAGCTGTGTCCCTGGCCATCCAGAAATAAATAATACCGTGATCGTGTCTGAATCAAGGAGGGGCCACCAAGGGCCACTTGAAGCCAGTCCTCACAAGAACCCAGTGTTTGCTATTATCCTTCCCTGTTCCTTTCTCTGAACCTCCTCCCAACAGGACAATAGGACAGTCAGTTGGAATCTCCCAACACACAAACACGAGGCTCCTATCCCCACCAGTCTAGTCTAGTCTTTGACCCACTGATCCAGAACATCCTTCAGGGCACTGCAGAGACAGCATAACTGGGGCAGCTCCCAGGCCAGAAGCAAGGAAAGGCCGGACCCGCCAGAGGATCACAAGCAAAGACAGAAGCCACCATGTTCTTTCTTAGCGTTTATCAAGAGGGTGAGAAGCAAAGTGCACGCACCACCGATGGTGGCTGGAACAAACCAACCGCATGCAAGCTCCTCATGCAAGCGTTATTAACAACCTCGCTTAGAGAGAGAGACAGAGAGAGACAGAGAGAGAGAGAGAGAGAGAGACGCCCCTTTGTGAGACATTAGGAATGAACCATTGGGAATCTCAGGCCCTTTTCCATAGAGCTTTAGATCCATGGACTGGGGAGACAATCCCAACTCAAGCTTTGCAATGCTGCGTTTAGTCTCGGCTTTCCTCTCTTGTGGACCGGATTTGCTTCCCTTTCCAGCAATCAGCCCTGCGGTCGGTCGGTCGGTCCGTCGGTCCCACCTCAAGAGTAAAAGCCCTGCCTCTGGATGCTAAAGGCAGACATGGAAGGGAAGAGGCTGTTTATGCAAAACCATCGGCAGAGGCAGCTTCCCCCGGTTGGATAATAGAATGGCGCACAGCTCGGGGGACAAAGGGGCAGCCATGAAAACAATTCCCCCCTTCTTTGGGGAGCAGAAATGAGTCACACACCTGGGAGCAGAGCCAAGGACTCCCCACTCTCTCCATTGGGGGTGGGGGAGGTCGTTCCCTTCCAGGGGCAAGCTGGAGGCAGGTGCGTTTGGAAGGCATGTTGGCCAGACATCTGGGGAGAAGAACAGCCAGGCACCGACCCACCCACCCTCCCTCCTGCCTCCAGATCAAAGCCTGGTATTGTTAGCTCCTGACATGCAGCCCCCAAGACCACTTCAACTATGACATCTGTGATCAGACACCAGACAGCAGCAAGGAGACGTCATTCAAGAAGGAAAAGAAGAAAGGAAGAGAGAGAAAGAAAGAAAGAAAGAAAGAAAGAAAGAAAGAAAGAAAGAAAGAAAGAAAGAAAGAAAGAAAGAAAGAAAGAAAGAAAGAGGGAAGGAAGGAAGGAAGGAAGGAAGGGAGGGAGGGAGGGAGGGAGGGAGGAGGGAGAAGGAGGGAAGGAAGGGAGGGAGGGAGGGAGGAAGGAAGGAGAAGGAAGGAAGGAAGGAAGGAAGGAAGGAAGGAAGGAAGGAAGGAAGGAAGGAAGGAAGGACGGAAGGACGGAAGGAAGGAAGGAAGGGAAAGACCCTCCCTTCAGCCAAGGAATGAAACGCCAAGCCTTGAGTTGTGAGGAAAACCCCGGCTTTGTAAAGCAAAAGAAAGCCCCCCTCCCCAGAGGGGTTTCCCCCCCCCATCCATGTCAAACATGGTCTGCCTTCCCGGCTCTCTTCTTTTGTCAGGCACAGAAGCCACCCAGCGCAAACACTGGGGGTCTTGGACAGCAGGTGTGGGGGGGGAGGAGGGGGAACAGGGGGGTTGGGGTGGGGAGGGGGAGAAATAGGGTGGAGAGGAGACATTACCTGCAGTGTGTCCTGTCATACTGCTTGCAGACCATCCACCCCTTGGAGGAAGGGAAAAGAGCCGAAGGAACAAAGGCCCCACCTGGGCGTGCAGGAGAGAGGAGGTGAGGGAGGGGGTTGCCCACCAGGGGAAGGCAGGCAGGCAAGCTCCTGGCTTAGTCCACCCAAGGGTCTTCAGTTCCCCCAAAAGCCACTCCTGACCTCCAAAGCAGCATTAATAGCTGGGATGCCTCAGTGCCTCCTTGCTGTTCCCTAGCTCATGCTGTCATCAGGTTTCCACAGCCCGGATTGGCTGCAGGGAAGCAGATAATAATACTACTAATAGCACTGGCAGAGCTGGAGTCGACAAATCTTATGTTTCAAAGACCGGCAGCTTCCAGAACTGCAAGCAGGGAGACCCAGGGCAGAAACTTGAATTCAGCCGCACACCCGGCTTAGCTGACTGCAGGCGGCTGTCGGAGGGTTGGAAACGGAGCCTTACATAAGGCACAAGGCTCACACACACACACCCCGTAAGCAAAGAAAGCCCCAGTAGCCAGAAGAGCAAAGAGGGGATGCGGTGAAGATTCCAAGAGCATTCAGGGGACCCTCCAAGACCCTCCAAAGAATATCCCCTCCCTGGAAAACGGAAGGGAAGGGAGTAAATGAATGAAAAAGGAAACGAAGTAGATGAATGAAAAAGGAAAGGAAAGGAAGTAGATGAATGAAAAAGGAAAGGAAAGGAAAGGAAAGGAAAGGAAAGGAAAGGAAAGGAAAGGAAAGGAAAGGAGGAAATGGATGAAGAAGGGAAGGAAAGGAAAGGAAAGGAAAGGAAAGGAAAGGAAAGGAAAGGAAAGGAAAGGAAAGGAAAGGAAAGGAAAGGAAAGGAAAGGAAAGGAAAGGAAAGGAAAGGAAAGGAAAGGAGGAAATGGATGAAGAAGGGAAGGGAAGGAAAGGAAAGGAAAGGAAAGGAAAGGAAAGGAAAGGAAAGGAAAGGAAAGGAAAGGAAAGGAAAGGAAAGGAAAGGAAAGGAAAGGAAAGGAAAGGAAAGGAAAGGAAAGGAAAGGAAAGGAAAGGAAGGGACGGGAAGGAAAGGAAAGGAAATGGATGAAGAAGGAAAGGAAAGGAAAGGAAAGGAAAGGAAAGGAAAGGAAGTAAATGGGTGAAAAAAGAAAGGAAAGGAAAGGAAGCAAAAGGAAATGAATGGGGAAAGGAGAAAGAGATGCAAAAACCAGACCATGTGAGGCTAGCATGGAGCCTCCAAGTTAGCTAGGAAAGAATATCTTTTTCCTGTAAAAAGGGAGCAGAGCGGGGGGGGGTGCTGCCAAGATTAGAAGAGCATTTAGGGAACCCTCCAAGGAAAGAATATCCCCTCCCTGAAGAGAGGGAGGGAGGGAGGGAGGGAGGGAGGGAGGAAGGAAGGAAGGAAGGAAGGAAGGAAGGAAGGAAGGAAGGAAGGAAGGAAGGAAGGAAGGAAGGAAGGAAGGAAGGAAGGAAGGAAGGAAGGAAGGAAGGAAGGAAGGGAAAAAAACATATCATGTGGGGCTAATATGTACTGCTCTGTGCTCAAAAGGACTAGAACATTTCCCCCCTCTTAAAAAAAGCCTAATTTCAGAAGGCAAAGACATAAGCAACTCAATCCACCAGAACATTGGAGGAATGTTTAAGTTGGCCTGTCCAAATTTAAAACAAGATTTTGAAAGTTTTGCCTAGTGGTCTGGAATTCTGTTTGTCAAGTTTCTCTCCCTCTGCAAAGAGAGAACACGAGACTATCTCCAGAATCCAGTCAAACCTGGTTGCCTGCAAGATTCCTCCCTTCTACCCAGTGATACAACAGCCAATATCTCCTGCTTCAATCAGCCAGGGGCATTTTATGGCCAGTGTCCACTTTAAAAACATTTAAAAAAAATACCAACAAGGAAGACAGGAAAGCGGAATCATGCGCATCTGAATAAGCTGGGGTTTCTTTTAAATTTCTGAAAAACCTGTCTTGTTCTGCACTAGTAATAATAATAATAATAATAATAATAATAATAATAATAATAATAATAATAATAATAATAATAATAATAATAATAATAATAATAATGATGATGATGATGGACCTCTTCTGACACAGAAGAGGTGGCCCACCTTGGAGCATGAATTCCAGAGCAACCTGAAGAAGCGTTAATGTTCACCATAGAGAACATTTCTGGTAGTGCTGAAACTTTGACATTCAGGGATTTATGTTGCTATGTTGAAACCTCTTGAGACCATAGAGTTGACGGCGCTGCCTTGCCATGCTTCACAAATCTAATGTTACCTAATACTACACACAATATACAAACAATATCTCAGTGTGCCTCAAGCCAGCTGAGGAACCATGTTTTGGGTTCGTCTAAAGATCAGAAGCCCTAATTAGATCTCCTGCTAGGACACAGGTGTGTTTAAACAACATGCTTACCAGCAATTGGATGGATCCATATTCACACAAGGGATGAAATATAATCTAACCCAGCAGAACTGGGTTTGCCCAGTGTACTCTCTTCCCCAAAATAATCGGGGTTAAACGGAATAAGCCTTAGTAGGTTGGATGAATGGAGCCACCAGATCTTCATACAGTGCGGAAATAACCTACAGCTGCCAGGAACAAAGCAGCCTATGCCTGAATATCAACTGGCTTTCAAAATTATTTGCTTGGCAAATACTGGAAATGAGAAGTTCCAGAGTAGGAAGATTTATGCTCTTGATCAAAACCAGTTGTTCTGAAGTTCTTGAGGAGATAGAGCTACACAAGGTATAGGAACCAAGATGTCCCTGACTGCCAGTGTCTCTCTGGAACTTTCTTATGTTCATATCAGTTACGTCAGGCACACAACAAAGCAAAGTAAGACACTCTTTTGTTTATATTGGTTAAAATGGGCAACACGATCATTACTGTCAAAGATGGGTGGCTGTCCCCTAAAGCTTTGCTGGAAAATGTGTCAGACACAAAGAATTGGTCAAAGGCCAGAGAAGGCCAATGAGGAGAGATCTCAGCACTTGGTCTTCTGGGAAATGAAGTATTTGTGACTGACCTAGAAAGAGTGCAGAGAAGAGCCACAAAGATGATCAGGGGACCGGAGGCAAAAACATATAAAGAATGGATGCTGTAATTGGGGTATGTCCAGTTTAATGAAAAGAAGGACTAGGGGTGACATGATAGCAGTCTTCCAATATCTCAGGGGCTGCCACAAAGAAGAGGGAGTCAAGCTAGGGAGGGAGGACAAGAAGCAACCGATGGAAACTAATCAAGGAGAGAAGCAACCTTGAATTAAGGAGAAATTTTCTGACAGTGAGAACAATTAACCAGTGGAACAACTTGCCTCCAGAAGTTCTGAATGCTCCAACACTGGAAGTTTTAAGAAGAAATTGGACAACTATTTGTCTGACATGGTATAGGGTTTCCTGTCTGAATGGGGGTTGGACTAGAAGACCTCCAAGGTCCCTTCCAACTCTTGTTATTCTGTTGATAACTCCATTGACCTCATCCACCAGAATCCATCATTCACCATCCATCTTCTTGTGGGCGCCCATGACATGCTCTTAAAATTCCAAGGAGCTCCACTGCGCCAATTTTTTTTTCAAATAAAAAATTATTTTATTAAAACAATCAGCATTGAACATAAAATCATAGTATGCATCAATCATCATAGCACCTGATATACATCACTAAGTATTAGTCTTTATAAACGTCCGGTTTGGTAAACATTTTTCACTCCTCACATCAAGCCTCAACTATAGGCCTGTTACAATTTTGACTCTATTTGTTTCTTAAGTTGACAGTGAAAAAGATACTTTACATGAGGCTGACGTCTTTGGTGTTTGGAGACATTGGGAACAAATGACAACCATGAGGGAGTGTTACCTAGTCATGAAAAAGCTACCATTTCTCAGAATGCATGACATTCCTTATTACTTCAGCTTATTTTTGTTTGTTTTCTGGATGTGGGGATAATCATCCAAATACTGCTGTGGTCCCCATATCCTTTTCTCAGGAAGACCCCTGAAAATCTTAAAATTTTAAAAGGGACCTTGGATGTTGAGACTCTAGAAAGAGTACAGAGAAGAGCCACAAAGATGATTAGGGGACTGGAGGCAAAAGCATACAAGGAACGGTTGCTGGAATTGGGAATGTCTAGTTTAACGAAGAGAAGGACAAGGGAGGACATGATAACAGTCTTCTAGTATCTCAAGGGCTGCCCCAAAGAAGAGGGAGTCAAGCTGTTTTCCAAAGAGCCTGAAGGCAGGACAAGAAGCAATGGATGGAAACTAATCAAGGAGAGAAGCAACCTAGAACTAAGGAGAAACTTCCTGACAGTTAGAACAATTAACCAGTGGAACAACCTGCCTCCAGAAGCGGTGAATGCTCCAACACTGGAAATTTTTAAGAAGAGACTGGACAGCCATTTATCCGAAATGGTATAGGGTTTCCTGCCTGAGCAGGGGGTTGGACTAGATGACCTCCAAGGTCCCTTCCAACTTTATTTATTATTATTATTATTATTATTATTATTATTATTATTATTATTATTATCTTTCCTGGTGTCTGTGATGATGACTATCCTTTTAACCTACCAGCCACACAAAGGATCAGACCAGCAATCCTGAGAGATTATTATTATTATTATTATTATCATCATCATCATCATCAGCAGCAGCAGCAGCAGCAGTAGTAGTAGTAGTAGTAGTAGTAGTAGTAGTAGTAGTAGTAGTAGCCTTCTTTTTATTTTATTTTATTTTGCCTTCTTTGCCTGTGCTTCACAGGGACGAAGATGCTTTCGACAGAGGATGCATTTGGGGGGAAAAAGAGAGCAGGAATAGCACGGAAAACTCAACAGTCAAGTTTTGGACTGACTGTGGACTATGATGTCATGGTTTCCCAGCTGGGTTGTGATTGGCTGGAGGGGAGCTGAGCATCTGCTGAGAGCTTAAGGGGCTGGTTAGATGCTGGAGGTTCAGACTTTTTCAGAACAGCTTCGCATCAGGGCTGGTTGTCGTGACAACCTGGGCACAGTTAGCAGCTCCTCCTGATAACGGAATAATAACAACACTCGAGCCCACCTCTTCCCCCCCCCAGACAAAAAAAAAACACCCAACCTGGTGCAATCTTCCATCCGAAGTGATCCTTGGTCTAGTCTCCATGCACAACCTTTGTCTGCTGCAAAGGACTTGAGAGATAAGGAAACCTGTCAGGATAGATAACCGCAGATGGAATGCCCCAATTCTGCTCATCCCCGACAGCTGGTCATGCATAAGTAGTAGAAATGTTTGCTAGCCCCGGGCCCAGGAGACCGAAATGGGGTTTCAAAAGGTGGATTCAAAAGCTTTACGGTTCTCCTCGCTCCTTCTGTCAGCTCCCAGATCCTAAAATTAATAGTAGGAATGCTGCTTAGTTTCCTTCTAGACCAGTGTTTCCTAACTTTAGCCTTTTTCCAGATGTGTGCAGGCTGGGGAATTCTGGGCGTTGAAGTCCACAAGTCTTGAAGTTGCCACGGTTGGACTCCCCTGCTTTAGGCTATACATCTTTCTCCTTTCCAGCAAGACTTCTACATGGGGGCCCAGAAATAGTCTTGGAAATAAAAGCCGATGCTTTGCTTTGCAGCATGTCAACTTTCAACTGAAAGTTCTTTTATTGGAAAGAATGCTAAATAATAACTACAGAAATAAAACCCAGTCTGCCACTTGGCCTGAGGGCATTACTATAAGACTCGGTAGCCTGAAACGGATAGGAGTGGATGGGCAAACTCGGGACCTCACCAACATTTTGCACCTAACCTGACAGAAACCAATGGCATAATTGCTGGCTGGGGGATTCTGAGAGGTGAAGTCCACACCCCTTAAAATGGCTAAGGTCTACACATCCAGCTGGCTGCACAGAAGATCAGCTTTTCTAATTTGTGGGATTTTTGCTTACTACCCACCCATTTATAACTGGCACTTGTCTTTCTTGTCCCAGAGGTGCTTTTTCGAAAGGAACGTCCTTTGTTTTTGCTTGGAGACATTTCGCTTCTTACCCAAGAAGCTTCTTCAGTTCCGAAACTTAAACTGACTCAGGATGAAAAATGCTTCTCGGATGAGAAGTGAAATGTCTTCAAGCAAAAATGAAGAAAGTGTGGGAAGAATCCGGAGAAATATTTTGGGGAGTATTAAAAAAGGCAGAATATATTTCCCTAGAGGAATAATGGAGAAGATCTTTAAAAAGGCAAAAACTTCTACACACACACACACCAGCCAGACAACTCAGCAGAAACCAGCTTTTAGAAATGCAGATGTAATAATCCATTCAGGAAGGTTGGAGCCAGGAAGCAAGAAATTAGGAAATTAGAAAGACCCTTAAAATCTACATACCCCACCCAAATTTTAAGGACAGGAAACATAATAGGATTAACTCACCACCGTCAGAATACCAGAAAGGCACACTCCGACTCAGGTCAAAGTACATGACACAGGAAATACAAAGCCTCAAACGGGAACAGGAAACAACCTCAAGAGCCCCAAGAGGTATAAAAACCCACTCCCTGCTGCATGTGGTCACTCTCCTTTTCCAGAGCCACCATTCTGTCTGGCTCTCGTCTTCAATAAAGTACAACCTTCTTTCTACAGCGGTCTCCATGTTGTTTATTCCCGGCTTGGAGTGGACCCTGATGAAGACTTTTCCTTCAACAAAAGTCTAGTTGCCTTTTGAAAAAAGCAGCTTTGGGACAACCATGACCCAGATGACTGAGAATCTCCATAGACACTCTGCCTTTATTGCATTTTGTGCACGGGGTGGGGGCTTGCTAAGACTCTACCTGGGGGAGAGGTTAGAATTCAGTGGATCCACCTGATTCTGTCTCGAGCATTCAAAAATGTAACTGTGACATGATTACTTCATGTCTCATAATGCCTGGATATTAAGACACCATGCAGCTATTTCACATTTAGAATTGCTAGAATATTTGTAACATACAGCGCCTAATGTGCTTTTTCTGCAGAGGGCCCTAGATTCAACATCTGGTATTTTCAGATAAGGCTGGGAAAATTTTTTAAAAACCACTGCAAGTTACCAGGAGGGACATCAAAAATCAGCGAGGCATAGAAAAAACCTCTTCAAAACTGATATATATATGCCCACTGTAGAAGAATAAATGAATACTATTTAACACTTTCAAAAATAAATATATCATGATCAACCAGCAAACAAAAAGAGGGCATAAAATAATATGTACAATAAATTTCAGCCAATTTTGCCCCAAAATGTAGAAAGGGATTAAACCAAAATCTCAAAAATGATACAACTCTACCGATTTTGAGCGCGAAAGTTAAGCTGTATAGAATCAGAGTTAGTTTTTCAAACATTGGTTTAGTGCAGGGATAGGCAACCTTGGCTCTTTTATGACTCGTGGACTTCAACTCCCAGAATTCCTGAGCCGGCCATGCCAGCTCAAGAATTCTGGGAGTTGAAGTCCACAAGTCATCAAGGGAGCCATAGTTCCCCCATGCTGGCTCAGGAATTCTGCGAGTTGAAGTCCACGAGTCATAAAAGAGCCAAGGTTGCCTACCCTTGGTTTAGTGTCTCAACTACCCAATTCTAGCTATGTTACTGTTGGCTTGAATGGGCCAAAATAAGATCTCAGGTTAGTTGTATAAGTGCAGAAGTCTCCAATCTTTCTGGTTTTGTGGACTGGCGGGGAGGGAGAGAGGATTATTCTGCACAAGTGCATGCGCAGCTCCATTTGCACAAGCAGTGGGCAGGTGCGCCTGTTTCTGGCACATGTGCCCACTGCATGCACAAATGGAGCTGCACACACACACACACGCTCGTTGGCTGCACACACAAGTGGAGCTGTACATGGATGTGCACTCGCCCACAGCTTGCGTGGCCCGGTTATGAATGGGCTGCAGCCCAGGGGTTGGGGACCCTGGCATACTTTTTTTTTTTTTTGCTTACTTCATGTATTCCAATACAATCCCAAAACTGCTTTTCAAAAGGCAGTTAGACTTTCTTGGTTTTGTCCTTGAAAACAGTTCAGAACAGAAGAAGCTTCTGGGATGAGAAGAGAAATATTTTCAATGACAAATCCAAGAAAGCCCGGTTGCCTTTTGAAAAAGCACCTTTGAACAACCAAGGCCTGGATGATTGAGAATCTCCATAGACCAGGGGTAGGCAACCTTGGCTCTTTTATGACTCGTGGACTTCAACTCCCAGAATTCCTCAGCCAGCATGGCTCAGCATGGAAACCTCTCCCTTTCCCCTCAACATGGCTGGCTCAGGAATTCTGGGAGTTGAAGTCCACGAGTCATAAAAGAGCCAAGGTTGCCTACCCCTGCCATAGACGTTCTCCTACAGTAGTCTTCCCCAATTGATGTTCTCCAAATATACAGGAACTACCCATTCCTTGCCAGCTAGCTGGGAAATCTAGAAATTGTCCCAATCAGGAGCATAGAATAACAGAATTGGAAGAGACCTTGGAAGTCTTCTACTCCAGAGGTCCCAACCTTTTGGGCACCAGGGACCAGTTCCGTGGAGAGAGGTTTTTCCATGGACCGGAGGGGGGCTGGTTTTAGGTACTGCCTGCATCCCGTGGATGGGGCTTTGGTTGTTTGTGTAGACCGGTTGCTAGCATGTTGCAGGCCAGTACCGGTCCACTGACCAGGAGTTGAGGACCCCTGTTCTAGTCCAATCCCTGCTCGAGCAGAAGACCCTATAACTACCCTATACCCTATTTCAGACAAGTGGTCATCCAGTCTCTTCTTAAAAGCCTCCAATGCTGGGACATCCACAACTTCTTTTTTTTGTTTTTACAAATTTTATTTATGATACAATTAAAAACAAACAAACATTGGATTTGACGTGACATTCCAGTGTATACATTCTTATCCGATTGTTCCACTTTTTACAATAACTTCTTCACCTCTACATATACATCTAAGATTTATATACAGTACTTATTCTAAAATAAAATAACATATACTTCTATCTTAACATTCCTCCTTAATCCCAACCTTCCTCTTCGAATTCCTCCAGCGGTAGAATTTATCCCAGGTTTTGTAATAAACTGATCCACATTTATCTTTTAATATCATTGTGAGCCCGTCCATTTCTGCACATGCTAATATTTTATGTATTAACTCTTCCTCTGAGGGAATTTCCTTGCTCTTCCATCTTTGCTCTTCCTGCAACTGTTCTTCCTATGTTTTAGCCTCCAATCCCCTAATCATCTTTGTTGCTCTTCTCTGCACCCTTTCCAGAGTCTCAGCATCTTCAGGGAGAGCCAAACAAAGTTAAAAAGGTGGCCACAGCTAGACAATCAAGCTCTCCTATCTGTTGTTTATATGCAACGGAGGCATGTAATACATCAAGATTGTGCTGATGTGGTCATCAAGTTATGGGTGCAGCCTGCTCCATCCACTTTAAGGAAGGCTGTACAAGAGAATATTTCAACTGAACGCACCTAGTTTCTCTTTATTTTCATGGGACAAGCTAAAATATGATGCTACTTTGCATAAATACTTAATAAAAAGAATACAGAGTTAAAACAAGTCCATTTCAACAGACAGTGGATAGAAAATCTCTACAAAGAAATTCACAAAAGATCCACAGAGTTTATATGCACATTTATATCACTGTTATAATTTAGGTATTCACTCCCCCCAAAAAAAAATCCATAAACAGGTCATTAACCGAAAATCAATTTTTTGGATACTAACCCTTTCCCTTAATCATAGATTATCATTACTTTCAGAACAGGAAAAATGTTTAAAGACTTTTTGAGAAAACCCTTTATTCTCCCTTAATTAGGTGCTGTGTGCTGTGATATTTGTAACTTTTCTTGCTTTTCTGTCATTATTGCTTTATTTTATTGCTTCATTGGTAGGTTTCGTACTCTGTTTTGACATACATTTTAATGCAGGATTTGAATTGTTGCACGAATCATATTGTAAACAATGCAGCATTTTTTTTAAAAAAATAAGAAGCAATATATAGGTAGCCCTCAACTTATAGCAGTCCATTTAGTGACTGTGGTGGGATTCAAATAGGTGAACAACCGGTTCTCTGTGTAGATGCCGTTTCCAGAAGTCCATTCTGGAACTGGGCAACAAAAAATTAGCTACCAGTTCTGCCGAAGTGGTGCGAACTGGCTGAATCCCACCACTGGACAGAACCCTTTCTCACACAACTTTTGCAGTGGTCACATGATCCAAATTCAGATGCTTCGCAAATGATTCATTTTTATGACGGTCACAGTGTCACAGGGTCATATGATCACATGTTGCAACCTTCTGACAAACACAGTCAATGGAGAAACCATTTACTTAACAATCATGTTGCTCACTTAACAACTGTATGATTCACTTAACAACTGTGGCAAGAAAATGGGGCAAAATTCACTTAGCAACTGTCTCGCTTAACAATAGAAATTTTAGGCTCAATCGTGGCCATACATCGAGGATTACCTGTGCAAATTTTTAAGCAAATTAATGAAATAAAATGGTCTTTTTACAGCCTATCCATACAACTCCAAATATATTTATTGAGAAATATGTCCCACCGAGTTCTCATATGCTTTTCCCTTTTTTCCCATTTAATTTCAGTTGATCATTTTAGTACAGACCATAATCTTGGCGGCTCAGCTATATTTTAACATAATGATATTTAAATATGAAAATTAACACACTTCAATTAAGCACCAGCATCAGACTATCAGATTGTCCTTAATGGCCGTTGGACTATACTGCGATCATATTTCATTACAGCTGCCTTTGAATGCTGGCTAATTTAACATTTTATCGCAGCGCAATAATATCTCATTGTAGATTCCACAGACTGATATACATCTGGATAGGGATCCAGGTTGCGGAAGACTGATTTGAAGAATAAATGTATACATTTAAATTAAGGGAGGGGGGTTAATTTCCTTCATTTCATGAGATAGACAGGGTTTCCAAGGCAAGATATATTACAAGGTTCTGAGGTCCTGTTTAGCATGAGATGTTTCAGATCAGAGGTCCCCAAATTTTGGGCACCAGGGATCGGTTCCGTGGAGAGAGATTCTTCTGTGGACCGGAGGGTGTGTGGTTTTGTGTGCTGCCTACATCCCATGGATGGGGCTTTGCTTGTTTGTGCAGACCAGTTGCTGGTATGTCACAGCCCAGTACTGGTCCACGGACTGGGGGTTGGGGACCCGTTTTAGGATGTTTGATGGTTAGTAAGCCATCTGTTCCTCTGCGTTTTGCCAGGAATTTTATATGTTAAAAATATTGGGCTCTTCCCTCCTTACTAAAAGCCACTGAACACACCCAAACACACACATACACAGAGAGAGAGAGAGACCCATAAAAGTTCCAAGGCAAGCAATTATAGCTCATAGCAACAAAAAGAGAATCATCAGATGAGATGCTGGTTCTCCAAGATGGAGATCTTTTGCAGTAGCAGAAGGGACTTGTGTATGGTCAAAAAAGGCCATTTCCCAGAACAGCTTGCCTCCAGAAATCGTGGGCTCTCCGTCACGGGAGGTTTTTAAGAAGAGACTAGACAGCCATCTGTCTGCAATGGTGTCAGGTCTCCTCTTGAGCAGGGGCTGGACTAGAAGACCTCCAAGACCTTCCAACTCTGATATTCTATTCTACTCTCCCACCCACTGCGCAGAGTCTGTTTTAGTGCTCCCATTTACGTATTTTCTAATTCCAATGGGCCGGAGATTCTGCCAACCCCTTTCAGTCATTGCACAGGGAGTCCCTGGCTTCTGACAACAATTGGGACCAGAATTTCAGGTGGTTCTTAAGTGAGTAGCACCCAAGTTAGGGCACATAGGGTTGGCCTCCTACAGGTCCCGTCTGTTAGACAATGTCATCTCGCGGGGCCTAGGGTTAGGGCCTTCTCTGTTGCTGCCCCAGCCCTCTGGAACCAGCTTCCCTCAGAGGTTCATACTGCTCCCTCCCTCCTAGCTTTCTGAAAACTCTTGAAAACACATTTATGCAGACAGGTTTGGGGCGTGTGAGCTGCGTTCTGCCCCTGGGCCTCTGATTGTGACTTTGTTCTATGTTGTATGAGTGAAATTGATTGCCTGGTTTTTACACTGTGAATTGGTAGTTTTAATTGATTTTGTGTTATACTTGTACTTTTGTTGTGAGCCGCCCTGAGTCTTGGGAGAAGGGCGGCATATAAGTCTAATAAAATCAAAATCAAATCAAATCAAATCAATCTTATACTTTTCTGTGCCAGGAGTGTAAAGCTCAGCCCTGCGATGGTTAAAATGATTCGTCATTAAAGCAAAACTAACTCCTTCCTTTGACCTTGCTCACTAGAAGCCAGCTGGGAAGGTCACAAATGGCACACGGCAGTTGCCCAGTGCGTGACTTTTGTGGGGAGGCTATAACGGTTGTAAGTGTGAGGACCGGTTATCACTTTCTCCCCCCCCCCCCGTGCACTGTAACTTCAAACGGTTGTTAAGTAGAGCAGGGGTCCTCAACCCCGGCAACTTTAAGACTTGTGGACTTCAACTTCCAGAATTCCTCAGCCAACAGCCTTTCAAATCCACTTCAAAAACAGCTTTGTTTTGCAGCACGGCGGCCCGGGAAGACAAACAGGTTCTGTAAGGGGATATGCAAAGATCGCTTTCACGAGGAAGCTTCCCCAACCACGAAGGGCCGAAGGAGGAGAGAGAGGTGAAGGATCCAGTTGCCGGTGTGGAGTTACAGCGTTTACATCCCTGGCTATTTGATCCGCGGGAGCTGTGCCCCCCCTCCCCGTTTGCAGCGATCAAATGCTGTGCTTGCACCAGAAGCAGGCCTGGGGGGGGGACAATGAAAGAAGGGAAGAGGGCAGGGTTGTGGAAGTTGGGGGGGGGTGGGAAGAAAGCAGAATGGAATGGAATGGAGTGGAATGGAATGGAATGGAGTGGAATAGAAGAGAATATAGAACAGAACAGAATAGAACAAGAATAGAATATAGAACAGAACAGAATAGAACAGACATGTCAAACTCGCGACGTCACGTGACGTTGTGCAACGTATTGGAACTTTTTCGCCATTGCCAGCAATGGGGTGGGCATGGCTCCGGTATGATGAAACCAGCCCGCAGGCCGGCAGTTTGACACCCCTGAAATAGAACAAGAATGGAATATAGAATAGAATGGAATGGAAGAGGAATGGGAATGGGAATAGAATAGGAATAGGAATAGGAATAGGAATAGGAATAGGAATGGAATGGAATGGAATGGAATGGAATGGAATGGAATGGAATGGAATGGAATAGGAATAGGAATAGGAATAGGAGCTGTATTGGGCTTACCCAGAAATGCCCATATTTCAACATCACTCCACAAGCTGCATTGGCTGCCAATTGGTCTCCGAACGCAATTCAAAGTGTTGGTTATGACCTATAAAGCCCTACATGGCATCGGACCAGGTTACTTGCGGGACCGTCTGCTGCCGCATGAAACCCAGCAACCGGTTAGGGCCCACAGAGTCAGCCTTCTCCAGGTCCCGTCAGCCAGACAGTGTCGCCTGGCGGGGCCTAGGGGAAGAGCCTTCTCTGTTGCGGCCCCGGCCCTCTGGAATCAACTCCCCCCAGAGGTCCGTATTGCCCCCACCCTCTCTGCCTTTCGCAAACTGTTAAAGACACATCTTTGCCGGCAGGCCTGGGGCAGTTGACACCTTGCCCCAGCCAGTGTAGGTTTGTTGTAAGTTTGTTTCGGATGATTGGTTTTAATTTAGGGGTTTTATAATGTATTTGATTTCTATATGCTACTGATTATGTTGTAAGCCACCCTGAGTTTTCAGAATAGGGCGGCATAGAAATCGAAACAAACAAACAAACAAACAAACAAACAAATAAATAAATAAATAAATAAATAGGAATAGGAATAGAATAACAACTTTATTGTCACCTTGAATGTACACTAATCGGCATACATTAAAATGAAATTTTGTTGCATTCAGCTCTCAAACGGTCATCACCTCCGATATACACTACATAAATATGGCAAAAATAAATCAATAAACACAGAAGTGTGCACATACCCACCTGTATTCTGTGACACAGAGAAACAACACAATCTAGTTCAGGTTGTGTATACACGTGCCTGGCGAGAAAAACGAATCTTGCGAGTTTACCAGACGGACTGCAGAGGGAACAAAGTAAACTCTAGGGATGGAAAAAGAAGGTCGAGCTTTGCACAGCTGGGTGACAATAGGGAAAAAAGAACGACACCGATTTTAGGAAGGTATCTCAAAGGCTGCTTTTGGGATAGACAGAATGTTGGAAACTGCAAGATGAATTTCCAAGTCTCCTTTAGACAGGTAGTCGCGGACTTACAACCGTTTGTTTAGTGATCTTTTGAAGTTACAACGGCACCAACTTATGTCACTTTAAGTCACTTTTTTCAGTGTCTCTGTAACTTCGAACAGTCACTAAACAAACTGTTATAAGTCAAGGACTTATCCCTAACAAGCCTGCCCTCTGCGTTCTACAGTGAAAGGACACAGAGCAGAAAACATCCTGCAAACAGCACAACTCCACAACACAGTCCTTTCAGCAGTTCCAAGAAGGCGCCACACCCATTTGCACGACTCGGGTGACCCTGAGGACACAGGTAAATCTCCAAGTTGCCTCAATGACTCACAGTCACTCATGCCCTTATCACCTCGAGGCTCGACTACTACAATGCTCTCTACATGGGGCTACCTTTGAAAAACGTTCGGAGACTTCAGGTAATGCAGAATGCAGCCGCGCGAGCAGTATTGGGCTTGCCTAGAAATGCCCACATCACTTCGCGAGCTGCATTGGCTGCCAATTGGTCTCCGAACGCAATTCAAAGTGTTGGTTATGACCTATAAAGCCCTACATGGCATTGGACCAGGTTACTTACAGGACCGTCTGCTGCCCCATGAAACCCAGCGACCGGTTAGGGCCCACAGAGTCGGCCTTCTCCAGGTCCCGTCAGCCAGACAGTGTCGCCTGGCGGGGCCTAGGGAAAGAGCCTTCTCTGTTGCGGCCCCGGCCCTCTGGAATCAACTCCCCCCAGAGATCCGTATCGCCCCCACCCTCTCCGCCTTTCGTAAACTCCTTAAGACACATCTTTGCCGACAGGCCTGGGGCAGTTAACACCTTGCCCCAGCCAGTGTATGTATGTTTGTGTTCTGTCTGGCCCCTCTCAGCTCATTAAAATCCACATAAATATGTCTTTAAGAGGTTTATTTAACACATTTCAAAAGGATTCACTTCAGAGCACGCTGCTGGCATGTTGCTGGCAAGAACGGCCAAATCTCATTTATTTACATTTAGATTAAAACAGGCTCTGCCCACACCTTCCAATTACTCACTCTTTCTTTATCACATTGTCCAATACCTCATTATTCTTCCGTAGATTTCCAAAACATCAGAAGACTGAATTCAAAGGCAAAGCTCCAGATATCAGGCTACTCCTTGATTAACGTTGCTCGTGACAAAGGCGTAGTCTCTCTGTCCCCTTCTAATATAGTGTCCGATACGTCACTTCCCCTCATTACTTCCTTTTTCCACTTAACTGACACCGTCGCTTATCAAACCTTCGGAATCTCGGATCAAGCCATTTATCTTCTTGATCCAAATCTGACTCCTCACTTTGTGAATCTGATCCAGACTGCCTGTAAATCTCCTCCCTGTCTGGCTCAGCTGCCGGGAGGGGAAAATACCCAGAGGGGCCTGGCTGCTCTTCCTCGGCTGCCGGGAGGGGAAAACACCCAGAGGGGCCTGGCTGCTGATCCTCATATTCTGACACTTCCCAAGCTGGTCTAGGGACACTCACAACAGTTTGTATGTCTGTTTTTTGGGTTTTTAATTAACGGGTTTTTTACAATTGTATTTTAATACTAGATTTCTCCATGTTGTATCCATGTTGTGAGCCGCCCTGAGTTCTTGGAATAGGGCGGCATAGAAATCTAAATAAATAAATAAATAAGGAGGCAAATGACCAGCTATCTGCAAGGAGTATAAATCCTTCCATTCCCCACCATCCAGTCAGATCTGAAGAAGCTTCTTAGATGAGAAGCGAAACATCTTCAAAGAAAAACAAGACAGTCCAGTTGCCTCCTGAAAGAGCACCTTTGGGAGTAGACTGAAACAGAAACGCCTACCCCCCCCCCAAAATAGGGATGCAGAAATGAATGCCAACTATATTCGTTTCCCCAAAACTTCATTTTTAAACTAAACACACACATCTACGTTCTTTTTCCCTGCCCAGCTTTTCCCTAACAGCTGCGTTTTTTCTAGCTATCTTTTATCAACTTTTATGCGCATTTTGAGCCGGCCGTGTAAATCTCAGAGAACAGGGGAATCGAAAAGGAGAAGGAGGCAGCCGTGACCCCCCCTCCCTCAGCAGTCAGAAGGATCCAGTTAGAGGAAATTAAAATACATCGGTGATTAGGGAAGATGAAAATAAGACTGTTGAGCTAAGCTCGGGTATCTGAAACCTTAGAGGTATTTCCCCAATTTTTCAAAGGAAAAAAAATGGAAAGGCTGAGAAACAATGGAGGGATTGTAAACCAGCTGTATTTCTTCCTGGGCTAGAAGGTGGATACGGTTTTATAAGAAAAATCTGTATGTATTTCTCTCTCTGTGTGTGTGTGTGTGTGTGTGTATGTGTGTGTGTGTCTGTGTCTCGCTCTTTCTCTCTGTCTCTCTCTCTCTCTGTGTCTCTTTCCCTCTTTCTTTCTTTCTTTCTCTCTCCCTCTTTCCCCCCCTCTCTCTTTCTCTCTGTGTCTCGCTCTTTGTCTTTCCCTTTCTTTCCCTTTCTCTCTCTCTCTCTCTGTCTCTCTCGCTTTCTCTCTTTCCCTTTCTCTTTCTTTCTCTATCTCTCCCTTTCCCTCTCTTTCTCTTTCTTTCTCTTTCTATCTCTCCCTCTTTCCCTCTCTCTCTCTGTCTCGCTCTTTCTCTGTCTTTCCTTTTCTCTTTTTCCCTCTTTCCCTCTTTCTGTCTCTCTCTCGCTTTCTCTTTCCATTTCTCTTTCTTTCCCTTTCTCTTTCTCTCTCTTTCCCTCTTTCCCTCTTTCCCTCCTTCTCTCTCTCTTTCTCTCTGTCTCTGTTTCTCTCTCTTTCTCTTTCCCTCTTTCTTTCTCTCTCTTTCTCTCTTTCCCCCTTTCTCTTTCTCTCTCTCTGTCTCTGTCTCTCTCACTTTCTCTTTCCTTTTCTCTTTCTCTTTCTCTCTTTCTCTTTCTCTTTCCCTTTCTCTCTCTCTCTCTGTCTCTCTCGCTTTCTCTTTCCCTCTTTCTCTTTCTTTCCCTCTTTCTCGTTCTCTTTCTTTCTCTCTCTCCCTCTTTCCCTCTTTCTCTTTCTCTCTTTCCCTCTTTCTTTCTCTCTGTCTTTCCGTGTGTTTGTGTGTGTGTGTGTGTGTGTGTGTGTGTGTGTGTGTGTTCCAGTAGAGTTGACTTAAGGTAATTTGCAGGGGAGGTGGTCAGTATCTGTGTGTGTCGGTTACAGCTGCAATAATTATCGCTGTTGTTTGGTTTAAGGGCTTGAGAGGACATGAAGTTGTTCTTGATTCCTTTCTGAATGTTTGGCTCATGTGCATGTCTGGCATATAGTTAGTCCTTGATTTATCACCGTTCGTTTAGTGACCGCTCAAAGTTACAATGGCACTGAAAAAAGTGATTTATGAATGTGTTTCACACCCATACTATAGTTATTAACCAGCCTGGCGGCTGAAGAATTCTGGGAGTGGAAGTCCACATGTTTTAAATTTGCCTCGGTTGGACACCCCTGATCTAGATACAATGACATGGCTTCTCACCAGGCAAGTTTCTAAAAAAAATATATTAGTGGTGGTTTTATATAAAACCAATTTGCATATCTTCTTGCATGGACAGATGGATCAATATTCTTTTACGTTTCCCAAGACACTGTGCCCTCACAAGATGACTTACATAAAATAAAAATAAAACATATGGAACAACTTTGAAACAGAAGGATACTGTAAATGTCATTTTCACTGTTTTAAAATAAAAATAAATACATTTTCCCGGCACAGAAAGTTAACTAAACAAACATTGCAAAATAAAGAAGAAAGAAAGAAAGAAAGAAAGAAAGAAAGAAAGAAAGAAAGAAAGAAAGAAAGAAAGAAAGAAAGAAAGAAAGAAAGAAAGAAAGAAGGAAGGAAGGAAGGAAGGAAGGAAAGAAAGAAAGAAAGAAAGAAAGAAAGAAAGAAAGAAAGAAAGAAAGAAAGAAAGAAAGAAAGAAAGAAAGAAAGAAAGAAAGAAAGAAAGAAAGAAAAGAAAGAAAGAGGGAGGGAGGGAGGGAGGGAAGGAAGGAAGGAGAAGGAGGGAAGGAAGGAAGGGAGGGAGGAAGGAAGAGGAAGGAAGGAAGGAAGGAAGGAAGGAAGGAAGGAAGGAAGGAAGGAAGGAAGGAAGGAAGGAAAGAAAAACTTAAGAAAACATTCAAAGAGACAGTTCTTCTGTGCAGTCTCACGGAATAAACTTCATTTTATGGTGACAAAACTTTGCTCCCTCTATTTCATCTATGTCTTATTTTTAATTTTTATTAAGTTTCATTGTAAAATAAAAATACAAAGGGGAAAAGTTAGGAAACTTAGAAAAAGAAAAAAAATGTAAAGGGGCAGGAAAAAGAGTGATGACCTGCAGCTCTTTTTCAGGGCAATAAAATACAAAAAAAAAACCCAATCTTTTGCTTTACATTTCACAACATTTTCATATAATAACAAAAGAATATTATCATCAAAACCCAAAATCAAACTTTCATTTTTTTTCAATTTTGAGCAAAACGCCCAGAAGCAGCTTCCAGGTAGAAACAAACTACAGGTTGTAGTCCTCGACTTACTACAGTTCATTTAGTGACCATTCAAAATTACAACAGCACTGAAAAAAGTGACTTACGACCGTTTTTCACCGTTACGACCGTTGCAGCATCCTCTTGGTCAAAATTCAGATGGTTGGCAACTGACTCGTATTTATGACGGTTGCACTGTCCTGAGGTCATGTGACCACTTTTTATCACCTTCCCAGACAGCTTCTGATGAGCAAAGTCAGTGGGGAAAGCCAGATTTGCTTAACAACCGCCTGGTTTACTTCACAAATGCACTTATTCGCTTAACAACCCTGGCCAAAAAAAGGTCGTAAAATTAGGGGTGATTCACTTAACAGAGTAACAGAGCTGGAAGGGACCTTGGAGGTCATCTAGTCCAACCCCCTGCTCAAGCAGGAGACCTAGAACATTTCAGACAAACGACTGTCCAGTCTCTTCTTAAAAACCTCCAGCGATGGAGCACCCAAACCTCTGAAGGCAAGCCATTCCACTGAATCACAGAGCAGGAGACCCAGTACAAAACGGTTGTCCAATCTCTTCTTTAAAAACTTCACAACTGCCTTGTTAACATCGGGTTCAATTGTGGTTGTAAATCATGGACTATCGGTAGACAGATTCATCTCTGTCAGCGGTTCTCAACCTTTTGCAGGCCGCGACCTCGACCTGCACCGTGTATGCGCGGCGCGACGGCCCGCATCGCGCATGCGTGGCGCGTGCACGACAGCCCACGGCGCGCATGCGACAGCCCGCATCGTGCATGCGTGGCACGACGGCCCGCATCGCGCATGCGCGGCACGACGGCCCGTATCACGCATGCGCAGCGCAGCGCGACAGCCTGCATCGCGCATGCACGGCACGATGGGCCGCATCGCGCATGCGTGGTGCTACCCCGCGCATGCGCAGTGCTGCCCCCTGCGCCGGCCGAGGGGAAAAGGGGGAAAAAATGGCGGACTGCGGTGTTTGGCGACCCCTGTGAAATGGTCGTTCGACCCCAAATGGGGTCGCGACCCATAGGTTGAGAACCACTGCTTTAAATATATAGATGGTTATTTCATCTATATCTCTTGAAGAGCTTCATCTTCCATGTTTGACTCAGGGCTTGAGGACAACAAAAAAAGCCAAGAATGAGATTTTTCCACTCCTGTCAGTGCTTCAAAAACCACTACCAACTTTGGCCATGTTGCTCAGAAATGAAGTTCAAGGTCGAATAGCACTCAGTTTCGCCACTGAGATAATCATGGCTGATCTTGATGAGAGACAGGAGGTAATTCCAGGGTGGTAGGATAACCTGGAAAGTCCAAAAAACATTCTAAAATAAAACATTTTCTTATTCAGTCCTTTTCTCTCTCTCTTTTTTTTTTTTTCCTGCTCTCCATAAGAGGCATACTGTGAAAGGGAAGTACTGGAAGCTGGAACAAAACATTTCCATCTGGTGCCCAGAGAACGGGCGACAAGGTCCATGAAATCAGAAAGAATCAAGCTTGACACAAAAAAGACTTTATTGAACAAGGCTCCATTCAAGGCAGAAGAGAGCTGCAGAAAGGCTACACATTTCACCTGAAATAAATTCCTGCGGAAGCACTGCACTTAAAAGCTCAAACTAAAGTTGCTAAAACAGACCAGTAATGTCTATGGGAGATCCTCAGCCATCCAGGTCATGGTTATCCCAAAGGTGTTTTTTCACGAGGCAACTGGACTTTCTTGTTTCTCTTGGAAGAAGTTTCGCTTCTCATCCCAGAAGCTTCTTCAGCTCATGAAGCTTCTGGGATAAGAAGCAAAACGCCTTCCAAGAGAAACAAGAAAGTCCAGTTGCCTCGTGAAAAAACACCTTTGGGACAACAGACTAGGAAGTTTTGAAACTGTCCGGTCTCAAAGCAAGTGGAAGAAAGCCAGACCTTCTCCCCCAACTGCTTCTAGTTTCCATCCTCCTGCCTGCACAACCCTTTCTGTTCTCTTTCTCCAACAGATAGAGAGAGGAGAATATCTGTAGCTCAGGACTGAACTATTATACTTTATACCAATTATACTTACCAACTTTATACCAATTATACTTACCAACTGATGGGGACCAAACTTTCTGAGACAACCCAAGAAAGGGATCTTGGGGTTTTGGTGGACAGCTCGATGAAGATGTCAACCCAATGCGCAGCAGCAGTAAAAAAAGCAAATTCCATGTTTGGCATGATTAGGAAGGGAATCGAAAATAAGTCAGCAAGTGTTGTATTGCCTCTGTACAAATCGATGGTGAGACCACACTTGGAGTACTGTGTACAGTTCTGGTCACCGCACCTCAAGAAGGATATAATGGAACTGGAAAAGGTGCAAAAAAGGGCAACAAGAATGATCAAGGAAATGGAGCGCCTCCCTTATGAAACCAGATTGCAACGCCTTGGTCTCTTCAGCCTTGAAAGACGGCGTTTAAGGGGTGACTTGATCGAAGTGTATAAAATCATACATGGGATAGAAAAGGTGGATAGATAAAAATTCTTTTCTCTATCACACAATACCAGGACAAGGGGGCACTCCCTAAAGCTCATAGCTAAGAAAGTGAGGACAAATAAAGGGAAATATTTCTTCACCCAGAGGGTAATTGATTTATGGAATTCACTTCCAGAAGGGGTCGTGACAGCTGTCAGCCTTGACAGCTTCAAGGCAGGGCTAGATAGATTCATGGATGCAAAGTGTATCGGTGGTTATTAAAACGGATGTCCATGTGCCGCCTCTATGTTGGTTGAGGCAGGCAGGATTCCCTTGAGTACCATTTGTTGGGGGTCAAGGGAAAGGGAGGGTTTTGCCTTCTCTTTCTGCTCAAGATCCCCATGTACAATTGGTGGGCCACTGTGTGACACAGAATGCTGGACTCGATGGGCTTTGGCCTGATTCAGCATGGCTCTTCTTATGTTCTTATGTTCTTATGAACTGTGGGATCCTTGGTGTTCTCTCAACTTTCTGGTAGATGTTTCATTATCCAATGTTGTTGTTAGCTGCGAAGTCGTGTCTGACCCATCGCGACCCCATGGACAATGTTCCTCCAGGCCTTCCTGTACTCTACCATCTTCTAGAGTCCATTTAAGCTCACGCCTACTGCTTCAGTGACTCCATCCAGCCCCTCATTCTCTGTCATCCCCTTCTTCTATTGCCCTCCATCTTTCCCAGCATCAGGCTCTTCTCCAGTGAGTCCTTCCTTCTCATTAGGTGGCCAAAGTACTTGAGTTTCAACTTCAGGATCTGGCCTTCTAAAGAGCAGTCAGGGTTGGTCTCCTCTAGGACTGACCGATTGGATCGCCTTGCAGTCCAGGGGACTCGCAGGAGTCTTCTCCAGCACCAGAGTTCAAAGGCCTCAATTCTTTGGCGCTTGGCCTTTCTTATGGTCCAATTTTCACAGCCATACATTGCAACAGGGAAAATCAAAGCCTTGACTATATGTACTTTTGTTGGCAGGGTGATGTCTCTGTTTTTTAGTATGCTCTCCAGATTTGCCAGAGCTTTCCTCCCCAGGTAATGAGGTAATGTTAAAACACCAAGAATGCTCTCACCAACACTGACAGGGCAAGACCTGTATATAGACAGAGAGTAAACCCCACTCCCTGCAAGCACTGATGGTGTTACTTAAGTTAGGTAAATGAAATGTCTGCAAGAAAACAACCAAGTTCAGAGAGCACCAACGGCCAGCAGGTAGATTGTCATTCACCTTCCAAATAGCAGCGTTGTAGTGGAAATGTGAAAAAAAATTAAATTATGAGGTGTCCCTCATCCTCCCTGTCTGTTGCAAGGTGCAACAAACTAATTGTGGGTCAGGCCAACAGAAGATGGAGATTTGGCCGCAATATGTTGGCTGTCAAGGGGTCCAAAATATGCAGACACAAGAAAGAAATCAAAGAAATGTTGCAGTCCGGTCTCTTTGTTCCTCTCTTCTTCCAACTTTGTTTTCTTGTGAAACAGAGAGCAAAAGGGTTGGGAACATTATAACTCCTTAATTAAAACTCAAGAGACCGAGCCTTCCTCTCTCCCTTGCAGATAGTCCTTAAGGAACAGCGATCCTTTGAAAGAAAAAAAAATGGTGTATGTCAGCAGTGAGGTCATAAAGTTCTGCAGAAATCCCAGCTCAGCCTTCTGGGTTTCTAATTCCACCATCAGCTCAGCGGAGACCCAGTGGCAATTTGTTCAATTAACGCAGCTTGAAGCCCTGCAAATATTTCCCTTTAGACGTTTTGCTCGGTGGCTGCTTTGTAAAACGAGACTTGTTTTCACAGGGCCCTGCTCTGTGATGCACATCTGGGGCTCCTACAGGACGAGGGCACGAAGCATGAGCCAAAGATAAGGTTATTATCATGTCACATCATGTCATTGCCTTGCCCAGGTGGAAGGTGCCTGTCTCATTAAAAAGCCTACCAGCTTAAAAATGGCTATTTGGGAAACAGGTGATTTAGCATGTCTACGCAATGAATTTAGAGGAGGCCAGTGGCTAATATATGGGTAGGGGGAGTAGTTCGGCCATGGAACCCAGGACTCAGGACTGGTCTTGATCTGCCTTGTCCGTTTGCTTCACAGTGAGGAGGGGCTGGATCAGGAATGTTTGGATGGTGTCCTTTATCGACAGATCTGTCTGTCATCAGCCCACTTCATTTTAATGTTCTCCATTCCAAATTGTTTATCACAGGAATGTTCTCTTTCTAGTTCTCACTGTCCTCCACTGTTGTTTATTCCTTCCTGTCTCCTTTCTTGCATTCTTCCATCCTCACTGTCCTTCCTCTTCCTTCTGTGCCCTCCATTTCCTTCCTTCCTTCCTTCCTTCCTTCTCTTTCCTTCCTTCCTTCCTCCCTTCCTTCCTTCCTTCCTTCCTTCCTTCCTTTTTTTGATGTTTATTTGTACCTAATACAAATTCCTTTCTCATTCGCCTTCCTTCCTCTTCCCTTCCTTCCACTTCCTTTTCACCTTCCTTCCTTCCTCTTCCCTTTCCTCTCCTTCCTTTCCTACTCCTCCCCTCCCTTCCTACTTGTCTGCCTTCCCCTCCCTCCTTCCCACTTTTTTCTTCCTGCCTACCTTCCTCTGTCTTTCCACCCTAGTCTACAGCTTACATCCACATTTATGTTTCTATAATCAACCACATTTTTGTTTTTGTATGAAAATCCAAACAGTCTACCTTTCTACGTACTCTAGTAGATAGGAGAAGGCAGAGATACTCACCCTGATTCAGCAAGGCAGACAGGTATACCAGGAGCTACCACAGAGGCCTTGGAAATCCAAACCTACCTCCTACCGGTAAATAGCCATCCATTTCAAGTAACCTCCAATGGATTTCAAATATCTCAACTACTGGGGACCTTAGGGAGGCATCCATGTAGCTTTCTTGGACATAATATTGGAGGAATTGCCACAGCTGTCTTCCAGGATGTTTTTCCAATGTCCCAATCTATTTTACAGCTCTAGCATTTCCTGGTGGTCTCCTATCTAAGTACTAACCAAATCCCATCTTTCAAAAGCAAAGAAGAACCGGGCACCGCCATTACCATGGCAACCAGAATTTTTCCTCATGTCCATCTAGGCCAGGGGTGTCAAACTCAATTTTATTGAGGGCCGCATCAGCATTACGGTTGCCCTCGGGGGGGGGCGGGTGTGTTTGGTCAGGGTGGGTGTGGTCTACTGGGTGGGTGTAGATGGAGTGGGTGTGCATGGGCAGCTCTACATCGTTAGCGTCAAGGGTGCCTGTGGGGACCTGGGCAGGAGTGGGACAGATCTGAGGGTCTCTGGCAGAAGGGGGTGGGACCGGGGCAAGTGCCAAGGCATGGTCCACTGGAGGAGCCTCACTGTCTGCTGAAACCCCTCCACCGGAGCCCATCAAGCCGGATAGGTGAAATAGGCGAGGGCCATTTGCTGGCCACTTCCAGGCAATGGTGCATTTCTTCATTCCTCACAACGGGTGACACCTCCCCAGCATGCACCCAGGGGGCAGGGCTGACACGGCAGGGGCTGGTTCCTGCTGTTTCTAGATGGCATTATGGAGCTAAAACTGAATGTGTTTCAGCATAGATGGCCACCACAAAATTGTACATTGGCTCCCGGCCGGCCTGGGCCAGGGCCAAGGCAGCGGGGGCCATTCCCTCACTGTTTCTAGGATGGCTTTGCGGGCCACATGAAACCACTTCGCGGGCCGCATCTGGCCCCCGGGCCTTGTGTTTAACATGTCTGTCCTAGAGAGAAAAGAAATGCATTCTGTCAGCTGCTTCTTCCATGAAAGTCAAAGATTTCCCATCAACAATCCAGAATTGCTTCTACTAGCCTAAAACACAACATTCTTTTCCCCCACTGCATTTGTAAATCATATTTCTCTGCAGATGGGAAGAGGGTTTGTTACCCTTTTCTCTTTCCCTGTTCAGAATACAATCTCTGCTACTATTTCCCTCCAAAGGGAGAAAAAAAAACTAAATGCAGAATAATTTTTCCAATAGCCATGTTGGAGACGTGCCGGTGAAACAGAGGTGGGAAAGATTAAATGCTTGCCCCCGAAATAGCCAGACTCCTATTGGTTGTTATTGTCTGGGTTCAGGATGCTATAAAAGGCCTGCGTGCCTTTTGCCGTTTTTGCTGGTTGTAAGGAGAATATCAATAAAGAAACTGGTTGTTCACAATGCGCCTTCGTGTGACGCCTGAATCCGCAATACATAAAAGATATCTTTAAAGAATTACAGAATAACAGAGTTGGAATGGATCTTCTAATCCAGCCCCCTGCTTGGGCAGGAGGCCCTATGTCATTCTGGATACATTGCTGTCTAATCTCTTCTTGAAAATCTCTAGTGGTGAAGCATCCACAACTTCTGGAGGTAAGGCCTTCCACTGTTTGTTCTCACTGACCGGAAATTTCTCCTTAGTTCAAGGTCAGATCTCTCTTTGATAAGTTCCCACCTGTTACTTCTTATCTAGGCCTCAGAGGCTTGGGAGAATAGGTCGACCCCTTTTTCTCTGTGGCAACCCCTCAAGTATTGGAAGACTGCTTTCATGTCAGCCCTAGCCCTTCTCTTCATTAGACTAGATCAAAGGTCAGCAACTCGCAGCTCCAGAGCCGCATGTGGCTCTTTGAGCCTTCTCCTGTGGCTCCCAGCCTCCTCTGCCATTTGCAGAGAGAGGGGGGGAGGGACGGAGGGAGGGAGGCACCTGCGCTTCCCTTCTCTCTCTCTCTCTCTCTCTCTCTCTCTCACACACACACACACACACACACACACACACAGAGTAGGGGAAGAGGCCTGGCAGACCAAGGGCAGGAGAGAGCCAGGCCAATAAGAATGTGTGTCAGCTTGTTGGAGAACAGCTTGAAGCCAGCTTGCCAGGTGAGCAGAAGATCGGAGAGAGGGAGGGAGGGAAGAGAGAGAGAGAAAGAGAGAGAGGGAGAGAGAGAGAAAAAGAGAGTGGGAGAGAGAGAGGAGAGAGAGGGGGGAAGGAGGGAGGGAGGGAGGGAGAGAAGAGAGAGAGAACTCATGCACAACACCCTCTATTTCTTTTTAAACTCTTCAATCAACCCCCCCTCCGGTGTGCGCGCATGCGCACGTGACTTTTGCAGCTCCCAGTGTTTTCTTTTCTGTGGTAAACAGGTCCAAGTGGCTCTTTGAGTGTTTATGGTTGCCGACCCCTGGACTAGATATATCTAATTCTCTCAACCGTTCATCATATGGTTAGTCTCCAGTCCCCTACTCATCTTTGTTGCTCTTTTCATCACTCTTTCTAGAGTATCAACTGAATTTTTGAAATGGTTAAAGAGATGTTGCTAAGGTGTTTAGGGAAAAAAAAGTCAAAAATCCTCAAAAATCTGAAAAGCATTCCTTCGAGCTTTCCAGAACACCAGTTAGCCCTATGGATTTCGTGTACAGCAAGCTCTGTTGTTTCTTTTTTTCTGTTTGAGTGATAGGAGACTAAAAGCAATTTTCAAGTAATCATGTCACCAAAAATATGATTAACTGAGCTCCACTCTGTGTTTGAATCAGACACAGAAGCCTGACTTCTATTAGCTCCGGGTGACAGGGTAATCCTTCTAAGGTTTTCCCCATGAAAATATCTTATTGCAAGTTGTTCTCTACAGGTCAAACATCCATTCAGTCACAAAACTTAATAAAGAAGAGTGAATATGGACGAAGAGGAACAGGAGAAACACAGATCAAGTGGCATACTTTCAAGCAGGGGCAAGACACAGCTAGGTTGTAAGTCACTTTTTTCAGTGCTATTGCTACTTTGAACAGTCGTTAAACCAGCGGTTCTCAACCTGTGGGTCGCGACCCCATTTGGGGTTGAACGACCATTTCACGGGGGTCGCCAAACAACGCAGTCCGCCATTTTTTCCCCTTTTCCCCTCGGCCGGCGCAGGGGGCAGCACCGCGCATGCACGATGCGGGCTGTCGTGCCGCGCATGCGCGGCGCAGGTCGGGGTCATGGCCTGAAAAGGGTTGAGAACCGCTGCGTTAAACAAAGGGTTATAAGTTGGGGATTACCTTTGTTTTTTTTCTTTTTATAACCCTGTATCCCTCGATCCTGAAGTGGAAACTCAAGTACTTTGGCCACCTGATGAGAAAGAAGGACTCACTGGAGAAGAGCCTGATGCTGGGAAAGATGGAGGGCAAGAGAAGAATGGGACGAAAGAGAATGAGGTGGCTGGATGGAGTCCCTGAAGCAGGAGGCGTGAGCTTCAATGGACTGCAGAAGATGGTGGAGGACAGAAAGGCCATGGGGTCGCGATGAGTCGGACACGACTTCGCAACTAACAACAACAACAAAAATCCCTTGATTCAGGGTGGAGTCAGGGCAACTGAATGGAGCTGAGCATTTACTGGCCGGATGCCTTTGTTGACACCTATGCGGAGTTTGCAGCAGATATTCCAGTGTCTCAATATCCTTTTTTCTATTTATATTGTTACCAAAATTGGATGCAGTATTCCAAGTATGGTCTTACCAAGGCATTATAAAGCAGTGGTATCACTTCTCGCGCTCTTGATTCTATCCCTCTGTAGTCCTCAACTTACAACAGTTCGTTTAGTGACCTTTCGCTGAAAAAAGTGACCTATGACCACTTTTCACACTTGGGACCGTTGCAGCATCCCCTTGGTTACATGATCAAAATCCAGATGCTTGGCAACTGATTCGTTTTTATGATGGTGGCAGTGCCCCGGGGCTCACGTGATCCCCTTTTTGTGGCTTTCTCACAAGCAAAGTCAATGGGGAAGCCAGATACACTTTACAGCTGTGTTACTAACTTAACAAATGCAACTATTCACTTGACAACTGTGTCAAGATAGCTCCCCAAATGGAGCAAAACTCACTTAACAAGTGTCACACTTAGCAACATAATTTTTGGGCTTGAGGACAACTTATACTTTCAAGGAGAGGCCAAACACAGCTACATTGTGCTGTTTTAACTTTGAACAGTCACTAAGCAAGTGGTTGTAAATCAAGGACTACCTATACCTGCACTTAATTCCATCATAGAATAGAATAGAGCTGGAAGGGACCTTGGAGGTCTTCTAGTCCAGCCCCCTGCTCAAGCAGGAGAACCTATATCATCTCAGACAGGTGATTGTCCAGCCTCTTCTTAAAAATCTCCAGTGATGGAGCGCCCACGATTTCTGGTGGCAAGCTGTTCCACTGTTGGGAAGTTTAGTGTCTTCTTTTGGTCACTCAAAGAAGTCACCTCAAGGCCAGGCGGGGTATTTAGCCTGAAATTCATCAGACCAGCTGCTGCTTCTGTCATTGCCAGGTATCCTAAAATCATGTATCTGTTTAGCTAGTTCTACACTACTATTTCTAAGAAGGAAGCAATTAGTGGATCAATGAAACAGATGTGTCTACCCATCATTTTGGAACTAAGTGGGAAGATAAATTGTACCCTGTAAGTTCCTAGTCAATCATGATCATGGGACCCTGGGATGCTGCCTCCATTGTAAATACAAATTTTGATCACATGACTGTGGAGATGCTGCAAGGGTCCCACACGTGAGAACCAGCTGTAAATCTTCTTTTTTTCCATTGTAACTTCAAATGCTATGTAAATGGCTATTCAGTGGAGGATTACCAGTATAGGGGTGAATATATGTGCTGACAATGTGGTAAATCCGAAGGCACCGTTAACAAACCATGTGGCTGTGTTCACACAATCGGTTCGATTAAAGCAAACTACCCACAGCAGCGGTTAACCAGACAAACTGCAGAAATTAAGCAATGAAAGGATCGCCCAGGAAAAGCAGAGAAAAGCTCCCACTAACAACCCAAACATCAACCGCTGGGACTGACCCCACGGAAACCTTCATTTCTGTGGGATTCAATGCAGATTTAGCCCAAATCAATCCGCCACCCGCTTCTTTATCTAAGCAGGTTAATAGCTTGTAAAGCTCCACTTCAAGAGAGTCATTTTATTATGATATTGATTCCAAGCATGCTTATAGGGGTGAGCAGGGTGCATTGTGCTTGGCATCCCGACTCGCTCAGGAAACTAACTCAATCTTTCCTCAGCAAAATGGACTTCTCTGCCTGTAAAATGCTGGAAGTGAGCCCATTTTATTAGGATATTGGCTTCTTTCCCAGGGCGTTGTAATTAATGTCCTGCCTAGATCTGCTTTAAAATTTCTCAAGTGTTCTACTTCCCTGCAAACAGAGACCTTTGTTTTGCTGGCTTATTCTGAGAATGCTTGCAAATTTCCTTTGGATTTCTCTGAGCTTGTTTGCTATTACACATCCCTCTCTTTCTTTCTACACAGAAACACGCACGCACGCACACGCAAATGCAAGAGGCAAGCCATAAGAGAGCCATCAAGTCTTTTTTTGCTTTGAATCTTTAAATTCCCCTCTATAAAAGAAAAATAAAATCAGGTTTCCAACAGCAATCTCTCAATGTGTACCAATTTAGCAACGGGGCAGCACCAACAGACAGCATAATCTCCTGTGCAGCTACAAGGGAGATTTCTTCATTAGGTCCCGTGCAAAGGGTTTCCTTTAATCAAACTTCAGCACACTAGACAGAAAACCTTTCCCAGCTCCTCATTAGAGAAATGACAATTGCAAAGGAGAAATTACTGCAATAGCCTGAATAACATCCTGTAAACTTCACATGGTAAGATAAATGATCTCCAGGGCAAATTTTCTTATATTTTTATTTATTTTATTTATTAGATTTGTGCGTGCCATCTCTGCCCATACAATCCTAGGCTGTATTAACAGAGGGGCAGAATCAAGATCACGAGAAGTGATACCACTGCTTTATAATGCCTTGGCAAGACCATAATTAGAATGCTGCATCCGGTTTTGGCACCATGATATAAAAAAAAAGATGTTGAGACTCTGGAAAGAGTGCAGAGAAGAGAGACAAAAGATGATTAGTGGGCTGGAGGCTGAAACCTAGGAAGAACAGTTGGAGGAATAGGGTATATCTAGTTTAGTGAAAAGAAGGACATGATAGCACTGTTCCAATATTTGAGGGGCTGCCACAAAGAAGAAGGGCTCAGCCTATTTTCCAAAGCACCAGAAGGTAACACAAAAAGCAGTGGATGGAAAAGTAATCAAGGTGAGATGCAACCTAGAACTAAGGAGATGTTTTCTGACAGAACAATTAACCAGTGGAATAGAAGTTGCCTTCAGAAGTTGTGGGTGCTCCATCACTTTAAGAAGGGACTAGACAACCATTTGTCTGGAATGATATAGGTTCACCTGGTGCGTCAGTTGCGGCCCTATTTGGACCGGGAGTCACTCCTCACAGTCACCCATGCCCTTGTCACCTCGAGATTCGACTACTGTAATGCTCTCTACATGGGGCAACCTTTGAAGAATGTCCGGAGACTGCAAGTAGTCCAGAATGCGGCCGCGCGAGCCGTCTTGGGTCTCCCAAGACATGCTCATATCACTCCAGCTCTCTGTGAGCTGCACTGGCTACCAATTGGTCTCCGAACACAATTCAAAGTGTTGGTTATGGCCTATAAAGCCCTTTATGGCAATGGACCAGGATACTTGCGGGACCATCTTTTGCCCCATGAATCCCAGCGACCGGTCAGGGCACATAGGGTTGGCCTCCTACGAGTCCCGTCTATTAGGCAATGTCATCTGGCGGGGCCTAGGGCAAGGGCCTTCTCCGTTGCTGCCCCAGCCCTCTGTAACCAGCTTCCCACAGAGGTTCGCACTGCTTCCTCCCTCCTAGCTTTCCGAAAATTGTTGAAGACGCATTTATGCCGACAGGCTTGGGGCGTATGAACTGCACTCTGCCCCTGGGCCTAGGAATGTCCCTCCATCAGCGACTGCGTGTTGACTGTGATTGTATGCTGTATGAATGTAATTAATTTTTATTGTATTGTTATTGTAAGCCGCCCTGGGTCCTAGGAGAAGGGCGGCATATAAGTTTGAATAAAGTTTAAAGTTTAAAGTCTCCTGTTTGAGCACGGAGTTGGAACTTCCAACTTCCCTTCCAACTCTGTTAGGTTGTTATTTTATTGCCTAGCAGGATTTTTCTATAGAGTTTTAAAAATTAAAAATCCATGGGGGAGAAAAAGGCAGAAATATTATGGTAAACATGGTGGTCCAAGGGATCTTTTATTTTTCTAGTTTTTTACTTATGTATTACACAATGTAGCAATTGAAGGAAAGGAGAGGAAAACCATTTTTAGCTCAAGTAGCACCAACGTTTTCTTGCAGAAGTGAAACTCCCTACAAATTTACAAAACTATTGGGATTTTTGGCAGAAAGATAACTTTTGTCCTTTTCACTGCTTTCTGAAGTGACTGCCTCCTTTGCAAAATTCCCCACAAAGGGTTTATGACTGAAGAGTAGAGAAATAACCTGACCTAATTTCCAGGGTTCTGTTCTACTTGTGGACCGCCCCAAATCTATTTAGCTTCTACAGGGTTAGTTTTTTCTCCTAGCTAGCTTGTCAGACTCCTAAAGGCAGCAGTCAGCTCAAAAACCAAGATTTACCCCGAATCTCTTGAGAATCCATTGTTCTGCAAGGAGATCCAATCAGTCAGTCCTAAGGGAAATCAACCCTGACTGTATTTTGGAAGGACAGATACTGAAGCTGAAGCTCAAATACTTTCTCCCTAAGGATAAGACAGGACTCATTGGAGAAGACCCCGGTGTTGGGAAAGATTGAAGGCAAAAGGAGAAGGGGATGGCAGAAGATGAGATGGTTAAACAGTGTCATCACCACCATGAACATGAATTTGGGCAAACTCTGGGGGACAGTGGAGGATGGGGGCCTGGGGTGCTATGGTCCATGGGGGGACAGTGGAGGATGGGGGGCCTGGGGTGCTATGGTCCATGGGGGGACAGTGGAGGATGGGGGGCCTGGGGTGCTATGGTCCATGGGGGGACAGTGGAGGATGGGGGGCCTGGGGTGCTATGGTCCATGGGGGGACAGTGGAGGATGGGGGGCCTGGGGTGCTATGGTCCATGGGGGGACAGTGGAGGATGGGGGGCCTGGGGTGCTATGGTCCATGGGGGAACAGTGGAGGATGGGGGGCCTGGGGTGCTATGGTCCATGGGGGGACAGTGGAGGATGGGGGCCTGGGGTGCTATGGTCCATGGGGGGACAGTGGAGGATGGGGGGCCTGGGGTGCTATGGTCCATGGGGGGACAGTGGAGGATGGGGGGCCTGGGGTGCTATGGTCCATGGGGGGGACAGTGGAGGATGGGGGGCCTGGGGTGCTATGGTCCATGGGGGGACAGTGGAGGATGGGGGGCCTGGGGTGCTATGGTCCATGGGGGGGACAGTGGAGGATGGGGGCCTGGGGTGCTATGGTCCATGGGGGGACAGTGGAGGATGGGGGGCCTGGGGTGCTATGGTCCATGGGGGGACAGTGGAGGATGGGGGGCCTGGGGTGCTATGGTCCATGGGGGGGACAGTGGAGGATGGGGGGCCTGGGGTGCTATGGTCCATGGGGTTCATCAAGAGTTTGACACAACTTGTGTTGAATGATATCTATGGATTAACTAATATTTTTATGATTACTGTCATTCTTATTGACTATAGCTATTTACCATTATATTAATTACTGCTATTTAATATTTGTATCTGGACGACAGTCTGCTTGCTAAAGCATGGAATTATTGTTGGGGGTAACTCCATTTTTGTACCTACCCCTACCCCTACCCCAACCCCATTCCCCAACCCTACCTAATACCCGTATCGTCCCCACCCTTCCCATATCATTCTAAAACCTAATAAAATATCTTTTTTTTTAAAAAAAAGAGTTTGACACAACTTGGTAACTGAATAGCAGCAGCAGCAGCAAACAACTCATCCATCAAATTATAGCCACAAAAAAAGTGTAAGTTTGCTAGATCTTGGAAACTAGATAAGTATGTTCCAATACTCATTTGCTAAAGCTATATTAAAGTAGGGACCCTGCAAGCTGCTTGAATTTCTTTCCCATCAATTCTGTAGCAGACAAAAGCCTTACTTAACAGATAAGGCTGAAATAACCATCTGTTCCTCATTTGCCATGTTTTAAACCACCTCCTTTTCTTCCCAATTTCTGAGAATACTTTTACACAGGTATAGATAAGAAGGTTAGGAAAAAGAAATGGGAGGCGGGAGAGAGAGAGAGAAAAAAGGATTCCATTTTCTAATCTCATTTTCCCCCACCCCCCAAAGACCCTGAAAAATTAGGATAAAGCAGATTGTGAAATATTGCTTAATGGTTTTGAAGTAAGCTGTGAATGATAAAGAGAAATGTCCAATCATTCCTTCCCAGTTTTATTCCCCCAAATGGTTTCTAAAGCTGATGAAATAAAAAAGGAAGACTATCTGCAGTACCAGATAGTTTCAATTAATGTAAAAGGATGCAACAGAAAATAAAAGAAGAGAAAATATTTTTCCTCACTCTGGGGCCCCAATGTTTGTTTTGAAAAGAAAAAGAAATATTTGGTCCTTCCTCCTAATTTAGTGATAGGTAAATTTGTTTCTGTCTTCTACTGGGCTGTAAAGATCCAGGAGGTGGATACTGTATGAAAAGAGCAGGCAGAGCTGGGGGATGGAGTTAAGCAAGTCATCAGCCTAGATTCATTATGTTCCCACAAATGGTCCAAGTCCAACTCTACTTGAATTCTGTTAATCCTTATTTGGAGTCAGTTTAGTACTGAACCTTAGTTGACTAGATTCTTGTCTATAGGCTTAAGAAATAAATCTTCTGAACTGCAACTTCACATTTGGTCCTAATCCTTTGCTCCTGAATGGGAAGTGTTTATCTATAAATCCCCAAAAGCAAGTAAACAAATGGCCATTTGGAAACCTGCCCTTATTGACAGACGAGTCCATAGTACAGGGAATGACACCAGACCTACACTCACAAAAACTACACAAGATGTCACCACCACACATCCAGGCAAAAAGCAAACCCAAACCCACACTGATGAGGAGGCACGACCACAAAGCAGAAGCCAGACCACAGCTGCATCATTAGCCACCTTAAACCCCTCCAATCCATACACAAAACAAACTGACACCCACCATGAAGATGAGGCACGACCACAAACGCGAAGCCAAACAGCTATGCAGTTCACCATTTCTAATCCCCTTGTAAATCAGACTAACCTGAGCACAACAAAGCCCCCACCCAAACAGAACACTCCCCCAGCCAATCAGAGCACAGCCAAGCCCCTAACCAATCAGAACACACCTCCACCCAATCAGAACACAGCCGAGCTCCCAGCCAATCAGTTCAAACCCCCACTGGCAGTTAAAAGGAAGAAAATGCTAAAATCTCACATTGCTCCTAGAAGCAGAAGCCGAAAGCACTAGCCTGAAGACGACGAATGAGACTTCGTCGAAACGTCGTCAAAACACTTCAAATTCTACGTGGGAGAAAACCCGAAGAACCAAAGACCTACATATATGTGTGTGTGTGTGTGTGTGTGTGTGTGTGTGTGTGTGTTTTCTGAGGTTTTCGCGGCTGTTTGTATGTAGGTCTTTGGTTCTTCGGGTTTTCTCCCATGTAGAATTTGAAGTGTCTTGGCGACGTTTCGACGAAGTCCCATTCGTCATCTTCAGGCTGGTGCTTTCGGCTTCGTGCTTCTAGGAGCAATGTGAGATTTTAGCTGTTTCTTCCTTTTAACTGCCAGTGGATCACGAACGCGAAGCGAAACAGCTATGCAGTTCACCATCTCTAATCCCCTTGTAAACCATCCAATCAGAGCACAGCCAAGCCCCTAACCAATCAGAACACACCTCCACCCAATCAGAACACAGCCGAGCTCCCAGCCAATCAGTTCAAACCCCCACTGGCAGTTAAAAGGAAGAAACAGCTAAAATCACACATTGCTCCTAGAAGCAGAAGCCAAAAGCACCAGGCTGAAGATGACGAATGAGACTTCGTTGAAACGTCGCCAAGACACTTCAAATTCTACGTGGGAGATCAAACAGGAGCAATTTGCACTTGTATCCAAGTCACACCTATCCAATGGATTGCTGGCAAGAATGAAAATTTCTGAATTCAGCACCATGGTCAGTGCCTAGGCACCACAATCTGCAAGGCCTCGATCCAATACATGTTTATCCAGTGTCCCACTGAACAAACTAGGATTTACTTCAGTGTGAACATCTGGCAAATTGCCGTGCACACTTAAATAGCAGAGCTTCACATACTGAATTAAGTATCAGTTGACATATAGTTGGGTTACAATACACCTATGTCGACTACTATCTGGCTAAGTTGTTTGCAATTCAGCATACTGTAGAAATACCAGCCATCACCCTGAGCAATCAGATGTCTGGTCCATCAGGAGGTAGACTACATCAAGACCACTGGAATTCATTTTTATTGTTGCGTGATATAACAGAAATCTGAAAGCTTGACATTGCAAACAGTTTCTCTCTTCCTCCTTTTATACCAAGATGAATCAAAGCAGGTCAATCTTTAGTTTCTTTCTCACTCAGTGTTACCTTCTGGGTTTAAACTGGTGTTTGCTTAACAGCTGTTGAATTTCTTTTTTAAGACTATCTCTGTACTCTGTACATAGATTATTGGCCTGGGCGTAGCAGGTTAGATGAATACAGCAGTTTTCTTTCGTTAATTCAGAACGGGCATTAACTATGTTGTCTGCATTCACTCAAAATGTTCTACCACATGTTTGCAGAAATGGTGTTCTAAAAATGGTTAATGTTTCTTTTTGGACTGAAATCCATTTCCAATAGCTCTATCAGATTAGACCAAAGCTAGAAAGAGTACAGAGAAGAGCAACAAAGATAATTAGGGGACTGGAGGCTAAAACATATAAGGAAAGGCTGCTGGAATTGGGTATGTCTAGTTTAATGAAGAGAAGAACAAGGGGGGACATTATAGCAGTCTTCCAATATCTCAGGGGCTGCCCCAAAGAAGAGGGAGTCAAGCTCTTCTCCAAGGCGCCTGAAGGCAGGACAAGAAGCAACGGATGGAAACTGATCAAGGAGAGAAGCAACTTAGAACTAAGGAGAAACTTCCTGACAGTTAGAACAATTAACTAGTGGAACAACCTGCCTCCAGAAACTGTGAATGCTCCAACACTGGAAGTTTTTAAGAAGAGACTGAACAGCCATTTGTCTGAAATGGTGTAGGGTTCCTGCCTGAGCAGGGGGTTGGACTCGGTTACCTCCAAGGTCCCTTCCAACTTTATTATTATTATTATTATGTAGAAGCAGTATTTGTTTTTCCTTTAAATTGTATTAAAAACTTTAAAAAGAAATTAAAAATGAATCTGAAGAATGGAAACGAGAAAGAGAGAGAGAGAGAGAGAGAGAGAGAGAGAGAGTAGAGAGAGAGAGAGAGAGAGAGAGAGAGAGAGAGAGAGAGAGAGAGAGAGAGAGAGAGAAGGTGCATAAGGAAAAGATAAATAGAGGAAGCTTCTGATTTTCTTTGCAACAAATACAAGTATGATGACAAAATTATCTCTTGCTCTGTGGTTACAAAAAAGAAAGAAAGAAAGAAATGCTCTCTGTTTTCTATTATCTAGAAAACAGAGAGCATTTTCCCCTCATCATCAAAACCACAAATCATACATTTGTATTTTTCTGTTTCCTGCAAAAAATATACAAGGGGCTTTCAGTCAGCTGTGAATGTAGATATTGTCTTTTCTCTTATCAGGGAAGTAAATTTAACCATTTCTGTGATTTCCATCATCTTCGCCAACCATTAATATAAAAGCAGTTTGGAAAGGCAGGGAATTAAATAAAAAGAAGGTAGGAGAATTCCTAATGCAGAGGCTAGAGAGTCCTCCAGGATTAAATTTGGATTCCTGCGCTTTTTATGAGGTTTAATTCATGGGCAAAATGGGCTTCTCCAGCTTTGTAAGAAGACAAAGTGAGATTGAACGTCAATAAACCATAGCAGGATCCAGTGGTTCTGGGCACTTTTTATGCAGTTCCCAATTTTTCCTTTTGGGATCAGGCTGTGGAGAAGACCATAGAAGAAACAGATTAAACAGATTCCTTTTAGTGAGTTTAGGATCTAGGGAGAGTAGGGATTGACCACAGTTGATGAGCTGGGATGGGGCTGGTATGATTGTCCTTCTCAATCTCTCAGAGTCTTTGGATAATCTCAATCATATTATTGTTTTGGACCAGCCACAAAGTTTGAACCTGGGAGACATAGGTCCAAATAAAATAAATAAATAAAGTATAATAATAAAGTTGGAAGGGACCTTGGAGGTCATCTAGTCCAACCCCTTGCTCAGGCAGGAAACCCTATACCACTTCGGACAAATGGCTGTCCTGTCTCTTCTTAAAAAAGTGGAGCATT
>JARGCV010000423.1:1277500-1327500 GCA_034064705.1 Bothrops alternatus | reverse complement strand
CAAGCTGAGCCGTGCTGGCTCAGGAATTCTGGGAGTTAAAGTCCATGAGTCATAAAAGGGCCAAGTTTGAAGACCCCTGCTCTGGTTTCCAAGCTGAGCCATGCTGACTCAGGAATTCTGGGAGTTGAAGTCCACGAGTCATAAAAGAGCCAAGGCTGCCTACCCCTGGCTTAGATGCTGTTTTGCGGTAGATCCCTTTGCAGACTAAAACAAAGACGAAAGATGGCACTGAAAATCCATTATTCCTGACCTTGAACATGAATACAGATACACATATTATGCGTTTGTATTATAAATCACACATTAAAATAGCTTCCATTGTCCTCCATTGTATCTCGTACTGCCACAAAGCGACATTCAACCAGGGAGATGGGAAACATGGTGTCCCATTTTCCAAGGAAAACACAACAGGACAGGGTTTCTCAACCTTGGCCAACTCTAAGACGGGTGGACTTCAACTCCCAGAAGACACAGGCTGGCTGGAGAACTTTGGAAATTGAAGGCCACCTGTCTTAAAGTTGCCAAGGTTGAGAAACACTGCTATAGTGTTTCCAATCGTCAACATTTTTTAGGAATATAATTACAGTCAAACATGTGAAGTGAATGAGGCCACAAAGAAAAGATCCTTGCAAAATCTGAAGGAGATTATAAAGAGGGCAAGGAGAGTCTGGTTGTAGTTCCCCTCAACCACCAGTAGCTCCACTGGTGATTTTTGAGACCCTCCTTCTTTTTCAGCCCAGTCTACCTTACAGAACTGTCATTCTAAGAAAAATAGAATAGAAATAGAAATAGAAAATAGAAAATAATAGAAAATAATAGAGAACAGAGAATAGAACAGAAGAATGGGATGGGATGGAATAGAATTGAGTGGAGTGAAATGGGAATGGGGTGGGGTGGGGGGTAAGGGTGGAGTGGAGTGGAATGGAATTAGAATAGAATAGAATAGAATAGAATAGAATAGAATAGAATAGAATAGAATAGAATAGAATAGAATAGAATAGAATAGAATAGAATAGAATAGAATAGAATAGAATAGAATAGAATAGAATAGAATAGAATAGAATAGAATTAGAGTAGAGTAGAGTAGAGTAGAGTAGAGTAGAGTAGAGTAGAGTAGAGTAGAGTAGAGTAGAGTAGAGTAGAGTAGAGTAGAGTATAGAGTAGAGTAGAGTAGAGTAGAATTATTTATTTTATTTATTTATTTTACGATTTTTTATACCGCCCCCCTCCCGAAGGACTCGGGGCGGTGCACAGCCCAATTAAAAACGTCAACATACCAAAAGTAAAATTATATAAAATAAATTAAATAATTTGGCCCAATCATTTAAAAACCCAATACATAATCTAAAAACTCAATCCCCTAAAAACAATTATGGCCTTGTTGGAACCGGAGCTACTATCCCAGAATTAGAATTAGAATTAGAATTAGAATTAGAATTAGAATTAGAATTAGAATTAGAATTAGAATTAGAATTAGAATTAGAATTAGAATTAGAATTAGAATTAGAATTAGAATTAGAATTAGAATTAGAATTAGAATTAGAATTAGGAGTAGAGTAGAGTAGAGTAGAGTAGAGTAGAGTAGAGTAGAATAGAATAGAATAGAATAGAATAGAATAGAATAGAATAGAATAGAATAGAATAGAATAGAATAGAATAGAATAGAATAGAATAGAATAGAATAGAATAGAATAGAATAGAATAGAATAAGGGTAGGGTATGTGCCATTTTTAACCTCTAGTGACTGCATGAGGAATTCTGGAAGTTGAAGTCCACAAGTCATAAAAGGGCCAAATTTGAAGACCCCTGGACTAGAGGCTAAATTGTACAATGAATGGTTGCAGGAACTGCGGATGTCTAGTCTAACAAAGAGTAGGGATGACATAGTAGCAGTCTTCTAACATTTGAGGGGCTGTCACAGAGAAGAGGGGGGTCACCCTATTCTCCGAAGCAACTGAGAGCAGGACAAGAAGTAACAGGGGAAAGATCATTAAAGAGAGATCCAACTTAGAAATAAGGAGAAATTTCCTGATAGTGAGAACAATTAATCAGTGTAACAGCTTGTCTTCAGAAGTTGTGGGCGCTCCATCACTGGAGGTTTTCAAGAAGAGACTGGACAAACATTTATCTGAAATGGTCTAGGGTCTCCTGCTTGAGCTGGGGGTGGACTAGAAGATCTCCAAGGTCCCTTCCAACTCTGTTATTCTATATTGTGGAAAGTTTTTCTTAAGCCAGCTCTCCTGTCTCTCTTTGTCCTCGACTCTAAAGGAAATCGCATCCACTCTCTCCAAAGGGAATCATGGATTCTCCCCTTTCACTCACAGAGAGAGAGAGAGAGAGAGAGAGACAGACAGACAGACAGACAGACAGACAGACAGACAGACAGACAGACAGACAGACAGACAGATGTTTTAAATGAGGGACCCATTTGCACCAAGCAAAAGGATGCATGATAAGGCAAAGATGGGCAGCCATTCCAAATTAAATTCCAAACACTCTTCTCTTCCTTGGGGCCCACAGCGAAAAGGATGCAGAAGGCCACAGAACGTGTGGCCTTAAGGAAATGCCCCCCCACACACACACACACACGTGCTATTCTCATGCTAATGCAAGGCCAGGCTTCCTATGTGCCATCTGCTCCTCTCAAGGTCTCAGCCTTGAGAAGAGCCTTCACTGGGCTTTATGAATGCCAGGCCATCCAGAACATTAGTGACAGGTTGGCCGCTTTCCATGGTAATAGGGGTTCTAATTATCACCCACATAAAGAGAATTGTTGCATTCAATAACGGGGGCAGGTGGGGGGGGTGACCGACAGCTGGAGAAGGCAACTTGCAGGCTTTGGGTTTTTCGGGGGGGGGGGAGGAAGGAGGAAAGACCCATCTCATTGCTTTTTGTCTCCCCCTCTTAACGAAATAAATGTGCTTCCTTCAGTTCAACAGAGGATAAATCCATCGGCCGATTACCTTCTTCTCGGTTTCCAAAAAGCACTTCTCCAAATTATTTCACACAAACACACCCGCCCTCCCAGGATCGTGGTTTTTCATAAACCTGAATAAATAAGTCCAACCTGAGCGATGTTTTGCTTCAAAAGTGGGGGGGGAAAGGTTTTTTCTTTTGTTTATCCTATTGTGGTGGACGAGGACACCAGGCTAGAAAGTGGCAGATTGTGAATTCTAGTCTCGCCTTAGCCATGAAAGCCAGCTGGGTGACTTTGGGCCAGTCTCTCTCTTTTAGCCCAACCTACCACACAGGGTTGTTGTTGTACGAAAAGTAGGAGGAGGAAGATGTGCTGGATATGTCTGCCACGAAGGGAGGAAGATAAAAGAAAGAAAGAGAGAAGGAAAGAGAGAGAGAAAGGAAGGAAGGAAGGAAGGAAGGAAGAAAGGAAGGAAGGAAGGAAGGATGGATTTGCAATATGGGTATTTGTCCTCTTACAAAGCTGCTGCTGTTTCAGGTAATGGATACAATCCAAAAAGGCATGCTTTAAGCTTTGGGAAAGGATCGTAAGGGAAGAACCCTCTGATTGGGCCACCCAATTTTTGGCTTCTGGGTTATGGCCCTATTTTTCTTCCCCTCCACCTCCAAACTGGCATTTGAAAAGCTAGCAAGATAAACATATATGAGTCATCCTACTTTTGGGTTTTTTTGGGACATGTTTATTATGGAGCTTCTTAGCCCTTTTTTTCCAGAACACAGTCTTCTGCTGCAGGAATGGGCAACCTGTGGTCTCTGGGAGCTTCAAGCTTTTTTCTAGTTCCAAAATCGTGTTTAAAGTGTCTCAAAGCAGGGGGATTCTGGGAGTTGAAGTCCACACATCTTAAAGCTGCCCAGGTTGAGGAACCCTGCTCTAAACCAACACCTCTTGATTATTATGGGTGAAAATCAATAATCCCCTCCAAAGCCCCTTTCAGTCCTGTTGTTCGATGTTCTTTGTTAATGCCGTATGATTCTAGTCTGCTAGCAAAGTCCTTACTGATTAGTTACTGTCCTCCCGTTTTCGGAACCCAGCCTTTAGGTTGGCGTCTCCGGGTCTTTTCAGAAGCTCCTTCTGCTTGGGGTGTTCTACAGCCTCCTTTCTGAAAACAAGAAGAGCTTTCCTGGGAGGAAGCCCCTGGCAGGGGGGACTGCACAGCAGACGGGGCTGGCCGGCTCTCTTCTCAGGAAATAAATACCTCTAAGCTAGCAACAAAGCTTCTCTTCATAGAAGCAAAGCTTGACTCCAAGGGCAACACTTCAAGCAGAATCTTGAATGGGCCTCTTTCTTTACAGGAGATGAATAGCCCACCTCACCATCTCCCGTCCGGCACACACGTCTGTGTTTATTTTGGGGCCCCACGAGTCAAGCTAACAAGCAAAAGTGAGTACATCCTTTTTATAGCCTGGTAGGATTCCAAATTGTTCTACTGCTGGTGATGGTACTGGTGGTTTCCTTCCACCTCCTGGCCCTTTTGTAAAAAAGACAGAAGGACCATCTTGTCCAGGGCCATCTCTTCCTGCAGCCGAATTCCCAAAGCAGTCATCCAACCCTTGAATTTTCCATAAACTCAATGAAAATCAGCATCTTCCAAGACGAACTTCCTCCGTGTTGTGGAGACACCATTTAACTCTTGCAGGAGTCCCATCCCTTGAACAAATGTCTCAATTCCTTTTGAAAGCTTGATAAGCCAGTCACCATGCTCAACGCCCAAAAAGTCCCAGTGGTGCTTTTACAACCACCACCTGGATGACTGAGAATCTCCGTAGACATTTAACTCCTGAAAGGAGTCACACATTTATTTATGAATGTACACATCTCTATGTAGAACATGGAATAATAGGGTTGGAAGAGGTCTTCTGGTCCAACCCCCTGCTCAAGGAGAAGACCCTACCATTCTGGACAAGTAGCTGTCCAGTCTCTTCTTGAAAGCCTTCAGTGATGGAGCTTCCACAATTTCTGGAGGCAAGCCCTTCCACTGGTTTATTGTTCTCGCTATCAGGAAATTTCTCCTTAGTTCTAGGTTGGATCTCTCTTTAATGATCTTCTGCCCATTACTTCTTCTTCTGCCGTTAGATACTTTGGAGGCTAGGTCAACCCCTTCTTCTCTCTGAGAGCCCCTTAAATACTAGAAGATGCTATCATTGTCACCTCTAGTCCTTCTCTTTGTTAGACTACTAGACATACCTAGTTCCCTCAATCATTCATCATATGATTTAGCCTCCAGACCCCTTATTATCTTTGTTGCTCTTCTCTGCATTTTTTTTCTCACCAAGAGATAAAGCTGGCCCATGACTATTAAATATTAACAAAACCACTGCTTCAACAGACACAACATACAAGCATACACAAAGCTGCAAACACGGTGCCTGAGAGGATAGGTTTATTTAAGTCAACACGTCTTTTTCTGACTTCATGAGACTAGCAGTCTGAAATCTGGTTTCTTACTATTCAAACATCAGTAGCTCGCATCCTGTCGTTGTTTTGTTATAGTCCAAAATGAGTTTATTATTTATGGCTAGTTCAATCTGAGGACACCCGATTTATAGACATATCTTGTACAGATGAGAGTTATGTTAATTTGTAGCGCTGACAAAGTGATGAACGACAAGACAAGAAAGACTGTGGTTGGTTAGTTGCCCTATTGCAGCTCAATAATATGGATCCCCAAATGTCAAGTACCAGAAGAGCATTCTGGAATCTCCTAAATCAAGTGGCTCCAAGCCAATCACTGGAAGATTTAGAGTCTAAGTATCTGTACTATGGAAATGGTATGTAGGAGGCTGTATCCGCAGATGCTACTTAGGAAACGGGCAGATTAAATGCATCAAAAGAGACCTTCCTTATTACTCAGAGATTAAGATGATAGGAAAGTTGTACTTTCAGTCTTGCGAGAGTCTGTTAATGTGGCTTTATAATAAAGTGGAATTAGCTGGCCTGGTTGTGCTTCCTGTGTGATCCACCTGGTAAGGCTAACAGCTGTGGATTTATTTATCAGACGCTTATAGCCACCTATCTCACAGAAAGCAACTCTGTGCACAGTGCACAACAGTGCATAACAATCAAAACAACAGATATAGAGACATGAAAATCCACATTATAAGATAAACTGTTATAAAAACAAATATAAAACTCCATATTGCCATACCATACATGGGATGATCTAATGTATGCTAAATGGGTTCAAGATGTAATCTAAAGGAAAAAATAAAAACTGAACATAGCTAGATAATTTAGGTAAGTATTCAAACTACAAGTTCCATGCAACCTTGTAGGCTGGCTTCACTTATTGGCTGATCTACTATTTGTTTTTCTTTTAATAAACCACGATTGGAGTGGATTCACCCTCTTCATTCTCTCTTCAATTTCATCTAGCTGAGGACCAAAAAAAGTTCCAAATCATCTTAATACACAGACAAGCACACGCACAGGAAACCCACAAATCCAAAATTTTGCCAAGAAAAGTCAAGGGAGAATTAGAGATGTTGAACTGAACTGAGTCCAGACTGTCCATAGATTTCTTCTTACTAATATTCTACTTCTCAGTTTCCTGAAAAATCTAGCTCAGCGGTTCTCAACCTGTGGGTCGCGACCCCATTTGGGGTTGAACGACCGTTTCACGGGGGTCGCCAAACACGCCAGTCCGCCATTTTCCCCCCCCATTTTTTCCCCATTTCCCCTTGGCCATCGCGCGCGTGCCACACAAGCGCAATTCGGCCCGTCGCACCGCGCATGCACGGTTTGGCCCGTTGCGCGTGCGCTGCACATGCGCAATTTGGCCCGTCGCGCCACACATGCGTGGTTCAGCCCGCCGCGCGTGCCGCGCATGCGCGATTCAGCCCATCGCACCATGCATGCACGATTCGGCCCGCTGCACGTGCACCACACATGCACAGTTAGGCCCATCGCACCACGCATGCGCGGTTAGGCCCATCACGCGCGCGCCGCACATGCGCGGTTAGGCCCGTCACGCCACACATGCGCGGTGCAGGTCGGGGTCGTGCCGCGCATGGGTAGCGCAGGTGGGGTCTCGGCCTGAAAAAGGTTGAGAACCGCTGATCTAGCTGGTATCCAATCTCTGTCTCTTATGTCCTCAGAGTTTTCTGATAACACCCACCAATCTCTGCTTCTATGCAAACTATTCAGCTACCACCAGACAGGACAAGTGGAGAAAGAGACCAGAAACCTGCCCATTTCCAATCTTCCCCTGGATCCAGTCAGTGAAAAAGTCAGTTGTTGAACTAGTCCAAGATTTCCAGGGGAGGCCTAGCAAATTGAAGATGGTTCTGCAACAGTAAAGCCGGCAACTGTGGAAAAGATCAAAGAATTGGCTAGTAGACTGGTTCCTCGGAAGTTCTCCAGGTTAAGGAGAGGACAGGAAATTGCCACATATGCTCTGGACAGTTGCTCCCTTTGAGAAATTGTCCAAATAACATCAGAAGACGTAACGTGTGCTGAGTAAGAAAGATATTTTTTTTTGTATTCAAAATATTTAGTTCATTGTCTGCCTGCCTCCCTGCCTATCTATCTGTCTCTGTCTATCTGTCCATCTGTCTATCATCTATCATCTATCATCTATCTATAGATATATCGTACATCTCTATGTCTGCCTATCTATCCATCCATCCATCTCTTTGTCTGTCTCTATCTATCCACCGATACATACATAAATGCATACATCTCTATGTCTGTCTATCCATCCATCTCTATATCTGTCTGTCTGTCTATCTCTCTGTCTCTGTCTCTGTCTCTGTCTCTCTCTCTCTCTCTCTCTCTCTATCTATCTATCTATCTATCTATCTATCTATGGTTATCTATATATCATATATCTACCTATCATCCATCTATCTATCTATCTATCTATCTATCTATCTATCTATCTATCTATCTATCTACCTATCCTATCCTATCCTATCCTATCCTATCCTATATAATCTATCTATCTATCTATGGTATCTATCTATATATCATATATCTACCTATCATCCATCCATCTATCTATCTATCTATCTATCTATCTATCTATCTACCTATCCTATCCTATCCTATATAATCTATCTATCTATCTATCTATCTATCATCTAGCAAATATTTGTTTAATCTGCTTGTTATTCAACTCAATCTACCAATAACTACCAGGATGACTCTGCAAGACTTTTCCCATAATCTACCCCTTTCAGTCATTAGTTCTCTATATTTTGAAATGTGTTCCTATATAATCTATCCATCCATCCATCTATCTATCTATCTATCTATCTATCTATCTATCTATCTATCTATCTATCTATCTATCTATCTATCTATCTATCTATCTACCTATCATCTAGCAAATATTTGTTTAATCTGCTTGTTATTCAGCTCAATCTACCAATAACTACCGGGATGACTCTGCAAGACTTTTCCCATAATCTACCCCTTTCGGTCATTAGATCTCTATATTTTGAAATGTGTTCCAGCTGTTATTGTTTTGGATTCTGCTATTCCCTGGGCATTTCAAAAATTACTCTTTCAAAAACAAAAGTACACAAATTATCCTTTCTATTCATTATTAAATCTAGCTCATTGCTTTCTAGACGGGCATCCGTTTGTATGTGAAATGTGAACTCCCATAAAATGTAAACGATTATTATCATCATGATCATCTAACATGGATCAACTCCTTGGTTTAATTGCAGTGGACTTATTTCAAGAGCCCTGAAAGAGGTTCCTTATCATTTTCCATTCAATAAAACAGATTTGTTCATGTGTAATCATGAAGCCTATTATGCAGCCAAGTAGCAAAGTCTCCCGGCAGCTTTCGATAAAAACATAAATCCAGGATAACAACAAAGCTACTAAAATTCAAAATTAATTGCTGCTCACAATGAAAAGCTGCCTCCTAAAAAGTTTGTGTTTTAAAGCCTTTTTAAAAGTCAGCCCTTGAGTTCCTCCAGGAGGGAAGCAATATAGACCTCAAGTGAACTAAGGCAAAACTGAAGGCTGTCAGGGGCTAGATGGGGATCAACGGGTTGAAACTGAGCCCTGGCAAGACCCTGGGTTTAGGGTTCTTTGGCCCATGGAGAATTGCCACCTTTGGTCTTGGATGGGGTGATACTGCCCCAAACAGACCCTGTGCATCATCTGGGGGTTCTCAGGGACTTGCGGCTCCTGCTCAAAGAGCAGATGGCAGCCATGACCAGGCGGGCCTTTGTGCAACGGCAGATTGTGCGCCAGTTATGCCCTTCCCTGGACCAACAATCCCTACTCACGGTCACTCATGCCTTAGTCACCTCCTGTCTTGACTTTTGTAACACGCTCTACATGGGGCTCCCCCTGAAGAGCGTCTTGAAGCTCCAGTTGGTACAAAATGCAGCAGCCCACATGGTTTTGTGCAGACTTCAGTGTGCATATGTGACACCTCTTCCGCGGGAGCTGCATTGGTTGCCAATTTGCTTCCGAGTGCAATTCAAGGTGCTGGTTGTCCCTTTTAAAGCCCTTCATGGCTTGGGATTAGGTTATCTGAGGGATCGTCTCTTGCCAGTCACATCTACTCAACCCACTAGAGAAGGGAGACAAGGAATGTTGTGGATCCCATCTCCTTAGGAGATACATCTGGCAGGACCCAGAAGAATGGCCTTCTCCGTGGTGGCTCCCTCTCTCTGGAACCTCATTCCGCCAGAGATTAGACTGACTCCCATCCTAACACTCTTTCAGAAGACATTGAAGACCTGGTTCTGCCAGCGGGCCTGGGGAACCCAGAGCAGGATGGAGCCCATCAAATGGCTAGTTTAATGCATGTTGTCGCTGGGATGGGAGGTGAGGGGCTATTATATTATTTTATTATTTTTCCTCTTGTTTTGATTCTATGCCTCTGTTTATACAACCAAGGATTCTATTAGCTTTTTTGGCTGCTGCCGCAAACAGCTGGCTCATGTTTAGGTGATTGCCCACTAGGACTCCAAGTTCCCTCTCACAGTTACTGGTTTTGAGCCAGGTTTCACCTAATCTGTACTTGTACCTTTGTTTTTTCCTGCCTAGGTGTAAAACCTTTCTCCACATTAAATTTCATTTTGTTGGATAGGGCCCATTGTTCAAGTCTGTCAAGATCTTTTTGGATCCTGAGCTGGTCTTCTGGGGTGTTGGCTATTCCTGTCAGCTTAGTGTCATTTGCAAATTTGATGGGTTCCCTTCTATTCCCTCATCTAAGTCATTTATGAAGATATTGAAGAGTAGTGGGCCTCGGATGGAGCCTTGTGGTAACCCCCTGCTTATTTTCCCTCTATTCCTCCACCTCTGTTGAGGGAGGGGTGTTCAATTCTAACACAGATGGATTCTTTCATCCCTCTTTCAAACCAACAGCCCTCTGTATCCTATATGTGCTGTACATTTAGCAGAGTCTGTACACTGCATACGACACTGGTATATGTCAAGCAGATTCTACTTCTTCTATCTTCTGGGCAGGTCTTTATCTTGGAAAGGTGGGTCATCTCAATCAGGCCCCACCCAAAGTTTCAACCCACAGCCTCTTGGAAAGTCTATGTCCTACTTGTGACGATGAGGGTTAAGCCTCACCATCCTGGACTCGTCCATCGAAACATCAGCCTCTCCGTGATTGACTCCGGCCATCTCCTGCATAAAATGGGCTGCCTGTCAGCCAGTCATTCAACACTACTGAACATTCAGTCAGCGAGTAGCTGATTTTCCGTTCATTATCATGTGAGGGTCAAGCTTCCTTGCCCTGCCAGAAAAGGTATCATTAGCCAAATAAGAATTGTATACCATTAACTGAAAAGAAAGCAGAGGTGGTAAGAAATGGGATGGATTGAAAGCATCACGGAACTGAGCAACTCTAAAAGATAAAAGTATATAAATGAAGAATTTATTTTCTCTATTCTTCTTCTTCGTTTAAAAAAACTATATTCAAATAAATACATGCATACTAATTAAACCACTTTCCTACTTGGCAGGAAACGGCTGAATTTTACACTTTACTTACTCGTTCAATTTGTATTCTCCAAGGACCTTTGCATCATACCTCTTCCTGCTGTCATCTCCACCTTAACAAGAGGTTGGACAGGTTGAGTGGGGGTTGAGTAATTAGTCCAAATTGCTCTGCGAATTTCAAGACTGATGACAAATCTGAGCCCAGAATTATGTCACTGCAACTACAAAGGTAAAACCTATGAAGCATTTGCAAGTAGTCCTCGGCTAACAACTCATTTAGTGACTATCCAAATTTACAGCAGCACTGAAAAAAGTGACTATTTAATCACAGGATCAAAATTCGGATTCTTAGCAATCGACTCGTATTTACGACCGTTGCAGTGTCCCAAGGTCATGTGAGCCCCTTTGGCCACCTTCTGACGAGTAATGTCAATGGGGAAGCCAGATTCACTTAACAACCGTGTTGCTAACGTAACCACTGCAGTGTTTCACTTAATAACCGTGGCAAGAAAAGTAGTAAAATGGTTCAAAACTCACTTTAACAACGGTCTCGCTTAGCAACATCAATTTCAGGCTCCAATGTGGTCATACGTCGGCTCCACTGAGAATTCGTTTCACTGCTACACAGCTACACACATGCAGATGGTCCCTAAGCTATGACTGTAAATTGAGTTCCACAATTATGTTTTTCAGTTGTGGCGATTTTAAAGCAGATCACATGACCAGACCCTTTTTTTAATGATCTTTTTTGGCAGCGGACATTAAATCAACCTGGTTGGCTGTAAAGTGAATGCCACGGATGCTAAGCCAACTCATTGTCGCTATCGGACAGTGAGGGGGATGGAAGCAACTCAAACTCTTGCAAGCTTTTGGAAAAGCTGGCAAAATCAAGGCTAATATAATATTGGAGGGAGAGGTGCAACGATCACACCCAACACCTTGCAAAATAGACAAATTCAACAAAAGACCTTACTCTGTGGTCATTTGTTTACTACCTGATGCAAACAAGGATAAAACACACTAGATGCGGCATTAGTGAGTACATTTACTCCCTTTCTCCTCGCATCTTGCAAATTCGGTTCCCAGGGCTTAATAGTATCAAAAGAGTATTTGTCAAGCTGGAGTTCACTACTTTACTAATTATATTTATGGAAAGCGCAAGAGAGAAAAAAAAAAACTACGTTTTGCTCTGGTGCCAGGCCTAGAGAAGAAAGGCTGATCCAAAGAGTTAGTAAATTGGAATGCGACAGTCAGACGCAGCAAATGGAATACAAGTTGCCTGGACATCCGGTGCCCTGAGTTGTCGCCAGCAGGTCACCGTCTGCTTGCCATCTCAAAAATATTTGGAGTTCATGCCCCATTTAGAAAGTCTACTAAGCGGGAAGGCAAAGGCTTATTGGAAAAATATACATGTGTGGTTAGAAAAAATATTGGGCAAACAAGTGGATTTTAAACCTGAACTTTTTTTACTAGGCATTATGTCTGAAAAGACTAATAAGCAGAAATTATATTTAATTCTACACATCACCACAGCAGCGAGAATAATTTTTGCACAATACTGGAAGAATGAAGGATTGCCATCAGAGGAAGAAATAATCAGGAAAACACTGGAATGTGCAGAGATGGACAGATTAACTATGAGGTTGAAAGACAAAGAAGATACAGACTACTATCAAGTTTGGAATTTATTTTATTCTTGGTTAGAGCATAGAATGAAGGATTAGGAATTGAACATGTATGAGCTTAGCAAACTCCAGACAACTTGTTGATTGGAAAAATTAACATATGTTGATGAAAAAAAATTTATAAAAATATATTAAAAAAAATAGAAAGCCTACTAAGCGTCAAAGCTCCAGCAGATGGTACTACTGAGGTGATCTTGGCTGGTCAGGAAAATTCAACTGGTCTGCGCTGTACAGTGTGTTTTTTTTGGGGGGGGGGGAGAATCAATATACGTGATGGAACTCCAGGCTCAGTTAAGCATCAAAAGACAATCCCAAAGGATTGTCCACAGGCAACTGGGCTGAAGTTCTGAAGAGTCAGAACTGAAGAAGTTTTTTGGGATGAGAAGGGAAACGTTTTCAAGGAAACAAAAAAATATGGAAGTCCAGTTGCCTTTTGAAAAAGCACCTTTGGGACAGCCATGGCCTGGGATGACGGAGAATCAAGACCAGGGGTCACCAACCCCCGGTCCATGGACCAGTACTGGGCCGCACAAAGCCCCATCCGTGAGATGCAGGCAGCAGACAAAACCACACCCCCTTCAGTCCGTGGAAAAACATCTTTCCACGGAACCGGTCACTGGTGCCCAACAGGTTGGGGACCTCTGATCTAGACCTTAAAAAAAAACCTCACCTCTCAGAAGAAAGCCATTACAGAGAAAATAACACGAGACACGCCCGGGTCATCACCACGAGTGAAACTCCATGCAAAAAAGAGACTGCAGATGGCCACCACCAGTCCCTAAACACTAAAGGAAGCCTGGTTCAACATGGAATAAACCTTTTCCTTCTCGTAATCTCTTTTCTGCCCTTCTTGCAGGATGAAAATGGAACTGGAGCCAAACAATTGGAGAAAAGATGTAACTCAAGAGCTGCCAATTCCAGGAAGAGACACCAGTGTGCCAATGGACCTTTTATATATAATGGCAGTCAGCTTCTCCACCTCACTTTTTTTTCTTAAATGTTTTAAGGGGTTTAATTAAAATAAAGTAAGTGGAAAGTTAAGCTGTAGCAAAGCCAAAGGCCAGCTGATAATTCTGTCTTTCTTTGCAAGAATGTTGCTGGGATTTGTAAATGTTTGCTCTTAGGAAATTAAAATGAGGACGGGAGGTGGGGGTGATGGTTACACACCAGTGCTGTGTTTGAAAGCACACCCCCTCCTCAGACAAAAATTAAATGGTAATAGACAGGAAAGGGCAAGGGTTAAGATCATCATTTGGCCTTATAGAACAGGGATGGCAAACCTTTTAGAGCCTGAGTGCCCAAACTGCAACCCAAAACCCACTTATTTATCATTGGGTGCTGGGTGGGCGTGGCCCACTGGGTGGGCGTGGCTGTGGTGCTCATGGGAGACTGGGTGGGTGTGGCCAAGGTGGACGTGATCACCTTGATGTTGCTCGTGGGGAGGGACGCCTGTGGGGGCCGGGCAGGGTTGGGGGAGATCCAGGGGGTCTCTGCCAGGTGGGGCAGTGGGCAGGAGGCTCGTCCTGTGGGGTGAGGCGAGGCAAGGTGAGGCAGGGCGGGGGTGCCATTGCCATAGGGCAAGGCGGGGCAGGGGCCAGGGTGGCTGCTGCCTAACACCATCGGCCCCCGCACACAGAGGCCAGCGAGCACATGGGTGCTGGGGTGCATCCAGCCACGTGGAAATTCGGCGACTTAGTGGCCGGCTGGTTGAAGAGGGATGGTTGCCATCTCCGGGGCATGGTGCGCATGCCCACAGAGAGGGCTCTGAGTGCCGCCTCTGGCACGCGTGCTATAGGTTCGCCACCACTGTTATAGAACATCAAAGTGGGAAGGGGTCCCAACAGCAAGTACTAAGAAAGGAGCAGAAAAAGCCAACTTCCAACCCTGCCTTAGGCACCGAAATCAGAGTTCAGCTAGAGAATAACCACCCTCGCCCCAATAAATAATCCAGGTTCCAGAAACCACACTGTCTGGATTCGCACAACCAGATAACTTGCAAACGACATTGCGGAGAAAGGGAGTCCCGTTTGGGTAACACCTAGTTCTACACCATCTGGATTCACACAACCAGATAACCTGCAAACCATTGGGGAGAAAGGGAGCCAGCTGATGTGGATTCACCCAACCAGATAATCTGCAAACCACGTTGGGGACAAAGGGAACCCTGCTTGGGTAACACCTGCTTCCGCACAGTCTGGATTCACACAACCAGATAGCCTGCAAACCACATTGCAGAGAAAACCCAACTTCCAACCCTGCCTTAGGCACCGAAACCAGCGTTCAGCTAGAGAATAACCACCCTCGCCCCAATAAAATAAACCAGGTTCCAGAAACCACACTGTCTGGATTCACACCACCAGATAACTTGCAAACCACCTTGCGGAGAAAGGGACCCCCGCTTGGGTAACACCTGGTTCCGCAGCACCGTCTGGATTCACACGACCAGACAGCCTGCAAACCACCGTTGCGAGGAAAGGGAGCCCCCCCCGCGACCCCTCCTCCCAAATAAGACCCTCCGCTCCCCCTCCTCCCCAGCAACCGCGCCCGCGAACCCACAAACCTGCTGGCCTCTCCTGCTTCGCGGGCGGGAGGCGGCGCAGCTCAGCCGCTCCTCGTTGCGGAAAAGCCCGGCGGTCGGGATCCCCCTTGCTCGCCGGAGACAGCCGGGTGGGGCGGGGGAGGCAGGGTGGTTCCCACCGCCCGGCAGAAGCGGAACGCCCCCCCCCGGACTGCGGGGGCTGCTGCGGCTGGTCGAGGCGGGGGCCGCGTTCGCCCGTGGGGCGCAGCCGGGACGAAGAGGACCGTGGCTTGCGGGAGCGCAGCCTCGCGGCTCGGCTTGGCCACACCTGGGCTGCGTTCACACGTGACTGAATGCCCCAGTTCCTCCCGAGGTGTTCCACTGCGGGCCAAAGGAAGATTTGACCTAAGGCGTTCCTTTTTTTTTTTTTTTTTTTTTGTTAAGGTGACCCTCGCTTGGCTTAGTTCTGATTTGGTTCCTGTGCATCTGTGCAGTTGAAGTCCATCGGTGGTGCCACTCTGGGAAAGGGGCTTGCTTAATAAGCCAAACCAAGATTGTTGGATAAAACTAAATCTAAGGCTTGTTACATAAGATACATGCCACAGTTGACTAACCTCCTGCATTATGGCTAGCTGCAAACCATAGTTGCCGCAGCAAGCATAGAGTGCTAAGCCACGAGCCAATAAACCATGGTTTGCTTTAGCATGGAGCCACTGGTAGCAGATCCAGGACATAATGACACTACAACATTTGCACAAGGTTTTAAGTTTCCGCTGCCACCGTCATAAATATGAGTCAGTTGTCAAGCATCCGAATACAAATCACGTGACCCTGGGGATGCTGCAAAGGTCGTAAGTGTTAAAAACGGTCATAAGTCGCTTTTTTCAGTGCCGATGTAACTTTGAACAGTCACTAAATGAACTGTTGCATGTCGAGGTCTCTTAGAACGTGTGATTCTCTTAAGACAGGCCAAGCAGAAATTGCAAAGAAATGGAAAAGTTTTTTCCTTTAAACCTCAGTTCTTGTTTTTAAGTTACAGTGGCTTATGACTGGATTATGCCCAGAGTCTTGCAAAAGGGGTGGAAGTGATGTCACAGGCATCATGACGTCCCTGCAAATGTTGTAGTGTCATTATGTCCTGGATCTGCTACCAGTGGCTCCATGCTAAATCAAACCATGGTTTATTGGCTCGTGGCTTAGCACTCTATGCTTGCTGCAGCAACTATGGTTTGCAGCTAGCCATAATGCAGGAGGTTAGTCAACTGTGGCATGTATCTTACATAACAAGCCTTAGATTTCAAAAACCAGTGTCCCAAGAGAAGCTTCAGTGTGTCATCTTTTAAACAATTTGTAATGTGTTACTGTAATTTACAATTAAATAAAAGGTACAAACAGAGAATTAAAGCATCAGTACAATATTAGCATGCATAAACATGGCAAGAAAAAAATAGAAAAGGGAAGCCAGGGGCAAAAGTCTGGAAATTGTTTTAAAGAATTTCAAGAACTTTTAAGCATAATTCTCCTTTGAATTATTCTTGTTAAAATGGGAGCAACCAACACATCATCCACAGGTAAATTTCTCTCTCCAGTACTCGTAAGAATTTTTTTCGCCTGAAAAAAAGCACTGTTCTTGACATTGGAGATATAGCAAAAAAAAAAAAGTGTGTGTTTTTATTGTGCAGTAATCAATCCATAGCAGGGGTGAGCAATTTTCTCAACAGGTCCACATGAGAAACTGGGTTCAGGAAGGGCTGAACTAATAAGTCTATGAAGGTGCATAAGCATGCATGCAAGCACATATGTAAATTGGAAAAAAAAATAGGCTTCAACATAAAAGCAATTCAAGGGTTGCCAAAGGGCTGGATGTGGCCCAAGGGCCATAAAATGCTCAGGTTTGATCTAGAGTCACCATCTTGTTAATGTCAGCCCAAAACCTGCCACAGGACATGACCAAACCATGTGGGTTAATATGCCAATTCTATTAAAGTTCAGAAAATAAATCGCCCAGTGTCAGGATGCTTACTCCCAAGCCAATGTAACAACTGCTGCATTCGTGAGGCTGGAACCAGGCCTGGCATACCAAAATAAATTGAAACAAACCCTAAGTTGCAGAAAGACATTCAGGAATAGAGGGTGCAACAGCTGGTGGAAATCCCTTTGAACATATAAAGGACACCAGCTGTTTCTGCCACCATCTGGTGCTAATTGGAATACATAGATTTGAGGGGTTATCATTAGTATATGATTGTAATATTAGCTGAGTTAACGAATAAGTGCAGCAGTTGCATTACGGTTCAGGACATACCGGTACTTATGTGCCTATTAGTACTTACAGCAGGGGTCTTCAAACTTGGCCCTTTTATGACTTCTGGACTTCAACTCCCAGAATTCCTCAGCCAGGCATGCTGGCTGAGGAATTCTGGGAGTTGAAGTCCACAAGTCATAAAAGAGCCAAGTTTGAAGACCCCTTATCTTAAATGTAACAAACAAAATGGAGGCTGGCTGAGGAATTCTGGGAGTTGAAGTCCACAAGTCATAAAAGGGCCAAGTTTGAAGACCCCTGACTTGAAGGATACATTTTGCACTTCTAAGCCTGGACTTCTAAATTAAACATCGAGCTTTCTTAAGGAGGATCTTTGCGGTATCAACTTGAAAGGATCTCGGAGACTTCTCATTTCATCCAACTAATCTGTTAAAATATAATCCTAAAACTGACTTCAGTGTGTTGAGCTTTCCTGCATTCATACTTTTATTTACAACTTTAGAAGCAGTTTTTTTGTAAAGTGAGTAAGGGGACAAAAGGAACACTGTCTTGGATAATAAAGAGAAGCTCTGTAAATACTTTTAAATTGGTGTTTCTCAAACTTCAAGGTATGTGGACTTTGACTCTCAGAATTCCACAACCAGCATGGTCAATAATAATTCTCTTTGTCTGTCCAACCACTTTGCAAAGGAGAAAACTGTCTATGGAGATTCTCAATCATCCAGGTCAGGGTTATCCATGAAAAAGCATCTTTGGGAGAAAACTGTCCTGGACTCTTCTCATTTGGAGTTAGTAGATCTGGGCTGCAGAATTCCAGCCAGCCAGCAGATGGAAGCACAGAGGTACAAAAGTACCTTATTGCTTCTGCCATCTAATGGACACCTGAAGTTTTGCTGCCCAAATCTTGTAATCTTACCATAAAGCAGTATGTCTCAATCTTGATGGCTTAGATGGGTGGACTTCAACTCCCAGACTCTAGAAAGAGTACAGAGAAGAGCAAAAAAAGATGATTAGGGGACTGGAGGCTAAAACATATAAGGAACGGTTGCTGGAATTGGATATGTCTAGTTTAATGAAGAGAAGGGCGAGGGGGGACATGATAGCAGTCTTCCAGTATCTCAGGGGCTGCCCGAAAGAAGAGGGAGTCAAGCTGTTCTCCAAGGCACCTGAAGGCAGGACAAGAAGCAATGGATGGAAACGAATCAAGGAGAGAAGCAACCTAGAACTAAGGAGAAACTTCCTGACAGAACAATTAACCAGTGGAACAAGCTGCCTCCAGAAGCGGTGAATGCTCCAACACTGGAAGTTTTTAAGAAGAGACTGGACAGCCATTTGTCCAAAATGGTATAGGGTTTCCTGCCTGAGCAGGGGGTTGGACTAGATGACCTCCAAGGTCCCTTCCAACTTTATTATTTATTTATTATTATTTATTATTTATTTATAATTGCCCAACCAGCATTTGCCAAACATTGCCATTAAGAGCATCTTTTTCTCTCAGGCTGAAGTTTGTGACCTCAACAATTTAGTGGCCACATTTGGGCTGTCGGTTGTTTACCCCAATATAAAAGGGCTCTCCCTGTGAACACCTGGTGGTCCTCTCCAGCCAGTTTGGGATTATTTCTTTAGTTCCTCCTTTTGTTTCTTCTTTGGTCAAAGTCTCAAAATTGTAATGCAAAGTTTCCTCCACTAAGTGTCAGCCTTCTCTCTGTGAAGGAAAGAGAGGGCAGTTACAGCCCCAAGTACAAGTTTAACTAATAAAGGAAATGGTCTTTTTTTTTTTTTTGTAGGCTTATTTGCAGACTTCAGTACATTGTTTATTTAAACAGTTCCAAATCCAGGCAGTTTGCATTGCCGATTCGTTTGCATTTGCTAACCCAGCAACATGCTGTTAATGGATGATTAAACGAAACCCCTGGGCTTCCTTTATTTAGTTCTTATTATAAACTGCTCTGGAGTATGTAGCTTGGCAAATCATTCATTCCGTATCCCACCCACCAGACATCCCAATTTCCCAGTCTGTTTCTAGAATAACTGGAGTTCAGTTTCATTCATTCCGAAACCTGATTTCTGCAGCCCTAAAGGACGATTGAAAGACTCAACCCATGCTTAGTGGAAGAGAAACATCTGGAATAAAGTCTAGGTAATAATAAGGAAGAGCTGAAGAGCTTCATCCTACCTGCATTAACTCACAGAAACCCATTTGTTGTTGTTGTTGTTGGTTGCGAAGTTGTGTCCGACCCATAGCGACCCCATGGACAATGTTCCTCCAGGCCTTCCTGTCCTCTACTATCTTCTGGAGTCCATTGAAGCTCAGGCCTCCTGCTTCAGTGACTCCATCCAGGCACCTCATTCTCTGTCGTCCCCTTCTTCTCTTGCCCTCCATCTTTCCCAGCATCAGGCTCTTCTCCAATGAGTCCTTCCTTCTCATTAGGTGGCCAAAGGACTTGAGGTTGATCTCCTCTAGGACTGACCGGTTTGATCACCTTGTTAAAGTTAATTAGTTAAGTGAATCACTGCCATTGTTAAGTTAGCAACACAGCTATTCAGTGAATCTGGCTTCCCCATTGACTTGGCTTGATCACTTGACCCCAGGACACTGCAACCACTATAAATATGAGTCAGAATTTTGATCATGTGACCCTGGGGATGCTGCAGTGGACATGAGTGTGAAAAATGGTCCTAACTTTTTTCAGTGCTGTTGCGACTTTCAATGATCACTAAATGAATTCTTGTAGGTCGAGGATTACCTGTATTGTTTTACATAGTAAGCAGCTTTGCTATTGTCCATTTACTGAAAGCTCTAACCTCAGTTAGAGGGACAAACAGCCTGAGACAGCAGCCAGCTTTCTACATTGCTACCAATCCAATAATTAGGTGATTCCCTGTGGGTTTTTTTCTCCCAAGTCTTGGCTGCCTTTTCCATTTCATAAAATGATTAATGGTTTCATTAAGTTCTGGCTCGTGGATGTTTTTAAAGCAAAGAGAGAGGGAAAAAAAATAAGATTACAATGAAAGGTGTGACAGCCACTCAGGCAAAAGGCTAAATCTGGGTTGCCAAATAAAATGTGGGCTTTTAAATTGTGCAGCACCTAACATCAGGCAAGGCAGCAATGGTGTCTCTCAGCCCCCATCTGTGCTTAAGTCTTTCTTCCCATTCCTGCTCTGCCAAACCATGGTTTCTTTTACATTCTGGTTATCGTAGGATAGGCAACATTCACTAATCCAATGAAACTTGAGAAACTGTGCTTCTGAGGGCTGTGGCTCCCATTAAGTTGTTTTGAGCGTTAAGTAATATGGGGTGGGGGTCATCAGATGTGGTTTGCCCAAATCCAGATGAAAGAGAAATAGAGCCAGTTTGGTCTAGTGGTTAAGGATCCAGGCTAGAAAGCGGGAGATCATGAATTCAAGTCCCACGTTAGCCATGAAAGCCAGTTGGGTGACCTTGGGCCAGTCCCTCTCTCTCAGCCCAGCCCACCTCATGGGATTGTTGTGGGGGAAATGGGAGGAAGGTGTGTTGTACATATTTGTGGCTTGAGAAGAAGAAAGGAAGAAAGGAAGAAAGAAAGGAAAGGAAAAGAAAGGAAGGAAGAAAGAAAGCAAGAAAGGAAGGGGGGAAGAAAGGAAGGAAGGAAGAAAGAAAGAGGGAAGGGAACGGAAAGGAAAGAAAGAATGACTGGAAGGGAGGAAGAAAGAAAGAAAGAAAGAAAGAAAGAAAGAAAGAAAGAAAGAAAGAAAGAAAGAAAGAAAGAAAGAAAGAAAGAAAGAAAGAAAGAAAGAAAGAAAGAAAGAAAGAAAGACTGGAAGGGAGAAAGAAAGAAAGAAGGAAAGAAAGAAAGAAATAAAGAAAGAAAGAAGGAAGGAAAGAAAGAAGAAAGAAGGAAAGGAGGAAAGGAAGGAAGGAAAGGAAAGAAAGAGTGACTGGAAGGGAAAGGAAGGAAGGAAGGAAGGAAGGAAGGAAGAAAGAAAGAAAGAAAGAAAGAAAGAAAGAAAGAAAGAAAGAGGGAAGGGAAGGAAGGAAGGAAGGAAGGAAAGGAAAGGAAAGGAAAGAAAGAATGACTGGAAGGGAAGGGAAAGGATAGGAAGGGAAGGGGGGAAGAAAGAAAGAAAGAAAGAAGGAAGGAAGGAAGGAAGGAAGGAAGGAAGGAAGGAAGGAAAGGAAAGAAAGAATGACTGGAAGGGAAAGGAAGGAAGGAAAGGAAAGGAAAGGAAAGAAAGAATGACTGGAAGGGAAAGGAAGGAAGGAAGGAAGGAAGGAAGGAAGGAAGGAAGGAAGGAAGGAAGGAAGGAAGGAAGGAAGGAAGGAAGGAAGGAAGGAAAAGAAAAGATGTGGGCTGGGACACAGAAACCCTCGTTCCTTTAATGTCCAGATAAAAATCTGCAACCCAGTTCAGGTATTCCTGCTCGGTAGCCCACTATCAGAGGACTGAGATTCATGCAACATTCCTTTCAAAAATGGAATTTTCTTATGGTTTGCAGGAGGGAAGGCTGCTTATTAGGGGACTGGCCGTTTTCCCAGCCAGCTCCCATTAATGGTGTGCCAGAACTGGCCTTGTGTACTCGCCATGAGTTTCTCCCCTTGCAGGAGATGCTTCTGTTATTCTACTGCATTCTCAGGATGCCTGAGAATTTCTTCAGTCTTTGCCTCAAAGATGTTTTGATCCTCTTCAACGGAGGTTCCTGTCTTCCCTTCAGGCACAGATGGTGCCGTGCTGCCGTCAATTCAGAAGCGCAAACTAACAATATGCAATAGACTAGATACAGCAGATAGACCATATATAAGAGAAACACCAACCAAACAAAAGGTACTCGGAGTATACTTGAAGAGGGAAGGGAGGAGGGAAGAACGTTTACTAAAACAGATGTTTACAAAGATTAATACCTAATGTTGTATGCTATGTTCTAGGATGATTGTTTAGCAATAGGATCTTTGGTTTAATGTTGCTCACATTAATATGGAACCAGATAAGAGAAACACCAATCAAACAAAGTGTAACAGGAGTATAGTTGAGGCTAGATAAGAGAAACACCAATCAAACAAAGTGTAACAGGAGTATAGTTGAGGCTAGACGCGAGGGGTGGAAAAAGGCTTACTAATTCAGACGTTTTCAATGACTAATACTTAGTGTTGTATATCAGGTGCCATGATGATTGCTGCACAATATGTTTTTTATGTTCAATGTTGATTGTTTTAATAAAAGAATTTTATATATTAAAAAAAGAAAAGAAAAACAAGACCTTAAAAAAAAGGAGAATAACAGAATAACAGAATGTGGAAATTTGGCTTCTTTTTTTCTACCTCATTCTCTTAACTGATATCGGGCATGTCCCTGAGCTTATTTCATCGTTGCAGGTGCCAGAGGATGCTATTGGTGGTGTAATCTTTTTTCTTAGCCTCTCCCCTTTCATCCCTCGTATGCCTCCTGTCCCAATATGACGGGGGGGGGATTAGCCTTACAGGAGGCATTTCCTGCAAGTGAATTCCTTTATGCGTCAGGAGGAGGATGCAAATGTGCAATAATAATAGCACTTAGACTTATATACTGCTTCACAGTGATTTACAGCCCTCTATAAGAGGTTTACAGAGTCAGCATATTTGGCCCCAACAATCTGGGTTCTCATTTAACTGCCCTGGGGAGGATGGAAGGCTGAGTCAACTTTGAGCCGGTCAGGATCGAACTGTCAGCAGAATTAGCTGCAATACTGCATTCTACCAGTGCGCTACCAAAGAGGTATACAACTCTGACCTGCACACCGTGGCCAGCTAATGACTGGATAGCTCCAGGAATACTGGATTCTGCAAAACATGTTTACTGACATGTTGTGTTTTTCTTCTGGAAAAAAATGCTCAAAGCAAATTCCCTTTCAACAGCTTGAATGAGTATTAGCAAGTGGAAAATATGCGAGATTTTGTTTTCCAGCAAAATATAGCCAGAATTTGATTTTCTTTTTTTTTTCAATTTCACCTTTATTACTATAGGTAACCCAAGGTGGCAAATCTCCTCCTATTTTCCTCACAACAATCCTGGGAGGTAGGTTGGGCTGAGAGAGACTGATTGGCCCAAAGTCACCTTGCCAGCTTTCGTTCCTAAGTCAGGACTAGAACTCAGTGTCTCCTGGTGATTGGCCCAAAGTAACCTAACAGACTTTCATGCCTAAGGTGGGGCTAGAATTCACAGTCTCCTGGTGATCAGCCCAAAATCACCCAGTTGACTTTCATGCCTAAGACAGGACTAGAACTCAGAGTCTCCTGGTGATTGGCTTTCATTCCCAAGGCAGGACTGGAACTCAGACTCCTGCTTTCTAGACTGGTGCCTTAATCTTATTCCAACCATGAAGGGGAGACCATTCTCTCACCAGCCATAAAGGTCCATGGGAAGTTTGCTCCTCTGTTGCAACCAACCTAGTTAATGGACTGGCCATTGTCTTCAACCTAGTCATATAAGCAGGCAGGAAGGAAGCTTGTCTTACTATATCCATGATTCCAGCAGATCTTCAGAAGCAGCTGAGTCACATATTTCAAAAACATCTTGGTTGGCTTCATCAAACTTTACAAGGAGGAAGCTTATAAGGTATTTACAATCCAACATTAGACCACAGTGCCTCTCTCGGGCAGCCTGGAGGGAGTTTTCAATTAGGTGAGCTCCTCTAAATCCTCATTTCTCTTGCCAATCTCTTTGGGAGGAGAAAAAAACAAAACATATTTCATTGATTATCCCCAAACCTTTGACTTTGACTATGATTTAGGAGAATGTCCTGAGAAGTCCTGTCCTCTGGGATCACTTATTTTTCCATCCCTGATTTATATATAAACATGGAAAAACTCTCAAGATGTTATGGTTAAAAATCATCCTGGCTAACAACTATGGTAGTCCAAAAGGAATAAAGAATGCAGAAGGAAAAAAGAAAAACAGAGAAACCTTCAATAACAACCATCTGGAATAAAAGGCATTCAATACAAGAGGGAGGGTAAATAGGAGGGACAAATATTCAGGATAACCAGGACATTTTTAAATGCAGCGTTACTGAAGCTGAGGTTTCCCATTCAACCCCCACTGAATTCCCGTAAAATTCTATGGCCTTCCAGGACTCCACTCAAAAAAACCAGATGCTTTGTAAGATGGAGAAGACAAGGAGATCCCTTCTGGATAACTGAGATTGCCACTCTAAAAGTCCCCAACTTTTGGACATTCCAGAAACTGTGATTTGAGGGGGGGCTACGGGTTGAAGAAGGCTGAAGAAGGCTGTAGATAAGGAATATTGCAACTAAGTTAGAACTAAATTGGAGGAGGAGGAGGAGGAGGAGGAGGAGGAGGAGGAGGAGGAGGACGACGACGACGACGACGACGACGATGACGACGACGACGATGACGACTGTGTGGTCCTTGGTGCTTTCTGAGTTTGGTTGTTTTCTTGCAGACATTTTATTACCCAAACTAAGTAACATCATCAGTGCTAGTCTGATGATTATCAAGCTCTGATGATGTTACCTAGTTTGAGTAATGAAACATCTGCAAGAGAACAAGCCAGCTTATAGCACCAAGGGCCCCTCATTTCAACCCTAAGCTACAAATATTCTCCTTTATTGGGATCAAAGAAACGTTTCCATGGGTCACCACCCTACTTCATTTGGAAGTATGCATGCTAGCTAACCATCACCGCAAAGACCAAATCAAATCTAATTTCTTTATTACGGTCTTTGACCAGCCTTTATTGAAGAGAACGTGTAATAGTGATGTCTCCTTTGGGATCATCATGCATCGTGAGCTCCAGGTCTCTTTGACCTAAGATTAGAAGGCTTCTTCAGATGTTCAGATCTGGTCTAAAGAATGATTTCCTGTTTCCATGATAGCTGCTGGAAAAATTGTACCCAATACATGTGGTGAAATGTTTTTTGCTTCCAAAGATGTGCGTTTCTGGACCACTCTGGCAAGTGGCAACGAGGAACATTTTTTCCATCCTTTCGCTTGGACATTTTTTTCATTAGGTTGAGAAACCTTGTTTTGCAATTCTGAGCGGGTGGGCTTTAAAAATATCTCAGATTGCTTGTACTCATTTTGTTCTGGCCACCAAATTTGAAAAAAAAGAAAAATGACAAATTGGATGTGGTTGGAGAAATGTTCCCCATAAATCAAATCTGCAATTCTACACACTGGAGGATTAAAGCAAACTTTGGGGAGGACCACAACCTGTTGGGGGGAAAGTTTAGGGCAGTGGTTCTCACCCTGTGGTCTGCAGACCCCTGGGGGGGGCCATGATGTCTTCACAGGGGGTCTGTGAAGGCTTGAAGAAATGTTATGATTTAAATCTTGAGTTGAGACTGGGGGGTTCATGGCCATGGTCCGTGGCCACAAAAAGTATTTAAAGGGGGTCCGTGGTGAAGAAAAGGTGGAGAACCATTGCTTTAGGGTATTTATGCCAAATTTTGCCAGACTACCACTTTCAGGGGTCAGGAAAAGGATGATCAGCAGCAGGGTGGATGATCTGGGAATCTCAGATTAGGGACAGATTGTTCATTCGTTTGTTTGCTTCTAAAATTTATTAGCCACTCATCTTACAACGGGGTAACTCTGGGCAGCTTACAGACTTAAAAAGATAAACACGATCTGTTTTCCTTGTTCCCTTCTGGGAGGAGGGGGCTTCGTGGTATCCGTAGCAGAACATCAAGATTCAGCCATAGTTTCATTCCATACAGCATTAAGCTTGTGAACTCTCAAGTTTCCTCCTTCCGTTATATATTCAAGATGGACAGTATTTAATATTTATTTGTTACGTATATGTAGGGGTGTGGGTCTATAAATATGTTGTATATAGTATGTTTAGGTGTGAGTCATGTATGTGTTTCACTTTGAGAGCGGGCGACTAAATTTCATTTTTCGATGTGTGCTGTTGTGCGCACAGTAAAAAAAATGACAATAAAGGTTATCTCATCTCATCTCATTTTATCTTATCAAAACTATTTAAAAAGACATATGCAGAGAATCTATTGCCAGGAGTTGAAAAAGACTTGATGACACGTAATCAGCCAATCAAAACAGAACCTTGCAAGTGTAGTTGTGATGCAACTCTTCCCTCTTCTTACATTCCAGCGAATTACAGAGGGATCTGTCTTCCTGAGCTACTTCTGACTTACAACAGTTCATTCAGTGACCGTTCAAAGTTACAACGGCACTGAAAACAGTGGCTGATGGCCATTTTTAGGACTTACGGCCTTTGTAGCATCCCCCTGGTCATGTGATCAGAATTCAGACGCTTGGCAACTGGTTCATATTTATGACCGTCGCTGTGTCCCAAGATCATCTGATCCCCTTTTGCAACCTTCTGACAAGCGAAGTCAACGGGGAAACCAGATCCAATTAACAACCAGGTTACTAACTTAAGAACTGCAGTGATTCAGTTAACCACTGTGACAAGGCTGGCCATAAAATGGGGTAAAACTCACTTAACAAATGTCTCGATTGACAATAGAATTTTGGAGCTGAATTGTCGTAAGTTGAGGAGCTCCTGTATGATCGCCTTGCTCTGGACTTAAAAAAAAAAAGTTTCAGCTCCTTTCGCTAGAGAATGGTCCCAGCATAAACTCTGTCCAGGCCATCTTTCTTAGTCCCTATATCTGGGCACGTTTAGCTAGAAAAAGAGTCAAAGGAGTATTGGTGGTGGCCTAGAAAAGTCCCTGAAGCTCCATCCAAAGCGAGTGCAAGAACATTTGTACATTGCTTTGGAAGCTGCAGGAAATTTAAAAAAAAAGATTCCTGCTAAGGACTCACCGGAGAAGAGCCTGATGCTGGGAAAGATGGAGGGCAAGAGAAGAAGGGGACGACAGAGAAGGAGGTGGCTGGATGGAGTCACTGAAGCAGGAGGCGTGAGCTTCAATGGACTCCAGAAGATGGTAGAGCAGGGCTTTTCAACCTTTTCACCCGTTGTATCACTCTTAGGATATGGCAACATCCGACTACCACCAGTCGCCTAGCAAGGTGTCAAAAACTTGCTGACCCAAAAAAAAGAAAGAAAAAAAGTGATAAACTACAGGTAGTCCTCGACTTACAACAGTTTGCTTACTGACTGTTCGAAGTTACAATGGCACTGAAAAAAGTGCCCCCAAGCCACAGCCGAGCAAGACAGCGCCCGGCGGCGCTCTTCCTCCTGTCCAAGGTTTTCATTGTTGTGGGCATTTCTGTTGGGGATTGGCAGCGGGGGGGTGTTTGGTTTTTATTCCCCCCCCCCCGTCTGCTGGGTGGTTGCAGCAGGTTTTGGTCACTTCACATGACCCTGGGACACTGTGACCGTCATAAATATGAATCAGTTGCCAAGCATCTGAATGTAAATCACAAGACCCTGGAGATGCTGCAACATTCCAGCTGATTGGGCACTTCTTCTGGGCTCAGCAGAAGCACCAGGATCAGTGCTGCTTTTCAGCTGATTGGTGCTTCTTCAGGGCTCAGCAGAAGCACCAGGATCAGCGCCAAGCTCCAGCTGGATCCTGGCATTGATCCTGGCGCTTCCGCTGAGCCCTGACAGCCCTGCAGCTCCAACCGTCTCTCACTCAGGCATGTCCGGTGCTGCCACCGGTTCAGCTCATTCCCCTCCCCTGCTACCACTTTTCTAGGATGGTCGCCTACCACCTGCCAGGTGCCAATGTACCACAGGTGGTACCCGTACCACTGGTTGAAAAGCCCTGGGCTAGAAGACCTCCAAGGTGCCTTCCAGTTCTATTCTGACTGAATTTAAAAAAAATACAGACCAGTTCCCTCTTCTCAAATCTTGATGCAAAAAAAGTTCTTACCTGTAGATGAAAGAAGAAAAAGTAGAAAGAAGGAATGAAAAAGGTTTAGAAAGGTGAATCTGAATAAGGATGATGAGGGACTTCAGCTCTCAAAATTCCACACTGGTTGAGAATTTCCTGACAGTGAGAACAATTAACCAGTGGAACAACCTGCCTCCAGAGGTTGTGGGTGCTCTAACACTGGAAGTTTTTAAGAAGAGACTGGGCAGACAGACAGACAGATGTTATAAGGTCTCCTACCTTGAACATGAGGTTGGACTAGAAGACCTCCAAAGTCCCTTCCAGCTCTACTCTATGTTCTGTCTGAGGAGCTACTTAGGATTAGACTATTCATTCCTTAATGGGAGATTGTCTAGGAATATTGGACTAATTGACTAGACCAGGGGTAGGCCACCTTGGCTCTTTTATGACTCGTGGACTTCAACTCCCAGAATTCCTGAGTCAGCATGGCTCAGCTTGGAAACCTCTCCCTTTCCCCTCAGCATGGCTGGCTCAGGAATTCTGGGAGTTGAAGTCCACGAGTCATAAAAGAGCCAAGATTGCCTACCCCTGCCCTAGGCCGCTTTATGACTGGTGGACTTCAACTCCCAGAATTCCTGAGCCAGCCACGCTGAGGGGAAAGGGAGAGGTTTCCATGCTGAGTCATGCTGGCTCAGGAATTCTGGGAGCTGAAGTCCACGAGTCATAAAAGAGCCAAGGTTGCCTAGCCCTGGACTAGACCCTTCAGGAAGGCAGTGATGGGTTTCCTGCCTGAGCAGGGGGTTGAACTAGAAGACCACCAAGGTCCCTTCCAACACTCTTATTCTGTTAATTCCATGGTTTGTAATCTCAGCACATCTGGATGGGGTCACTAAAAGAAGCTAACGCAGAGCAAAGGCTGGAAAACGCTGTCCTCACTCTGAATTAGCTCAAGATGAAAAGGTTGCGACATCGCTACATTTTCCTTTTGATCCACAACACCCCGGAATGTCAGTTTTTGGAAGAGGAAGAAGGTGAAGGCAAGTGGCTCAATTATTGTGCTTTTTCACCAGCTGCCTCTACTGAATTTCCTAATGTTCCAATGGGAGGTCATCTAATCCAATCCACATGGCCAGTCTAGGCTTGCCAAGGCAGAATTCACCATCTGTTTAAAACCACGTTTCAAGGCCCTTTTGCCACCTTTTCAAAACCAGTGTCCTCTGCAGTGATGGGACATTTTTTTTCCTCTTAATACTTTTGTTGTTGTTGTTGTTAGTTGCGAAGTCATGTCTAACCCATCACAACCCCATGGACAACGTTCCTCCAGGCCTTCCTGTCCTCTATCTAGTCCAACCCTCTGCTCAAGCAGGAGACCCTAGACCAGCGGTTCTCAACCTGTGGGTCACGACCCCATTTGGGGTCGAACGACCGTTTCACGGGGGTCGCCAACCACCGCAGTCCGCCATTTTTTTCCCATTTCCCCTCGGCCGTCACGCGCGCCGCGCATGCGCGATTCGGCCCGTCGCGCCGCACATGCACGGTTTGGGCCATCGCGCGTGCGCTGTGCATGCACGATTCAGCCCATCGCACCGCACATGCGTGGTTTGGGTCGTTGCGCGCACCGCGCATGTGCGGTTCGGGCTGTCGTGCGCGCGCCGTGCATGCGTGATTTGGCCCATCGCGCTGCGCATGCACGGTTTGGCCCATCGCGCGTGTGCCGTGCATGCGCGGTTCGACCCATCGTAGCCGCGCATGCGCGGCGCAGGTCGGGGTCGCGCCGCACATGGGCGGCGCAGGTTGGGTCTCGGCCTGAAAAATGTTGAGAACCGCTGCCCTAGACAATCTAATCCCAAGTAGCTTCTGAGATAGAACATAGAATACAGCTGGAAGGGATCTTGGAGATCTTGTAGTCCAACCCCTTGTTCAAGATAGGAGACCTTATATCACCTGTCTGTTTGTCCAGTCTCTTCTTAAAAAGCCCCAGTGATGAAGCACCCACAATTTCTGGTGGCAAGCCGTTTCACTGGTTAATTGTTCTCTCCTTAATTCCAGGTTGCTTCTCTCCTTGGTCAGCTTCCATCAGCAGATCCCCTGCCTCCAAAGAGTGTTCTCCAGAAAGATTTCTAGAAGCCATAGATGGGAGGGAAAAAGTTAAAATTGTTAACATATGCAGAAAAAAACCCATTATGTACAATGCTTTATATTCTAGGCTCCAAGCCAAATCAATCTAACTCGGAAACAAACGATCATTAGCACTGTGTGTATATTATCTCTATTATTGTGCCCACATTACAGATGAGAACGGAGATACAAAACAGGGGAAGAACAGGGACCCGATTCAGAACACAAAGGAAGCTTCACAATTCATAGCTGAGATAGTATTCCTCCACACACCGACTCTGGAAATAAGAATCACGCTGTTAACTCTGAGCCTTTCTAAGCTATAGTTGTGAGCAATAACAAAAATGATTACACCACATTTTCTGCAACATCTAGCAAAGGATTGCCCTGAAACTTCTTAGAGGGAAATCTACCATGTTTGAAAACAGGCAACTTTTTACTCCAAATTCGCCACTGATCCGCAACAGCAATTTGATGGTTGGAAGGGCCGTTTTACCAAATCAAACGTTTACAAAAACTAACACCTAATGTTGTATGTTTAGGTTCTATGACGAATGCCTCTTAACATGAGCTTATGCCTAATGTTGTTTGCTTTAATATTGATAAAGCGGGTTGAATTTCAATTTCAGGTTATGAAACTTCTACCTCAGGATCTTTGGTTAGGGACTATAAAAGATTACACTATTACTGAGACGAAGTTAACTCAGAAGCGTGAATGAATAATATGTGATAGACTAGATATAGTAGATAGTCCATATATAAGATTTACCTCAGGTCATTAAACTTTTACCTCAGGAATTTTGGTTAGGGATCATAAAAGATTGTACTAATACTGAGATGAATAATATGTGATAGACTAGAAACTGTGGATAAACTATAGAAAAGAGAAACACCAATCAAATAAAGTGTAACAAGCGTATAGTGGAGGCTTGATGTGAGGAGTGAAAAATGTTTACCAAACCAGACGTTTACAAAGATTAATATTTAGTGTTGTATACCAGGTGCTAAAAAAAAAAGATGTTAATGTTAATGTAGGGAAAAATGAGACAAGCCCTAAATCTCGCTCCTTCTTTCTTTGGCCTTCACATCAGTGTTCTCCTGCTGGGCCATGCCAGAGTTAATCAAGCTTTTGAGGTTTTAGTTAATTGTTGGACCCCAAGAAATTAGTTTAGGCTGGCTTCAGGCCAAGGCTGATGATTTCCCAGCTTTATGTTTACTGGCTGGACAATGCAAGAAAGGGAGGCAAGACAGAATGAATCAAAGGATCTATTGTTGCCGAAGTTCTCAAGAGTCTGAGGAAAAGATAGGTGTGTCAGGATCATCATTAATTATCTCTTTCCCAAGGTTTCTTGGTGAGAGGACTACCTGTGCTTCTTACATATGGCATTTTTTTTCCTAGGTATAATAACTTTTTAACAGTTGGAAGGGACCTTGGACGTCTTCTAGTCTTCTTTGTGCAGCAGCAGCCAAAAAAGCTAATACAATCCTGGGTTGTATAAACAGAGGCATAGAATCAAGATCACACAAAGTATTAGTACCGCTTTATAAAACCCTAGTAAGACCACACACCTGGAATACTGCAGCCAATTTTGGCCACCATATCACAAAAAAGATGTTGAGAGTTTGAAAAAAATTCAGAGAAGAGCAACTAAGATGAGACTAAAACATACGAAGAACGGCTTGTGGGACTTGGGTTTGGCTAGTCTAAAGAAAATGATTGGCCAACATAATTGCCAACGTCCGATAACGGATATGGCACAAGAAGAAGAAGAAAGAAAGAAAAAAAGAAATGGGTGACATGATAGCAGTATTCTGGTATTTGAGGGGCTGCCACAAAGAAGAGGGGGTCACGTTATTCACCAAAGCACCAGAGGGCAGGACAAGTAACAATGGTTGGAAACTGACCAAAGAGAGAAGCAACCTGGAATTGAGGAGAAACTTCCTGACAGTGAGGACAATTAACCAGTGGAACAGCTTGCCTCCAGAAATCATGGGGGCTCCATCACTGGAGATGTTTAAGAAGAGACTAGACATTCACCTGTCTGAGACAGTATAGGTTCTCCTGCTTGAGCAGGAGGCTGGACTAGAAGACCTCCAAGGTCCCGTTCTGCTCTATTCTATTCTATTCTATTCTATTCTATTCTCTATTCTATTCTATTCTATTCTATTCTAGTCTAGTCTAGTCTAGTCTAGTCTAGTCTAGCCTAGCCTAGCCTAGCCTCGTCTATTCTATTCTATTCTATTCTATTCTATTCTATTCTATTCTATTCTATTCTATTCTATTCTATTATATTCTATTATATTCTCTATTCTATTCTATTCTATTCTATTCTATTCTATTCTATTCCATTCCATTCTATTCTATTCTATTCTATTCCAGAGGTCCCCAGCCTTTTAGGCACCAAGGACCGGTGCCCTGGAAAAAGGTTTTTTCCGTGGACCAGAGAGGGTGTTGATCGGGTTTTGAATACTGCCTGCATGCCAAAAATGGAGCTTTGCTTCTTTGTGTGGCCCACTTGCTGGTATGCTGCGGACTGGTGCTGGTCCACAGACCGGAGGTGGGGACCCCTGTTCTAGTCCAACCTCTTGCTCAAGCAGGAAACCCTATACCCATGGTGGCGAACCTATGACATGCATGCCACAGGTGGCACGCAGAACCCTCTTTGTGGGCACGCGTGCCGTTGCCCCAGTCCTAGGCCTTTAGCTGTGTTTTATAAAACCTTTTCGCTTTAGGCCTCCACCACCATGTGCAAAAAAAAAAAAAAGGTTCAATCAATCAATTTCAACTTCTTGCGGGGGGGGGGGGAAGTTCTCGCAAAGTTGGAATTGATTGATTGAACTTTTTAGTCCCACCCAGTCTGCTGTTATCACCAAAACCACGCCCACCCAATGGGCCACGCCCACCCAGCACCCGACGATACAGTGGGTTCTGGGTTGTAGTTTGGGCACTCAGTCTCTAAAAGTTCGCCATCACTGCCCTGTACCAAACTCGCCGCGTCATGTGATGTATCGTGACGTATCGCTACGTTTTTTTGCCTTTGTGGAGTTGAGGAGGGCATCGCTTGTGCGTAACGCATCCGTCTCACAGGCCGGCAGTTTGACACCCCTGCCCTATACCATTTCAGACAAATAACTGTCCAATCTCTTTTTTAAAACCTCCAGTGATGGAGCCCCCACAACTTCTGGAGGCAAGTGGTTCATGGATTCTCCTTGCTAGGGAGAACATGATTCAACCTCTCTTTTTCACGCTCCCTTCGTGTCCTATGAGGGCCCACAGAGTCGGCCTTCTCCAGGTCCCGTCACCTCGCCTGGCGGGGCCTAGGGGAAGAGCCTTCTCTGTTGCGGCCCCGGCCCTCTGGAATCAACTCCCCCCGGAGATCCATATTGCCCCCACCCTCTCCGCCTTTCGCAAATTATTGAAGACACATCTTTGCTGACAGGCCTGGGGCAGTTAACACCTTGCCCCAGCCAGTGTATGTTTGTTTGCATGTCTGTCTTTGGATGACTTGTTTTTAATTAAGGGGTTTTTACAATGTATTTTAATGCCAGATTTCTTCATGTGAGTATCCATGTTGTAAGCCACCCTGAGTTCTTGGAATAGGGCAGCATAGAAATCTAATTAAATAAATAAATAATAAATAAATAAATATGATTCTATGTTCTACGTTCAAGGCCACAGAGATGGGTGAAGGAGCATTGGGCAAAACAGAGACGGCCTTCTCGTGCAGACAGAAGGAAGGTGAGCGAGGGAGGAGGCTCTTCCTATCAACAGAAGGGGCTACAAGGATATGGAGACGGGCCCTGCCAGCCCTCCAAGTCAGATCAGATTTGGGAACCAAAGACATGCAAAATAATGATTTATACTTTGATTATTTATTATGGTGACGGTTACAACATCTTGCCAGTCCAAATTTCTCCCTCTCTTCCTTTACCTTCCTGAGAAGTAAGGAGCATCACGTCCAAAACCCTTTCTCAACTTATTTTTTTTTTCCCCAAACTCGGATTAATTTGCTCCTAACGGTTGCCTTGGTTACCGCTCTTCCTCCAGATCCTCCAGGTTATTTCTACTGCTGCTAAGAGGCGTCAGAAGGTCTTCACCTGGTGACTTCGTTGGGACCCCTACCCACAAAGGTGCCTTGGGGAGCCACGCTTCCTTGCCTCCGGGGGCGGGGCCTCCGGAGACAGGTGAAAGTCGACGGCTTGGGGTGGGCAGCACCGCAGCCACTCGGGGACGGCAGCACCGCAGCCACTCGGGGAAGCGTCGCGGGAGAACGCGCGCAGACAGAGGGGCGCGCCGGCAGATCGGCCTTCCCCGGGCTGGGAGGAGCCGGGCCGTCTGAGCGCATCGGCGGCCGGCGCAGGTGTCCCTCCTCCTCCTCCTCCTCCTCCTCCTCCCACTCTGGAAACTCCAACCGCGGCTGAAAGCCCCCCACCACCACCACCGCCGCGTTTCTTCTGGGAAAGGGGCGGGGGCGGCTCTGCGCCGTTATATCTGCCCCCCGAGGGCGAGGAAGAGGAGGAGGAGGGCGCGACGGTCCCGGAGGAGCTGCAGCTGTGCTCGAGCGCGCCCGCCTGGCGGAGGAGAGGCGAGAGGCAGCCGGAGCCGCGCCAGCTCTTCGCTTTGGCTCTCCGGGAAGGGCGCGGAGGAAGAGGCGCAGGAGGCGGGGAGGGGGGCCCAGCGCACCGGCTGGCCGGAGAGAGCCGCGCCGCTCGGCGTTGCCTGCGGAGGTGAGCGCAGCCTCGTCTTCTGCCTCGGGCTTTCCTGTCGCTGCTTTCCTGCTTGCTTCTTTCCCTCCTCTTTGCTTTCTTGGGTTTGCCTTTTCTTGGCTCTTTTCTCCCTTTCCTTCCCTTCTCTTTCGCTTTCTCTCCCTCTTTCTCTTTCCTTCCTTCCTTCCCTCCCTCCCGTCTTCTTTTTTCTTTCTCTCTCTCTCTCCATCCTTCTTTTCTTCCTCTGTTTCCTTCCTTCCTTCCTCTGTTCTTTTTTTTTTTTTTTCCCTTACTTCATGGCTCAATTCCCCAGCCAGCCACGGGGGAGGTTAGAGATGAAATTGTGAGGTTTGGTAGGAAGGTGGACTAAGATGGACTAAGATTTCCTTCCTTCCTTCCTCCCTCCCTCCCTCCCTCTTCCTCTTTTCTTTCTCTCACCAATGAACACAACTAAGATAGACAGAGAAAATTGCAGAAAAATTAGCTCCCCAACTTGACAGGAGAAGGAGGCAGGGAGGGAGAGGGAGAGGGGAGGGAGGGAGGGAGAGAGGGAGAGAGAGGGGGGGGATATGAATCCATGCATTCCAAGGAGAACTTTCAGCTTAGAGAAGCTTTGAATTAGAAATTATTTTTGAAAGACTGGATTCATTCCCCCCCAATAATGGGGTGGTAAAATCAGCTGGGTAGAATCCCAGCATCCAGTAAGCCATACTTTGTGCCACTGTTCTCCACACAGGTGCAAAAGGATTGGGGCCTGGGATGAGGAAATTAGTAGTTACTGGAGTTAGTAACCCAGTCCTTTTTGTGACCCCCCCAGACTTGGCATGCAATAGATTTGCACATTGCGCTCAACCAAAATATGTTCTTTTTTTTTGGTGACTTTAGCTTAGCTCCTCTCACGAATGAGTACACAATCTCCTGCCTGTTTGTTCTAATTAACATCTAGTGAGTCTCCTTAGGTTCGCTGCTGGGTATGTGTGTGCTTAGGACCGTTTTCAAAAAATCAGGTGGCTAGTAGGTAGCATTTTTGTTTCCCAAATAACGTATTTTATAAAAAGGCTGCAAGCTGACCAAAGCAGATGCCTTTTCATCAGGTTTGTTAGTCCGAAAAGGTGCTAGCATATGCCTGATTTTTGAGCCTACAGGTGGTCCTCAACTTATGACAATTCATTTAGTGACCGTTCAAATTTACAACGGCACTGAAAAAAGTGTCATGGCCATTTTTCACAGTTATGACCTTTGCAGCATCCCCAGGAACATGTCACCAAAATTCAGATGCCTGTCAACTGCTTCATATTTATGATGGCTGCATCGTCTGGAGGCTCATGTGATCCCTTTTTGCAAGCAAAGTCAAGGGGGAAGCCAGATTCACTTAACAACCAGGTTACTAAGAGTCCCGGTGGCGCAGTGGTTAGAATGCAGTATTGCAGACTAATTCTGCTCACTGCCAGGAGTTCAATTCTGACCAGCTCAAGGTTGACTCAGCCTTCCATCCTTCCGAGATCGGTAAAATGAGGACCCAGAGTGTTGGGGGCAAATATGTTGACTCTGTAAACTGTTTAGAGCAGTGTTTCTCAACCTTGACCATTTTAAGGCATGTGGACTTCAACTCCCAGAATTCCACAGCTGGCTGTGGAATTCTGGGAGTTGAAGTCCACATGCCTTAAAATGGTCAAGGTTGAGAAACACTGGTTTAGAGAGTGCTGTAAAACACTATGAAGCGGTATATAAGACTAAGTGCTATTGCTATCGATACTAACTTATCACCTGCAGTGATTCATTTAATAAAAGTGGCAAGTAAGGTCATAAAATGGGGCAAAACCCACTTAAGAAATGTCTCACTTAGCAACAGAAATTTTTGGCTCAGTTGTGGTCTTAAGTCAAGGACTGCCTGTAACAAGGCTGTCCAAAACAGGATGGAAAGTGTAAAATGCGGTCTTGTGCACACCCCAGTGTGAGCAGACTGGACTTCAGGGTAGACATGTGTACGAGAATCACCCTTGCTGTCAGTAAGGTTCTGAACAATTTCACATTCCTTTGGGTGAAGTTGTTGGTAATCTCTTTCATACTGGAATTTACTATTATTATTATTTTTTAAAAAAATCTTTGTATCTCTTGCATATTTTTCTGAGGGGCCAAAATATGCTAGAGAGAGAAAGAATCTCAGCCTCCTAGTACAATAGAGACGCACAGATGTGACAAAAAAAAATTTTTGAGTCCATCCTACAAATGCTTTTCCCATGATAAATGCTTTTGTTTAAAAAAATGAGACTTGAGTTTCTCTGGGCTTCGTGCCACGTCAAATCATAACTTCATTAACCCTGATTTGTTGGCTAAGCCACATGTGCTGGTTTGACCTACGTGTTAAAAAAAAACCCCTAATTTAACCAGACCAGAGTGGTTGGGTTCACAAACCACATCAGAACAAAAAATAAGGCATATTACGGTTTAGCACAGGGTGTGAACATTATCTGTGGTTCGGCATGTTTTTTTTATAGCAGATCAGGTTTTAGACTGTTCAGTTCCAACGTTTGGCCGAAACATACTGAAGTCATGATATTGCAAGCATATTGCCAATCAATATTTTGCTTATTTTTTTCATATTCCTCATGCCTGTAACTTCTTTCTGTTCTTCCCACCAAACAGACAGAAGCTATTACCATGTTCTTCCTGAGTCACGCCCCCCCTTCTAAATTTATTCAGGGCGTCATTCCTTCAATCTTTGATGCTTAGATACAAAGAGAAAAAGTTATTCCTGCATTTCATCCCAAACCACAGGCCCCTCTAATATTGTTTTCCATGGTACACAGATAAGCTTTGGCAATTATAAGAGAGTCAGGCTTTGGATTGAAAGCTAATTTAGATTAAAGGTCTGTTTTTTCAGAAAGCTGAATGAATTTGGGGGGGGTAGAGACCAGCAAAGGGCACAGGGACCCTGGTAATGTAGGGGTTTCTTTTCCCTATTTTGCAAGGAGTGGAGGGTATTTTGGGATGGGTGTGTTACGCTTCAGCCTTGACTCTAGCAACCGCCAAGGTACGTCCCTGCAGTTTTCTTGGCAACATTTTTGTAAGCCATTGGCTTCATGGCTAAGGCGGAACTAGAATTTGGTTCTAGCGTGGTGCCTCTAACCACTGTACCAAGCTGTACTCATTACCTTCAAATCAGTCCGAACTGTTCATGGCTGCTTGGATGAAATCTTGCATTTTCTTGGCAACATTTTCTGAAGTGTTTTTCCCTAATGTTCTTCCTAGAGTTGGGAAAGAGAGATTAGCTTAAAGTTCCCCAGATGGCTTCACACCTAAGGCAGCATTAGAACTCCCGGTTTGAGTCTGCTGCTTTCACCACTACACCAAATTGCTCTTTGAGGCAAGGCTGGGGGTACTTTTTCTTATTCTGCACTGGTCCATCGTCTTTGTTTATTCTTGTAGTCAGCTGGAGGTGATGTTCTCATGATGTTTTTTTGCAAGTTCACAGCATTTGTGGTTGATAATAGTAAAGCACATCACAGATTAGACTTGATCTGTCTTGGAGCAAAAGGGGAGAGCCATATGGTCTGGTCTAGTCTGGAAGGGTCTAGAATGAGTTGCCAGGCTTAGCAAACTTTGGTGCACAATTAAGGTAAAGCCTTCTTCATGTCAGCTTAGCCTTTGGTCCTGGACACGAACACGGTGGTTTTCTTGCAACAATGTAGAAGTCTCCAAACAGACTTTTTTATGGGGCATTGGAGTCAGGCCTAGAACCCAATGTTTTTCTAACCTAGAAAATTTGAGAGGTGTGGGCTTCAACGCCTAGAATTCTAGGGATTCTTGTGAAACCAGCAGTGAATCAGAGCCTTGCCTCCTCCCCACAGGGGAAGCATCTCTCCTACATCCTCTCCCAGCCCCCATTGCTCAATCTTTGATAAAAAAAATTGCCAGTCTCACAAGGCTCTGAAGTGTTTTTCCCTAATGTTCTTCCTAGAGTTGGGTGGCTGAGTTGGGATTTTGAATGTTCCACCTTCTTTTCCGTCCATTTCTCCTTGTATCTGCACATTGCAGACAAGAAGGAGAGGTTTGATTCCTGGGGTGGGGGAGCGAGTGGGAAACTCTTTTGTACCCTTTTTTAATGAAACAAAACGGACCATTTTTTTTCCACCCATCTTCAGTTGTCTGTCCTATTTACAACACAGGTATAATAAGAAAAAGTCCTGCTATTTCTGATTGTAAACAGTTACTCCAGCGACATATTTGCAGAAGACATTAAGCATCCCAGAAGATATCTTAAGTCAGACTCATATCAGCAAATGCTAGAATTCCCGTGCATTTTAGTGAAGTTTGGGGAAATAAATTATAGGAATTGGGTAGCTGGTGACTGACACCTGCAGGGGCGGAGCTTGGCATGATACCCTTGGGTGGGCGGAGCCTAAAGGCTTGGGTGGTTTTTTTTTTTCTTCTTCTGAGTTTAGGAGGCAAAGTCTCCACCTTAAATCTTTGTGTTCAGGGTTGCAAAGAGAACGTGACCTCACAAATCAGCAGAATTTTGGGGAGATTTGAAATTCTTGGAGGAAGGATTAAGCCCTCCCAATCAGTGGTAGGATTCAAATGTGTGAACCACCGGTTCTCTGTGTGGATGTTGCTTCCGGAAGTCCATTCTGGGCCTGGGCAACAAAAAATTAGCTACCGGTTCTGCCGAAGTGGTGCGAACTACCTGAATCCCACCACTGCACTCAATGAATAGAGGACCTCCCCAAATGTTTGCCTCATTTTTGTTCAGGCTCTTTCTGGTTACAAATGAGGCTGGTTTTTTTTCTTCCTTCATTTAGGGTATGAGAAAGTTGATTGGAATATAGGATATGAATCCCCAGCCACAAGGAATATTTAAGTGGCTTAAGAAGACTATTTAGTAGAACTGTATCTGTTGGACTTATATTATTATTTTAAATATGATAACTATGTTGTAATAGAGAGAGAGGAAGAGCTATTTGTGATAAGGAAAAAAAATCAGTCTCAATGAATGATCTTTTATTAAGGATACCTGAAATCCCAACTATATACTTACTAAAATGTAATTGGAGTATGACAACTGTAATTAGTAAAGCTTAAAAACAGGATGTAGATTATAATTGCATGTGATTGATGATTTTTGTTTGATTGAACTTTACTTAAAACTGTATTAATATTAATAAGCAATACTATATTTAAGAAACAGAGAGGAAATTTTTGATAATTAATTTGAGCTATATTTATATGATTTTGTCTTTGAATGATTGGACATCCTGACCACCACGTTGTGCCCTAAGCTTTTGGAAAAAAATGGAAAAAACCAATAAAACTTTTTATAAAAAAAAAAAATAAGAAGACTATTTAGCAAGAATATTTTCTGCCTTCCCTGTTCATGCACATACAACCCATTTTCAGATCAAATAAGACTCACTTCTGCAGAGCTTTTGCAGCCAAATCCAAATAGCACTTAGCAATAGCACTTATATACCGCTTCACAGTGCTTTTACAGAACTCTTTAAGCAGTTTACAGAGTCAGCCGGTTGCCCCCAGCAATCTGGGTCTTCCTTTTACCTGCTGGGTCTTCCTTTTACCGACCTTGGAAGGATGGAAGGCTGAGTCAATCTTGAGCCGGTGAAAATCGAACTGCTGGCAGTCGGCAGAATTAGCCTGCAATACTGCATTCTAACCCCTGCGGCACCATGGCTCCCACTGATTTTTGGCTGCAAAGGTTAAAAGTTCTCTTGAATCCTTTTGTTTGCAAGAAGATGATGGCTGACGGGCTTATAAAAACCACAGTTTAGGAGACGATTTTGATCTGCACATTAAAATCTTAAGGTGGTAAGAAAAGTTTTCTTTGTGATGTCCGCTCAGATGAACGTTTCTATCAGCCCTAGAAGGAACAGCTGAGCTTGCACCAAACACCTTGAGCTTATTTCCAGACTCTTCTAGATCAGGGCTTTTCAACCAGTGGTACGGGTACCACCTGTGGTACATTGGCACCTGGCAGGTGGTACGTGATCATCCTAGAAAAGTGGTAGTAGGGGAGGGGAATGAGTTGAACCGGTGGCAGCACTGCACAAGCCTGAGCGAGAGATGGCTGGAGCTGCAGGGCTGTCAGGGCTCAGTGGAAGCGCCAGGATCAGTGCCGCTTTCCAGCTGATTGGCGCTTCTTCAGGGCTATCAGGGCTCAGTGGAAGCGCCAGGATCAGCGCCAGGCTCCAGCTGGAGCTCGGTGCTGATCCCGGCGCTTCTGCTGAGCCCAGAAGAAGCGCCAATCAGCTGGAATGTTCCAGCATCTCCAGGGTCTTGTGATTTACATTCAGATGCTTGGCAACTGATTCATATTTATGACGGTCACAGTGTCCCAGGGTCATCTGAAGTGACCAAAACCTGCTGCAACTACCCAGGAGACGGGGGGAATAAAAACCAAACACCCCCCCACCCCACCCCCGCTGCCAATCCTCAACAGAAATGCTCACAACAATGAAAACCTCGGACAGGAGGAAGAGCGCCGCTGGGTGGGCAGGCAGGTGTCTTGCTCGGCTGTGGCTTGGGGGGCACTTTTTTCAGTGCCATTGTAACTTCGAACAGTCACTAAGCGAACTGTTGTAAGTCGAGGACTACCTGTACTTCATCACTTTTTTCCTTTTTTTTTTTTTTGGTCATCAAGTTTTTGACCCCTTGCTAGGCGACTGGTGGTCCTCGGATGCTGCCATATCCTAAAAGTGGTACAATGGGTGAAAAGGTTGAAAAGCCCTGGTCTAGAGTTCTAAAAAGAGAGACCAAGCAGCAGCCTTGGTCCAAAATCTTCTTTGAGTCTTCAGCTGAGAAGGAAACCCTGGCCCAAAGTCCCCCAAGACGTTTCTGTGGCTGAGAATCCTGGGCCCATCAGCTGTTTCCTATTCCTAATCCGGAAATGTCCACATTACACCACTCTGACTCTTGAACTGAAAGAGGAGGTGGCCCTAAGTCCCCCATGAGCCTCTGTGACTGAGAAAGAATGAGAAGGTAGGTCTTCCTACTCTTAGTCCATCCTCTTCCCCACCACACCTCACTGGTTCATCTACTCTCCCCATGCTGGCTGGAGAAATCGGGGAATTGAAGTCCACGCATTTTAAAGTTGCTGAGGTTGAGAAGCCCAGGTTTATACAGTCAATGTAGTAAAGAGAGGGATAATAATCATAATCATAATCATAATGTTTGGAAGGGACCTTGGAGGTCATCGAGTTCAACCCCCTGCTCAGGCAGGAAATCCTACCATTTCAATCCATCAATCAATTGATTGATCAATCAGAATAGAGCTGGAAGGGACCTTGGAGGTCATCTAGTCCAACCCCCTGCTTGGGAAGGAAACCCTATACCATTTCAGACAAATGGCTGTCCAGTCTCTCCTTAAAAATCTCCAGTGTTGGAGCATTCACAGCTTCTGGAGGCAGGTTGTTCCACTGGTTAATTGTTCTGAGTGTCAGGAAGTTTCTCCTTAGTGCTAGGCTGCTTCTCTCCTTGATTAGTTTCCATCCTTTCCTTCTTGTCCTGCCTTCAGATGCTTTGGAGAACAGCTTGACTGCCTCTTCTTTGGGGCAGCCCCTGAGATAATGGAACGCTGCTCTCATGTCCCCCCCTCGTCCTTCTCTTCGTTAAACTAGACAGACCCAATTCCAGCAGCCGGTCCTTCTATGTTTTAGCCTCCAGTCCCCCTGGCTGTTGATTCTTTTGTACAATCTTTTTCTGTCCTTGTATGGAATGAGTGCCCAGATAGCAAGTGAGAAGGGAGAGGTGACAGTGGATTGGGGTTACAGGGAATCCTTCAGCGTTACAAGGGTGTGGGAAATGTCTGTGGGAATTCTCCGTCATCCAGGTCACGGATGTCCCAGAAGTGCCTTTTCCAAAAGGCCAGTGGATTTTCTTGGGTTTTTTTTTTCCTTGAAAATGTTTCGCTTCTCATCCAAGAAGCTTCTTCAGTTCTTCTACAGTTCTTCTTGCCAAACATTGGAAAGAAAAGGAGATGCCGACTGTTGATGAATATATTTTGAAATTGACTGAATTGGCAGAGATAGTGAAATTAATTGCTTTGATTGGAGATGTTGGACTGTACAGCTTTAGAAGAGATTGGAAACTGCTTGTGGATTTTCTACATCCTAAATATAATAAGAGATGGTTAACAGAGGGATTTGGAGATTAGTGTAATGTTTAGCTCAACCTCTTGACTTTTTCTTCTTTCTTAATATCTATCTATCTATCTATCTATCTATCTATCTACATACACACACACATATATATATATTTATAGGTATATATGTATATCAGCACCCAGCCATCCTACCTGTTAAATGTTAAATTTAATTCACCACTTTTTCCTCTCTTTTTTTGTACGCTATTTTTGGGTTGAATGTATGCTTTTGTTTCGTTTCATTTTGCTTGCTTGTTTTACTGTTTTGTATTTTATTTTCTATGATAAAATAATACATTTAAAAATAAAAAGAATTGAAGAAGTTTCTTGGATGAGAAGGCAAATGGGAAGTCTTTGTACAAGGACACACTTCAAAGTATGGGGCTTTTCTCATTATGCCCTCCTGATTTTGCTATTCTCTCTAGGCCTTTCAATCCCCCTTTTTTTTTTTAAAGCAGATGCTTAGCCTGGATTTTAGCCAATCTTCAAGGAAAGAGAATATGAATTGAAAAGGGCAAAATAGTTACAACAACAGACCGAGAAATTTAAAAATATGTTTCCCCAGCAAGGGCAGGAAAGAGAATGCATGTTGCCTATTAAAAATTAATTATGGTGCTTTAGTGAAAAATATAAACTTCAAATTAAAAAAGGAACTAAGGGGTTACGTGCAGTCACAGCTGTGTGTCCTGGCAATGTGGTTTCTCACAACATTTTTGACCTCAAGCTACCCTTCCTTTTGAAATGAAAAGATGCCTCTGACACTCCAAAACAAAGCATATGTGGCTACATTGCTCTTTAAAAAATATATTTGCTCAAATAATTTGCTTTCAATTTTCCTTCTTGTGGCCCTACTTAAACCATCTTGCTTTAAGTTGGTAATACTCGGGTAGAGGCTGAGATCCAACAAGGAAAGCTTCTGTGTTCAGCTTAGATGTGTTTGTCTGTCTCCTGCCTTTGGAATTGCAATGAAATTCCAACCATGGTTTAGATTTGCGGTGAGCTCACCCATCCAGATAAACCATAATAGAATTTCTTTCGTTCAATTTAGTGCTTTGAATAAATCAGGCCATTGCAATTTTACATTCGGAATTATGTCTTGGCATGAAGTCTTAATCTAGCAAATATGACTCTTTTTTTTTAAAGGCTACTCTGAATATTCAAACTGTTTTTCCAGATGAGACAAGTAGTTACGGACCTATTAATTTTTTTTTAAATCCTGATTGTTTTAGGTCTCCTGTTTTCTCTCTCCTTTTTTTTTTTAAAAAAAAACCCCAATTCTGAGTCTTGGATGAGGTACACACAATCCAGAAAACCCCAACAAAACAACAACAATGTATTGGCACATTGTTCTAGGCCACCACTGCAGTCAGCCTAATCAAGCAAGCCCATCTCCTAAATCAGGGGTCTTCAAATTTGGCCCTTTTGTGACTTGTGGACTTCAACTCCCAGAATTCCTCAGCCAGGCACACGTGCCTGGCTGAGGAATTCTGGGAGTTGAAGTCCACAAGGCATAAAGGGGCCAAGTTTGAAGACCCCTGTCCTAAATTGTGGCAAATTACACTATTTGCCAAGCAAAAAAAAACAAAACAAAACAACATATCTTTGAGAAATTTTAGGAGTTGAAATGCACATCTTAAGGTTGTCAAATTTCAAAACACTGAGCTGGCAGATGCTTGAATAGATCTACAGCAGGGGTAGGCAACCTTGGCTCTTTTATGACTCGTGGACTTCAACTCCTGGGAGGTGAAGTCCACGAGTCATAAAAGAGCCAAGGTTGCCTACCCCTGATCTACAGAGATCATCTGATTATGCTCTAAACTCCGTGCGTCCAATTGAAGATGTTGGCCAAATGTCTAAAGCTGAATTAAGATTCAGCCATCAGTCTACCTAGTTGGTTGGGTACATGGCATTTGGGGTGCCATCATGTTCTTTGATGCAGCCAGCTACAAATTCATGAAAAAGAAATGCATAATTTCTAGAACGGTGTAATGCTAAACCAGATTATAAATGGGTGGAAACCTGACAGATCTGCTACTGTAGCCAACAGATATGTCAGTTTCATTTTCTTGCATTTTATGAAATGGACCGTCTTCTCTCAGGTCTCATTCTGAACAGATCTTTCAGAATTGTTTCACTGAATTTGAAACGATTTTATTCTAAAAATGCAGAGCAAATGTGGTGCGGTATTGAGATTCCAGAAAGAGTGCAGAGAAGAGCAACAAAGATGATTAGGGGGCTGGAGGTTAAAAACATATGAAGAACAGTTGCAGGAACTAGAAATATCTAGTCTAATGAAAAGAAGGACTAGGGGTGACATGATACCAGCATTCAGTATTTGAGGGGCTGTCACAGAGAAGAGGGGGAATCAACTTATTTTCCAAAGAACCAGAAGGCAAGACAAGAAACAATGGATGGAAACTAATCAAGGAGAGAAGCAATCTGAAATTAAGGAGAAACTTCCTAACAGAATAATCAAGCAGTGAACAGCTTGCCACCAGAAGTTACGGGTGCCCCATCGCTGGAGGCTTTCAAGGGGAGACCAGCAGGCCATTTGTCTGAAATGGTTTAGCATCTCTTGCTCAAACAGGCGGTTGGACTAGATGACCTCCAAGGTCCCTTCCAACTCTTGTTATTTTATGTTCCATGTGATGCAGATTTCTCCTGGCAGGCTATATTGTGGCTTCATGGTCCATATACCCAGTTTACAAACAATTTGGATGCATTTTGTTTCTCATGTCCCCCAATACTAATGTTTTCAGATTTTTTTTCCATTTTAACACATTGTTATTGGAAAACTACATTACAAATACCGTATAGAGAATTGAAGATTTCCAGTGCTTGCTGTATACCCTTTGGGGGACTGCTTCAAAGTAAAATTAGATAAGTCTCCCATTCAAATCCCAATTAAATTAGTTTCTCCCCAATGTCCCCTAGGCGGGGGGGGGGAGCATTAAGTGCAACTGTGCTCATTGTGTATTCCAAAACACTTTGCAGCACATAAAAACGTGCAAAGCGCCTCTTTCAGTATTCTGCACCAGAACAAAATCCCTACAGACCCGGTTTGATCTCCTTTGCCTGGTTGAACCCATTTCTTAATATGAGCCTAATTCTCTTGCAAGAATTCACTTTGAAGAGCAGGGTCCATTCTAAATAAGACTATATTTCCTCTCCTAGAACTGCGCCACTTTTTTTTTTACATCAAAAGATCTTCTCCTTGATGGCCGGCATGAAGAAAAAGTGGAATCTGGAACATGTCCGCTTGATTTGTGCCTGTTTGCTTTGCCTCATTTTCACGGAGGAAAGCAAAACAGAACCAGGAAAATGTAAGTAAGTTTTTGGCGGTACATTGTCGGAAGCTGTAATTAACACTTGGCTGCGGGAAAGCATCCAGAATAAGCCTTTGGGGCCTAACATGTGTGCATGTGATTTGTGAGCTAATTGGAGAGCAGTGATAATCCACAGGAGCGATTCCTCTGATGATCATTAATTAAATGAATTTTAATCAAGCTGCATGGCTCATGATTGTGGAAGTGCTGCGTCCTCCAAACTAAGATTAAAGGATTATTTGCATGCTTTTGCATACCTTACCTGTCTTGCTCCCTCCAAGCCTAACAGAATAATGGCAGCAGATTTGGTTCCAGATGTCCAAAATTGTCCCCAACCCCAAAAGAGCAGTGACCCCAACATGTTTGGTCTCCATCCAGTCACAGCAATGTGAGATGGAATATTTTCTCCAAAGAAATGTTCTGAAATGAAATGAAAAAATGTTCTGAGTTTAGTTTGGGTTTTTTTTTTCTCCCTGTTGCAAAATTTTCCACCGTTAGATTTTTTTTTTCCATGGAAAATCTTCTCCTTTGCAAAAAGTAACTCCTGTATTAATTAAAATGATTAATAACATAACAAGTGCAGACCGTTCAGGTCAAAGTGAACTTCTGGAATAAATACAAAATCGGTCTTGTTTACAAAATCTGTCGAGAGGATTTTTTAAAAAAAAACAAAACACCAAGATTGCTTTCCAGATGTCAACTCAAGTTGGGTTCATTCAACAGGTTTAAATCGATTACAAACTTAGGTTTGGCATTCCGACAATATAGTCAATTTTTGGTTTATTATAATACAAACCCAGGTGATTTCATTAGTTAATATTTTAACGATGGCAGAATTTCCAGCACCAAATTAAGGGCCTTATGTGAGATACTGTAAAGCAGCAAAGCTGGCTGAGGAATTCTGGGAGTTGAAGTCCACAAGTCTTAAAGTTGCCAAGGTTGAGAACCCCTGCTGTAAAGGCTGCTACCCTTGGGAGATTTTCAGAGACACCATGCAGTCCTATAATGGAAAGGGCAATTTGATCCAGAGGTTTTGTAGTCCAGCTCCCACATGGATCCAGACAATTGAGATCCAGATTTTTTTTTCTACTTTTACTTCACTTCTCTAGTTCTCTCTCTTTTGATCTGTACCTTTGTTCATGCTGAAGCAAGAGAAAAAAAAATGATATGGACAAGAACAACATTGACTTCAAAGATGGAGGAAAGAGACTGTCCAGCAAGGAATGATATTAAAGGAGGATCTGGCTGAAGGATCTCTGACCTCCTTTATATTACTTGGAAGATCCTGAACAGGTTGAGGGTTGGAGGCCCTAAATGTAAAACCAATATGCTCAGTGGATAACAACAGGCTGTGTGAATGTGGAGAGACACAGAGCGGTTTGCAAGTCTATGACGGTAGTTCTTGAAAGACGAGAACTGAAAGACCAAAAATTGCAGGGAGATTTTCATCAGGGCAGCAATATTTATCACTGGAATCGCTTTCCCTTGCCATTTTTCACGCATCCCCCTATGTTTTCGAACCAAATTCCAGAAGAGAACAAGAATAATTTCCTATCTTTATACCAACATCTGCTGGTATATCAGCCTCTACCAGAAACATGTACCAGTGATAACCTATTATTGGCCAAGTTTGATCTAGATGGAGGAGGAGGAGGAGGAGGAGGAGGAGGAGGAGGAGGAGGAGGAGGAGGAGGAAGGAAGGAAGGAAGGAAGGAAGGAAGGAAGGAAGGAAGGAAGGAAGGAAGGAAGGAAGGAAGGAAGGAAGGAAGGATATAGACTGCTCTCCATATCAGTTAAGAACTACATGTATCCAGGTTTCATTCCATGTTTAAAATTCTTGGTAAAGTGTCAGATTGTCATTTTGGTTAGTTCTGTGACTGCCAACCGAAGGCTGGCTGAATTAAAGAGTAAATATAAAATGAAGAGTTTAGAGTTGAGTGAAACGTCGTAACATCATCAAAGACAGAAATGCAGAGAAAAATGGTTTGCAAGTCTCTGACAGTAGTTCTTGAAAGACTAGAACCGGAAGACCAAAAATTGCAGGGAGATTTTCAGCACGGCAGCAATATTTATCATTGGAATTGCTTTCACTTGCCATTTTTTCACGCATCCCCCTATGTTTTCGAACCAAATTCCAGAAGAGAACAAGAATAATTTCCTATCTTTATTAATTCCAACAACTCTAACAAGCCAAAGGGGAAAAAAAGGGACGTGGTCCAAATAAGCTTTTTCGCTCGGCTGAGGTGTGCAAAGAGCAGGGCCACGGCCAATGGATTCTGGCTGGCATTTCCAGTTCATTGCTTTGCTGGTATGAACATTCAGCCTGCACTCACCCAAAATGGAAGCAGATTTTTTTTTACACAAGCCGCCAAAACTTCCCTGGGATCCTTCTTTCTTCTTAAACGAGGGTGGAAGGTTGATTGGGGTGACCAGATTTGAAGAGCCCATCTCAGCCATATCGTTGTTATGGATTTCCTTAGCTGAGAAGTAGAGCACGGAAGTGCATGATGGGTGCGCAGGTTGACTGCTAAGTGTTTAATTTGCAGCGGTTCTTTGGGTGTGATATAAGCTTTCATTTACTCATGACAAACCAGTTTGTTTTCTCAGAAGCAAGTTCCAAGGCAAACAAAGGGTTGCATTCATACAATCTACTTAACCAGGTCAGTTAAAGGACTAATGTCTGCTTTAGCATAACATATGAATAGGCTAGTATTAACACTGGTTAAGTTTTTTTTTTAAAAAAACTTGGAACTCAGCTTCTTGGTTATTTTACCAGTCCATGCATTGTGCAAATCCCCAAAAGGAATTAAATCAAGATGCAGGTTGAATAGGTGGGTGCTTTCAAACAGTCTATATCTATTTGAAAAATGCGAGATTTTGGGGGGAACTGAAAGGCAGGTTCAGGATCACTTAGAGGACAGATTTTATCTTCCTGGGCTCCAAGATCACCACAGATGGGGACTGCAGCCGAGAAATTAAAAAACGCTTGCTCCTGGGGAGGACAGCTATGGCAAATCTAGATAGCATACTAAAAACCAGAGACATCACCCTGCCAACAAAAGTGTGTATAGTCAAGGCCATGGTTTTCCCAGTTGCAATGTATGGCTGTGAAAGTTGGACCATAAGAAAGGCTGAGCGCCAAAGAATGGAGGCCTTTGAACTCTGGTGCTGGAGAAGACTCCTGCGAGTCCCCTGGACTGCAAGGTGATCCAACCGGTCAGTCCTAGAGGAGATCAACCCCGACTGCTCTTTAGAAGGCCAGATCCTGAAGTTGAAACTCAAGTACTTTGGCCACCTAATGAGAAGGAAGGACTCCTCTGAGAAGAGCCTGATGCTGGGAAAGATGGAGGACAAGAGAAGAAGGGGAGAACAGAGAATGAGGTGGCTGGATGGAGTCACTGAAGCAGGAGGTGTGAGCTTAAATGGACTCCAGAAGATGGTAGAGGACAGGAAGGCCTGGAGGAACGTTGTCCGTGGGGTCGCGATGGGTCAGACACAACTTTGCAACTAACAACAACAAAGAGGACCATCTGGTTCAGAAAGCTGATCACTTTCAGAAGATTAAGCCAAACTGAGATTAAAGCAAGCCAAGA
>JARGCV010000423.1:1265000-1275000 GCA_034064705.1 Bothrops alternatus | reverse complement strand
ACCTCTGCGTTACAAAATCCCCAGGGTCACATGATCAAAATTTGGGTGCTTGGCAACTGGTTCATATTTACGGCGGTTGCAGCATCCCAGGGTTACGTGACAGCCTTTTGCGACAAGCCAATGGGGAATCCAGATTCACATAACAATCATGTTGCTACAGGTAGTCCTCTACTTAACAACAGTTTATTTAGTGACCGTTGGAAATTGCACGGCACTGGGGGAAAAAGTGACATAACCATTTTTCATACGATGGCTGCAGCATCCCTGTGAATTTACATTTGGATGCTTGAGAGCTGTTTCATATTTATGACAGTTGCGGCGTCCCTGCAGGTCATGTGATCCCCTTTGAAGACCTTCTGTCTTCTGCCAAGAGGGAAGCCAGATTCACTTAACAACCGTATTACTGGTTTAACAACCGCAGGGATCCACTTCACAAATGTGGCAAGAGAAGTCGTAGAATGGGGCAAAGGTCACTTAACAAATTTCTCACTTAGCAACATAAATTCTGGGCTCACCTGTGGTGGCAAGTTGAGGGCCACGTGTACAACTGCTGCAGCGATTCACTTTGCAACTATGGCAAGAAAGGTCGTAAAATGGGGCAAACCCCACTCCATTGAGGTGATACGTCGTAGGTCTACCTGTACTTAAGTGCAGAGATCAGAGAGGAAGCAATTTTAGTATTAATGATCGAGCCTCTAAAAGCTGATCAAAGTCAGTGTCCATTGAGGAAGGGTCTTCAGAAGCAGGGACCACCAACAGAAAGCTAGATGGGCCATTTGGGCATTGGAGGTGGATCAGTCGATCCTTTGCCCTGGGGCAGTGGTGGCGAACCTATGGCACACATGCCAGAGGCGGCACTCGGAGCCCTCTCTGTGGGCACATGCACTGTCGCCCCAGCCCCGCCTCCTCCCACAGCCTCCTCCTCACCAGCAGCCCTCCGGAGGAGAGCCGCCCCCGGGCACAGCCCACGTAATGCTGCGCAGCCAAGGACATGGTAGCCGGGCAGTGGGGACAAGACTCCGCCCTTGCACCCCATCACGTGCAGATGATGCTGCAGGGCGCGGGCGGAGGGCATGGCCACCGTTGAGCTGCTGGGCTGCCTGGGTGATCTGTGGCAGGACGTGGAGGTGGTGGGTGGTCCAGGGGGCACAGCGGAGCGGGGACGGGTGATGGGTGGGTTTTGGGCACTCGGTCTCTAAAAGGTTCGCCATCACTGCCCTGGGGCATAAGGAAATAGCCACTCAGCACACTAAAATGTATTTACGCAAAGTCTTTTTCTCTACTTTGATTTCTTCAGAGGAGGAACGTGCTGTGTATGAAAGTCAAGTGTGAAACCTTGCGGTGTCCCAGCCCGATATATGAGTCCTCAGAATGCTGCCCAAAGTGTCCAGGTAACCCGCGCCCCTCATGCAACAAAGCTGGAATATTGGCTGCCCAAAATGCCAGAAGGGAAGCAACTGATCATTGCCATGTCCAAAAATAACAAAAGGAAGCTGTCGTGCAGCAAAACTCTATTATACAGTTCATTTGCGATGGGCAGAGTGCCCTGAGAATACAGCCTCTGGTTCCCCATAGAATTTCTATGGGTTTCTACCTTTTCTTCTTAATTTTGGTGGTGTCCCCTTCATCTAGGACAGGGCTCTTCAAACCTGGCCCTTTTATGACTTGTAGACTTCGACTCCCAGAATTCCTCAGCCAGGCACTTGTGCCTGGCTGAGGAATTCTGGGAGTCGAAGTCCACAAGTCATTAAAGGGCCAGGTTTGAAGACCGCTGATCTAGGACAAACCAATTTTGCCTTCTCTTCCTTTTTTTAGCATGTGATGCTCCTTTTTTTGTGTGTGTTTCTTAATATCTGGCTGGCTGTTTCAACACAGGTAGTCCTTGACTTACGGCCACAGCTGAGCCTAACCTTTCTGCTGCCAAGCAAGACGGGTGTTAAATGAATCCTGACCCACTTTAGGATTTTTCTTGCCCCCGTTGTTCAGCCGATGGCTACGGTTGTTAAATTGGTGATGACACGCTTGTTAAGTGCATCTGGCTTCTCCCCTGATTTTGCTTGCCAGAAGGTTGCAAAAGGGACACATAAATGTGAGCCAGTTGCCTTGTATTAATTTAATTTAATTTATTTTTAAATATTTATTGTTATTATATGTTTTTATTGGGTTCTAAACCGCCCCAAGTCCTACGGGAGAGGGGCGGTATAGAAATTTAATAAAACTAAACTAAAAACAAGCATCTGGATTTTGATTTTGTGGCCGTGGGGATGCTGCCCTGCTTGCAAGTACGAAAAACAGTTATAAGTCCATTTTTTTTCAGTGCTTTTGTAAATACAGACGGTTACTAAATGAACTGCTGTAAGTCAAGGACCACCTGTGTATTGAAAGTCCATCTCCCTCCCCCAAAAAAATAAACGAACAATGGTCTTCTTTCTCTGCAAAAGGTAATCAACAGAACTGTCAACCACATTTGCTGCAGCCCAACATTGCTTTATAACAAGTCGAGGCCAGTCAGAAAAATAGAGAGCCAGTGGGCCTTTGTGACGGTATCCATGGGTCTGTACAGGGATATTTATTATTTTTCAAGAGATCGGGTGATAACAAAGAGGAAGCCAGATGTTTTTGAAAGGGGCAAGAAAAATCTTCCTACGTGCTAAACATCCGGTGGCTTGAAGCTCTTGCTTCATCCTCTTGCTTATTCCCACTTGGGAAAGAGTCTCACTTGTACAACGTAACTGTGGAATAATTGGATCAACATTGCCCGGAGAGCAGGTATTATGTAATGCAGTGGTTCTCAACCTTTTTAATGCCGCGACCCCCAACCGGTCATATGTCGAGGGCTTCCCAACCGGTCGTAGGTCGAGGACTTTCCCTGCTCGGGAGCGCCGCGCATGTGTGGTGCCACCCCCTGCGCCGGCCGAGGCGTAGCTGGCAAGGGGCAGCGACGGCGCAGGGCGACCACCAGCTGCCAGCCCAAGGGAGGTAAGGCACCCGCCGGGCCCCACGCGCACCAGCAACCCTCCCTGCGCCCGCCGGCCTCCCACCTCCCACCCAATAGAATAAGGGAGTAGCACAGCTAAGGAAAAGGGGGAAAAAATGGCGGACTGCATTGTTTGGCGACCCCCATGAAATGGTCATTCGACCCCAAATGGGGTCGCGACCCACAGGTTGAGAACCGCTGATGTAATGCAACAGAAAAAGCAGGCAAGGAAGATTTGATGGAGGCAGCTGAATGTGTATTTGGAAACGAGTAACCCGTAGTCTACTTGTGAAGAGGATTCAGAAGTCATTGATGTAGAAAGGTTGTCTGAAAGTTGAATCATTGCAACTCGACTAATCAACCAATTGGATGATCAGTTAGTAATGATCAATCATCAGTCAAGCAATGGAACAGCTTGCTTGTGGGTGCTCCATTACTGGAGGCTTTCCAAAAGAGACTGGAGGACTATTTGTCTGAAATGGTATAGGGCAGGGGTTCTCAACCTTGGCAACTTTAAGACTTGTGGACTTCAACTCCCAGAATTCCTCAGCCAGCAAAGCTAGCTGAGGAATTCTGGGAGTTGAAGTCCACAAGTCTTAAAGTTGCCAAGGTTGAGAACCCCTGGTATAGGGTCTCCTGCTCAAGCAGGCAGTTGGACTAGAAGATCTCCAAGGTCCCTTCTGACTCCATTATTCTATGTTCTATATCAGAGGTCGCCAACCTTTTGGGCACCAGGGACCGGTTCCGTGGACAGAGGTTTTTCCGTGGACCGGAGGGGGCATGGTTTTGTGTGCTGCCTGCATCTCACAGATGGGGCTTTGCTTGTTTGTGTGGACCGGTTGCTGGCATACCGCAGCCCAGTACTGGTCTACACACCGGGGGTTGGGGACCCCTGTTCTATATGTTCTATATTTTAATTTTGTTGTTAGTCTGAGAGACTTTTCACCGCCCATCGAGGCAGCTTAGTCCAGTTGCAAATTCAGCCTTCAGACAACTTCAGACAATTCTAACTGAAAGTCTTGATTGACATTTTGCAACGCACTTTGGGGAGAAAACCTTGGTGTGGCAGGAGTTGGTACATTCTAGTGACTCTGCCTAACTGCCTTGTTCTGACTGAGGAGGCTGCCTGGATGGGCAATGGAGCATCTCTCAAACTAACAACAAAATTCAGACAACCTTCAGATAACTGTATCTGTATGATTGAGAATCTTCATCGACACATTGATGTAGAATTTAGCCCTTGACATGGAGTTTCAGAGGTTGTGGGGAATGTCAATGATTATGTAAGCATTTGCTACAGTTATGACCCCCATTTTTCTCTTTTCCCACCAACCCAAGATCAAGTGTTTATCCTTCAGCCCCGATTAATATATGTAGTGCTTCCCTCTCTCTCCCTGCCCTCCCCTTTCTAAAAATAGTGTGTGGTTAAAACACTCAGAGGATATTTCAATATCAAAATGTGCTTTCTGGCTTTAGGGAGTTACACACGAATATAAGACCCTAATGTGTTGGATTTCATGCATGTAGCACAGTGTAGAGATCCTAGCAGTTCCTTTCCCCCCACATTCATTAAAAGCTGTTCAAAGCCCTGAGGTAGCAGCGTGCCAACATAAATTAGTTGCAAAGGTCTTGAGATGGGGCTGTTGAATTCATTTGCCCATGATCTGAAACCTCGTGCTGCTTTGGTTAGGTGCCCAGCTTCACAAATGAAACGAGAAGTAAGGGAGAAAATCAGCCCACGCTCTTCAGTAGTAAAATAATTCATAATTATTTTTTTATGCTGAGTGACCATGCGAACAGAAAAAGGCTTCAGCCACCCATCAGTCTGGTAGGAAGACAAAATGTGACCGTCTTTGCAAACTCAACTAAGTCTCTGCATGCCCCAATAACACGGGTGCTGAAAATGGGAAAAAAATAAACTGCCGATTGATGGGTTTGCTGATTGAAAAGGGTTGAATATGGAAAGAAGAGAATTGGGTAATTTAACGAGGGACGAATGAGGGTAAAATTGTAACTCTAACAGATCAGAAACGGCTTCTTTATACAATTTTTTCTTTCATTTATTCGCATCTCATTCTACCATCTATTTTGCTTCGTATTTTTCTTTTTCTTCTTGCTTTCTATATTCCATGTTTATTACTATGAAAATGTTTAGTAAAAATTAAATATTAAAAAAAGAATACTGGGGGGGAACAGTATAGGGGCAAGGAAAAGAAATATTGGGTGAAGTTAAGGGAGAAATGTCCCTAAAGCATTTAAATCGTGGTCTAAAAAAGGGGTGTCCAGCCTTGGAAACTTTAAAGCCTTTGGACTTCAACTCCCAGAATTGAGATGGATGGATGGATGGGGAATTCTGGGAGTTGAAGTCTACAAGTCTTAGAGTTGCCAAGGTTGGGAAATGCTGGCCTACACATCCACCTGGCTGTGCGAATAAAAACGCCTAGCAAGACCACTAGTTCAGCCATTTGCCGTGAAGGTTGAAGACTCTTTTTATCTGCAGGATCCAATCTGGGTCGGTCACTGGGACCAGAGGCTTAGTCTTCTGAGCTTTTGGACTTGTGCTGCAGCTGAAATGTCTCTCTACAGAAGGTGTGCTTTGGGCTACTCCAGCTTATCAGGTACTTAGAAGACTTGTCAGCACAAGGAAACAACAGCCAATGACTTAATAGCCCGCCATCAACACCCCAATCAACAAAAAAAAGCCACACACAACCAGGCACCACATAAATACTATGCCTAGAATAACCCAAATCACATACTCCTTGAGCAGGGGGCTGGACTAGAAGACCTCCAAACTCCCTTCCAACTCCTATTCCAGTCTAGTCTAGTCTCGTCTAGTCTAGGCTATATTCTAGTCTAGTCTATTCTATATTCTAGTCTATTTTCTAGTTTAGTGTATATTCTAGTCTAGTCTATTCTATATTCTATTCTATATTCTATTCTATTCTATATTCTATTCTATCCATTCCATTCCATTCCATTCCATTCCATTCCATTCCATTCTATTCTATTCTATTCTATTCTATTCTATTCTATTCTATTCTATTCTATTCTATTCTATTCCCTAAGGATGGGCTTCAGCACGAGTCCGAAAACTCAGAAGGCTCAATCTCTCGTCCCAGTGACCAACCAGACTGGATCCTGCAAGATTATCCTGGGACACATGCAGTATATTTACCCTTTTTAATCTGTCCTGTTTGAGCCTCTTGGTTGAGTTTGGTTGCGTTAATACTTTCTTCCCATCGGCTGTTCTCTTTTTCCAGAGGAACCCGTTGCTGCCATCAACTTCAGAACCATTGGCAAGCCCTGCAATTACAGCGGGATCATTTACCAACATGAGGAGATGTTTGTCATAGAAGGAATCTTCAAAGACAAACAACCCGATCAGTGTGAGCAGTGCAGTTGTTCTGTAAGTGAAGGCCCGGCTTCCACTGGGCACAAATGGCTTTGATGTAAGAGAATATTTGCAGCTCAGGGTTGAACTGTGGGGTCCTTGGTGCTCTCTGAGCTTCAACAAGTTCACATTTTGGCCGTCAAGACCCAAGAGAAGAATAAATATTTGTGCCTATTTCTAGCTCTGATTTTGGAGCAAGGGACTTCTCTGTTGTCGTTCTATTCAAGGAATCCATTCAGCCACCCTGGATCCTTGGATTAACTTCCCAGGAGCAACAAACTTCCCCAAATACAGTTTGAAAGCTATACAAATAGGATACTTGAGTAGTTTCACTTTGCTGTTTTTTGCCCTGGGGCTGGAGAGATTTCAAAGGATTCATTTTTTTGTGTCTCCTGATAAAAGAAATCAAGAAGATTCTCTTCTGGGGAACCTCCGATCTTTTGCAGAGGTTGTTGATCCTGTTAACCTTCACTGCAGTTTAAAACACTTCCAAACACTTCCAAAAAAGAAAGAAGAGAGAGAGAGAGAGAGAGAGAGAGAGAGAGAGAGAGAGAGAGAGAGAGAGAGAGAGAGAGAGAGAGAGAGAGAGAGAGAGAGAGAGAGAGAGAGAGAGAGAGAAGAAAGAAAGAAAGAAAGAAAGAAAGAAAGAAAGAAAGAAAGAAAGAAAGAAAGAAAGAAAGAAAGAAAGAAAGAAAGAAAGAAGACCTTGCATTGCTTTGTTGTAAGTGTCACAACCCAGTTTGATTTTGGTTTGATTCTTTACTGCAGGAAGGAGAGGTATATTGTGCCTTGAAGACCTGTCCCAAATTAACTTGCGCTTCTCCAGTCTCCGTGTCTGACTCTTGCTGTCAAGTTTGCAAAGGTAAGTAGTATCACCAGCACCAACTTCATGACCACATTATCATTATTCGGAGGCCTGCTGGCGCAGTGGTTCAAGTGCAGTATTGCAGGCAAACTCTGCCCACAGCCAGTTTGATCCTGACCAGCTCAAAGTTAGCTCAGCCTTCCATCCTTCTGAGGTCGATAAAATGGGGGCCCAGATTGTTAGGGGCAATATGCTGACCCTGTAAACCACTTAGAGACTGCTGTAGAGGACTGTGAAGCACTATAAGGCAGTATATAAGCCTAAATCAGGGGGTCTTCAAACTTGGCAACTTTAAGACTTGTGGACTTCAACTCCCAGAATTCCTCAGCCAGCACTGGCTGGCTGAGGAATTCTGGGAGTTGAAGTCCACAAGTCTTAAAGTTGCCAAGTTGGGAGACCCCTGGCCTAAACGCTACTGCTACCACTATGATTGCATAGGGCTCCTCTGTGTCTTGTGCCTTATATTTTGGATTCAGGTTCAGAGAACATAGTAGTAAAACTCTTGAGGGCTTAACCAAAAGGTTAGACACTCAGAGGGCAAATTGTTTTAGGACTTTTCCTGGTGAGCAACTAAGTCACACTTTCCAATTTATTAACAGGTAAAAGACACTCTTGAACTGTCTTTCCTGTGCAAAAAAAACATCTGAGAATGGATTAAAATATAATTATTATATCTTAATGTAATACACTATTATATGACTACCTTGCTATATTAATATTGATATCTAACATTAATTAAGGAAGAGTAATATATATTTGATTCCTCTGGGTCAGTTTTCACTGATGGTACTTACCTGGACTTTTCTTGGCAACATTTTTTCAGAAGTAATTCGCCATTCTCTTCTTCCTAGGGTTGAGAGGGAGTGGCTGGCCCAAGATCACTGACATGGCTTCACGCCCAAGGCAGGACTAGAACTCATGCTTTCCTGGGGTCTAGCCTGCTTCCTTTAACCATAGCAGCAAACTAGTTCTCAGGGAAGATTAATCTGGGGTCTTTTCCTACGAACACAGAGAGAAAGAAACCACTGAAGGAGGAAAACCGGTCAATGAATGGGTGTTTTATAAAACTTGAATCACAACTGCATTTCCCAATAAAATGGGGTCACGAATGGCAGCTTGACTTCCCGGTCAAAGCCAAAATAAATTAACTTCTCCATCCTCTGCAATGGAAAAACATGCAAAAATACGATATAAGCCTTGTATAATACATTTGAGAACGTTGAGAGATAAACTTGCGTCTTGTGAGTAAGAAGTCTGTTGAACTTTCAATATTTTTTTTTATTTCAAAAGTTTTTTATTTATAATACAATTAAAAGGAAAAAGAAAACATTGGACATGACGTAACGTTCCAGTTTGAACATTTCTATCAAGTTTATATCTCCTCTTAAATTCAATTCTTTATCTCTATAAATATATATAAACTTTTTATACAATACTAAATACATTTTCTCTATTTGCTAACCTAAGAATATATATATATATATATTTCCATCTTATCGCTAATCTATAACCCCAACAGTCCTCCTCGATTCCCACCAGTGCTACAATTTATCCCAGATTTCAAAATATTCTGATCCGCTTTTATCGTTCGATTCCATCGTAAGCCTGTCCATTTCAGCACAAGACAGTCTTTTATGCAGTATCTCTTCATCTCTGGGAGTTTCTTTCTTCTTCCATTGTTGTGCAAAAGCCAGTCTAGCAGTAGTCAAGATGTGCAACATCAAATAGACTATTCCCTTATATTTATCTGTGGTTATACCCAATAAAAAGAGTTGAACTTTCAATATTATTGAAAGGCAAATTTGCTTGGACTTCTTAGATTCCATCGGAACGTTATGGACATTTCGGGTGAAGCCATAGCCAAATGGTTTCTGGGAATAAACAGATTTAGCCCTTGCCAGATAGACTTCATTGGGCTAGCGCCAGTGTTTCTCAACCTCGACAATTTTAAGGCATGTGGACTTCAACTCCCAGAATTCCACAGCCAGCAACGCTGGCTGTGGAGTTCTGGGAGTTGAAGTCCACATGCCTTAAAATTGTCAAGGTTGAGAAACACTGGGCTAGCCAGTTGTGTCTTTATTCCTCCTCATTTTTCCTTTGGCAAGTGCTCAATCACAAATGGTGCCCAGGATATTTTTTTTTTTTGACACTGTTGTCTCTTGTGCAGATGAAGAGTCACTGAGAGACCTGGATGATGACTTCCTTTATCAGCCAGCGAACCGTGAAGTTGTAAGTCAACTTGTCTCAGCAGCATCTCCATTGAGGGGAAGGCACATCCCAAGCAAAATTATTATAACTGAGATCTGGGCGTGTGTTTTTTTTTTCAACATGAGAACCTGGCAGGATTCTGTTGCAGGGGGGGGGGAAATGTTATTCAGATATCTTTAGCAACCGAGAGATCCACATGATGAATTAAATATTATTTTTTGCATGTTTCTGACTTCACTAGAATTATTCCCACTGCTCTTGATTCTATTTTGCAAATTTTCTGTCTTTCCTCATTCCACTAACCTATTTAGCACTTAGCTTCTCCTAACATCCATCCATCCATCCATCCATCTATCCATCCACCCACCCACCCACCCACCCACCTACCTACCTACCCATCTATCTATCTATTTATCTACCTACCTACCTACCTACCTATCTACTTACCTACCCACCCACCCACCCACCCACCTATCTATCTATCTATCATCTATCTATCTATCTATCTATCTATCTATCTATCTATCTATCTATCTATCTATCTATCTATCTATCT
>JARGCV010000423.1:925000-1260000 GCA_034064705.1 Bothrops alternatus | reverse complement strand
TTTAAGGTAGCAAATAGTGTAAGAGCAGCGGACGTTTTTGTTCTCCGGGGCAGGAAAATGGCTCAGATATAGGGCTGGTAGACTATCATGTTGTGCTTCTTCCAAGAGTATGAGTGCATTTTAAAGAGAACTTTGGTACATTGCACTGATTGGAATCCGAATCTGGAAAAATACAGGAATATTGCAATGACTTGTAATTGTCAGCCTTCCAAGATGAAACTAACTTGGAAACAAAGGCGTGCAAGCTAATACTACTTTTAATACATGGTTATAATAAGAGAATCTTGCAAGAATTGTCCTAACAATGAGAACAATTAATCAGTGGAACTAATTGCCTTGAAAAGCTGAGGGTCGCTCCTTTACTGGAGGTTGATAAAAAGAGACTGGACAGCTACTTGTCTGGAATGTATAGGGTCTTCTTCTGGAGCAGGGGCTGGACTATTAGAAGACCTCCAAGGTCCCTTCCAACTCTTATATTCTATTAAGTCTGATTGCACTTCCTCCTGCTTATTCTGTTCCCATACAAAATGAAGTACTACTATTGGACAATGTGAACACCCGGTGGATGAGGGCAAGGTAATCTATTGTTTAACTAAGGCAAGTTTTTGCGCAGGAAAACCAGAGCTGGTTTTGCCTCTTCAGTTCTGAGATGGTGTATCCAACCAAGTTTTACCTTCTGGAATTTACAATAATTGCCTTGTGGGATCCTTTCATTCGGTTTGCTCATCGGACTTTTGACGTCTGAGCTATTTTCTCAAATTATATTTCTGTCCTAGACTCAGATTTCTTTTATCTGTCCGTTGCCTCGGTTGTGTCTCTTCTCCTGTTCCTCAAGATTATTTCTTCTGCCCATTGCAGTAATTCAGATAACAAAGGAACTGTAAACCGGCAGGTGATCCCTGAGAATACAGCCCATTGAATACAATGGGATTCCTTTGGAGTAAAATGCAACAATAGAGGTGACATAGACTAGATCCCTAAAATATAAACTAGCGTTTGTTTTCTTTTACAGAAGAAATTGAAAGCCAGCTCCCTGACGATGAAGGACTATTTCTGCGGTGAGGAAATATTTCCAGTTTACGAAGCCATTGTCAACACTTCCAGAAAACCCTCCAAAGAGTAGCCATGGAAAACAATGAAACTTCAGAAGTAGAGATCTACCCTGGACTTTTAAGAGAGGTGCTGAATGCTTTCTTTTTTCCAGATCAAGCCATAAGGAAGAGAGGAAATCAAGTTTTTTTGTGTGTGGGAGGGGCAGTGAAGCAGATCACCCATGGTTGCGTCTTCAGGATTGTAAAAATGCTCCTGATAGTGGGGGAAAAAGGCTTACTAACCCAGACGTTTTCCAAGACTAATACTTAGTATTGTACACCAGGTGTCATGATGATTGCTGCATAATATGTTTTTATGTTCAATGTTAATGGTTTTAATAAAAGAATTTTTATTTAAAAAAAAATGCTCCTGATGCAGAAAGATTTGGATCACTGAGTAGCTGTCTCAAATGATTACATTATGGGAAAGATTTTTTTTTTAGAAGAGTTTTCCACTAAAAAAGACACTCTCCAAAATGAATTGAGTACAGTTTTTGCACTCATGTCAGAAGCACCAAGGTGCTTCCGGGTTAAAGGATTAGCTGGTGACATCACCGCTGCCCTGGGGATGCCTAGTTGGGGGGTTCCTTTTATGTCCCCAGCAAGAGCTGGAGCAAAGACGAGAGCTCAACCCTGCCCCACAGCAGCAACCGGTCTTGAACGCAGGTCAGCTAACCTCCTGCCCAGCCTCCCATCACTTGAGCCACTCTGCTCCTATAGTGTACAGGTGAAAGTTGTTCCTAACTGCCTGTGTTCTTCTAATATCTTTGCAATAGGTCTCCTGAGCCACTTTAATATCGAGGTCATGCCCAAAGAGGAATTCAGAGAACTGCCACATTTTGTGCAGATCACAAAGACGAGTTTGAGTAAGTAAAATCTTGCTTTGATGTCTTGTGAGTCGAAATCAAGCTTTTAACGAATATACGCCCCTTGCGAGCTGTTTTCACACTATCCACTTAGTCGTGACAGATAAGATAACCTATGCTGCCATACTATATGCCTATGTATGCCATGGCTAGACCTTTTGGGGCTTAGGTGTCAACCGTCCAGCTGGCAAATTCAAAATTGAAGAAACTCTACAGTCTTGAGGTGCCCTAAGAGATCATCTTTATTGAATAGACATACTGGCCCTGAAGAAGCAAAATCAACTCCAGTGTTCCCACGTGAAATTCTATTTAGTTAACAATGTGTTATGGTTCCGGCTAATGAAACACTTCAAAGAACTTCCAGGCATTGATTTCCCTAAAAGTCTTTTATTGCTTCAAAATGTTGGCACAGGCATAACGAAGTCTATGCTAAGATCTAAGTTCTCTTCCTCTGAGCAGTTAAATTATCAGCATGTTTCCTCCCTAAATTAGCTGTCATATATCACATTATCCAATTAGTGTGAAGGTCAAAGGTTTTCTTCCTCTTTCTTTCCCGGGCTTTACCCCCACCCTCTAAGCTCCGTATTAACCCCAAAAATACCCAACAAACCCCAAAAATACCCAACAGTTCTGCATATTGTCAAAGCAAGAATGTACAGTATTTGCAGCGTTGACATCATGGCTTTTCATAGCTCCCACCCACCATGTGTTCACGTTGCCCAATGACAGCTTTCTATTTGTTATGGGAATGGTCCACTTCTCCATCAGACACCTGCTTTTGATGGCCTTGGGTCTCACGGTCCATGGATGGTTTCTTGAAACCCCTGTTTCTTTTCCCAGGCTCCCCCTCCCCCCTGTTTCTCTGGCAAGTTGAGTAGCGACAGAGGTCAGCAAGCATCTTAGCAAGTCATCCTTGACATTAGGGTTATGCAAACAGATACACACACACACACACACACACACACACACCCCGCCAAAAAATTTGGGTCAATTTAGGGTTCTGTCAATTGTGCAAATTCAGAAATTGGGTGAATCCTGTAAAACATGCTGCGTGGATAAAGTCAAAGGGTAGGATCACCCATTAAACAAACAACTTTTTTTTATCATGTTTTACAAAATAAGTTACAGTGGCTGAAAAAGATAATAATTCACATGGAATTATTATTGGAATTTCTGGAATTCCAAATATTTAGTGTAAAGTGTATTACACAGTCCTAGAGTCACATACCACTGATCTAACGTTCCTTCTGTCAAAATTAAATTGCAGAGACTTTCCTGAGACCTAACCTGAGGTCACACAGAACACGCGTGATGTGATTTGTTCAATTTTTTTACTGTCCACCCTAGGGGATCTTAACTGTTGGAGTGTGTCAACCACAGAGTGCTCAGCTCTGGTTTATGGCTTACCATGGTTTGCAAACTCAGTGACTTTGGGTTTATTCAATTAACCGTAGTTTAGCTTGATATTGGGATGAAACATCTTTCTTGTCAGATAAACGTATGCAGGACTGCATCCTTAATCTTTTTATCAGAGACATTTGGATTTAATAATTGTGGAATGTAACATGGTCAAGAACCGGCACTTGAAACGGATCAGCTGACCTTTTTGGTTTCAAGTTACCGCTTGGCTGTAGCTAGAAAATTCCAGGACTGCAGCTCTGGAAGAAATTCTCCTCCTCTTTTCATTAGTGTGACTCAAGGGGTTTGTTTATACAAGCAATTATCCTAGAAAAACAATCGCTTGATTCTTTTTGGCCTCTGATTTGTTTACATGATTGTTGGGGGACTCAGAATCTGGACTAAAAAATCAAGTGTTAAAAGGGACTCTTTTTCCGCCACTTTCTTTTTCATTCTCAGAACTTTTGAGAAGACAGACAGAAATTTAATTTTGGTCTTTGATCAATAAAAGTACGTTTGGTAAAAAAAAAAAAAAAGCAAAACGAACCCCCAACACCAATGAACTTTGACTTGTCTGTCTGCTTCCAGGGTACTGTAAATTGGGGGTGGGAAAATGGGATCCAGGACAGCCTGCTGCAGCCAACTCGTTGGGTGCAAGAGTTGTGGGACAAGAGTTACACTCCTATTGAAGAAACGATGGAATAGAATCGTTTTTAAAAGGATGCAAAGGGTGGGACAAAAGGAAATGTTGAATGACAAAAATTAAAATATTTTTTAAAATTTATTTTAAATAATTAAATTGTTGCATTGTCCTGTGGCAAGTTGGCTGCAGCAAGTTGTCCCATGATGAGTTGGCCATGGTGCATTGGTCATGGTGAGTTCTGGGGAAAATCCAACCTACCAGGTAACACATGAAGTCTCCTAGATAGGTAGGTAGATGGGTAAGTGCGTGGGTGGGTGGGTGGGTGATAGATAGATAGATAGATAGATAGATAGATAGATAGATAGATAGATAGATAGATAGATAGATTAGATAGATAGATATTTCCTCAAGCTCTGCCATCTGTAAGAGATGAAGATGTAAGATGCCTAAGACTATGAGATATCCTGCTTGGAAGATTGGGCAGGAAGGTCTTCCTTGAATTGCATGGTTTCATTATGGGCAAAGATGGAGTTTTGAATCTTCCTCCAGGAATGTCATTAGAATCTGTAAAAAGCCAAAGGAAAGTCAAGATGGGACTTTAAGGGGGGGAAATGTGGGCCAATCTCATGATGATAAACGTTTTAGCACAATATTGACTGAAAGGTTGAGGAAAGTTCTACAGACCTTCATTCATGAAGACCGATCTGAGTTTTCTCTCCAGGCTCTTTGGAGCTGAATTGATTTCCTTTAGGAATCAGTCGATCCTAAAAGAAATCAACCCTGCCTGTCCTTCAGAAGGACAGATACTGAAGCTGAAGCTCAAATACTTTGGCCACCAAGTGAGAAGAGAAGACCCTGATGTTGAGAAAGATGGAAGGCAAAAGAAGAAGGAGATGGGAGAGGATGAGATGGTTAGATAGTGTCGTCAATGCAATGAACATGAATTTGGGAACTAATGAACGTGGGAACTAATGGAGGACTGGGGGGGGAATCTGTGCTGTGCTGTCGTCCATAAGATTGCAAAGAGTCAGAAACAACTTAGCAACTGAACAACAACAACATAAAAGTTGAATTAGAGGAAGATCTGCCATTTCCTTCTACTTTTTGGCTGCAAGGGGTCAGCAGGACCAGTAAGGCTTTTCTCCTTACACAATATTCTTAGAATAGAAGACTTAAAATAGAATAGAGCTGAAAGGTATCTTGAAGGTCTTCTAGTCCAGTCCCCAGATTGATCTGGAGAACCTATACCATTTCAGACAAGTTGTCAATGCTGCTAAAATCAGATGTTCTTGCTTTGACAACAGATGGAAATGTAGCCATCTTTTCTCTATCGCTTTTAGAGTTCGTTGATGCTGAGAGGGGAAATGTGGATGAGGGTCCAGTTAGTCATAACAACAATAACTCAGCCGTGGGAACCCAAGGTTATTGCGCCCAGAGCTGAATAGAAATTTGGGCAGGAGAGATGGGGAGAAAGCCCACGCTTCAAGTTAATTGGGGAATGTGATTTATGACTGTTAATTAGAAGAGGGAATTGCGCTTTGCTACTTTGTGCCCAGGGGAGGGGAATTCAGTTTTTGGCTTCAACTATGTAGTGCTGATACTTTGTTTCCCGAATAAAAGATTCTTTCAGGAAAACAATGCCTCGAAGGTCTTTTGACGAGATTCATCTGTCGGAACCATGACTCAAGTGACTGTCCAGTCTCTTACAAACCTCAAAACGTCTTTTTGAATTGAAAAGTAGTCTTCTATGCCTGTAATTCTTTTTGCTGAAAGAGAAGGAATGAGAGCTTATTTTACATTGGAGATGTTGTAATGATGATGGTTGGTACTTCTGTAAACATATGAGGAATTTAAATTAGCTTTAAAAATAAATACACCCATATTTCAAAGCTCCTTTTGCATTGATGGGCCTGGCGCAGTATCTATCTATTCCGTTTGCGTTCACCCACTTAAAATTGCAGTTAACAATACTGATTGCTTCCTGTGTGCACGGGACTCTTTATTTAGGTTGGAATCAGGAAGTTTTCAGATGCATGACCCAGTACAGGCCAGATGTTTTTGGAATGGGAAGGTGAAGGGAAGTACAGGAAAGCACGAAACCTCCTCATCAGTTCAGACCCTCCGTCTTTGTTTTTTTTGTTTTTTCAATTATCCTGCACACTGTGCTGTCATTGGCTTTGCTCTCTTGGGTTTGCTCATTGCTTTTTTTAAAAAAAAATCTTTTGTTTGTTTATTTTAGATACGTGGAAAATATTCCGCGAGGGAGCAGCTCACATCAACCAAATGTGTGAAAACGGAGATTGCAGGACTAAAGTGGAAGAATTGATGAAAGATTTGTACCTCGGACAGGAAGGTTGTTGAGGGAGTTTCTGAAGAAGGAAACGGAGAGAAAAGAGATGGATCCGCAGCGGGACTGTGGGTTTATTTTGCTTGTGCCCTGGAGAGAGACAGAGAGAGAGAGACAGAGAAAGAAAGAAAGAAAGAAAGAAAGAAAGAAAGAAAGAAAGAAAGAAAGAAAGAAAGAAAGAAGGAAGGAAGGAAGGAAGGAAGGAAGGAAGGAAGGAAGGAAGGAAGGAAGGAAGGAAGGAAGGAAGGAAGGAAGGAAGGAAGGAAGGGAAATAAAGAGAAAGGAAGGAAGGAAGGAAAGAAGAAAGAAAGAAAGAAAGAAAGAAAGAAAGAAAGAAAGAAAGAAAGAAAGAAAGAAGGAAGGAAGGAAGGAAGGAAGGAAGGAAGGAAGGAAGGAAGGAAGGAAGGAAGGAAGGGAAATAAAGAGAAAGGAAGGAAGGAAGGAAAGAAGAAAAGAAAGAAAGAAAGAAAGAAAGAAGAAAGAAGGAAGGAAGGAAGGAAGGAAGGAAGGAAGGAAGGAAGGAAGGAAGGAAGGAAGGAAGGAAGGAAGGGAAATAAAGAGAAAGGAAGGAAGGAAGGAAAAAAGAAAAGAAAGAAAGAAAGAAAGAAAGAAAGAAAGAAAGAAAGAAAGAAAGAAAGAAAGAAAGAAAGAAAGAAAGAAAAAGAAAAGTATTCATCTCACGCCCAGCATATTTTGCTACTCTGTGCTAATCCTTTCAATATCTCTACTTCAGAAATGGTGACTCTTTGTTATTGTAAAAACAGGCAAAAAAGACCTGGATTCCTGCAACGGTCATTGTCTAAAGCCAGAGGTGGGGAGTTGGTGAGCTGAAGGTCTTCTTCAAGTTTCAAAGAGAGACCAAGGGTCTCAGTAGGCAAGGTGCAGGTATGAAATGGGTAGAGCCACAGTTGGGTAAGACCAAGATCCCTTTTTTTCCCCTAGAAATTTTTCCCTACTTTAAAACTACATTAAGCCCCTTACCAGCTCACACTAGAATTTTTTTCAGATGTGAAATTGCAAGAAGCGGAAAATTTCCAAAGCCCCTCTCCTCCCCCTCCCTCCCTCCCTCCCTCCCTCCCTCCCTCCCTCTCTCTCTCTCTCTCTCTCTCTCTCTCTCTCTCTCTCTCTCTCTCTCTCTCTCTCTCTCTCTCTCTCTCTTTCGGAGGTAGGTTGACAACTGTTGATCAGGAAAAAGCCAAGGATGACGCCCTACCAAAGGCTAAGGCTACTCTGTCAAAAGCAAGTCTTGAAATGATGATGATCCAAGACTTGAACCCCCCACCCCAAAACTGGAGAAGAAGACCCTCGAAATGGTATTTCCAGGAGAGGGAACTACCCTTTTCCCCCCATCATGAAACTCTTCCGAGGTGCAACTACTCGGAGGCATGATGGGGATCGAATCCAAGTCATCTCGTTTTCGTTTGGAGGCACACCGCTCTCCCACTGCCAATCTCCCATTATTTTTCCCCCCATCTTTTTCTTTCCATGAGAAAAAACATTCAGGAAGGTGGGGCGGGGGACAAAACCAGGGTGGATGGCCCAAGGTATCCTTGGAAAGAACCACGAGAACTTGACTTGGATAATCATGGGGTCTAAATACTTCCTGCGGACTGCTGGTTGCTTATTCTTGCTATCAACTATGATTGCAAGCCCTAGTTGTTGGTTTCACACCCCACGTCTCACACGAGAGTCAGGATTGGTTCTGGGCCTTAAAGCGAAGGTACCCCGTGCAGGTGATCCTCGACATACAACAGTTCATTTAGTGACTGTTCAAAGTTACAACAGCACTAAAAAAAAAGGACTTAGGACCATTTTTCATACTTATGACCGTTGCAGCATCCCCAGAGTCAGGTGATCAAAATTTGGACCCTTGGCAACTGACTCATATTTATGACGGTTGCGGTGTCCCCCGATCGTGTGATCCGCTTTGGAGACTTTCTGACAAGCCAAGTCAATGGGGAAGCCAGATTCGCTGGATCACCGGTTGATAACAACTGCAGTGGTTCCCTTAAGAACTGTGGAAAGACGTACATAAAATGGGACAAAACTCACTTAATGAATGTCTCGCTTAGCAACAAAAATTTTGGGCTCAGTTGTGATCGTAAGTCGAGGACTACCCATTCTTCAAAAGGAGGAAGACTTCCAACATAGCTCCTTGTTTCTGAAGGAAGAAAAAACGGAACCCCAGGAGGGCCAAGATGAAAATAGGGAGGTACAGCCCAGAGGTCACCCACAGTTGCCGCATCTCCAGGGATCATTTTATCAAATGATAAATGAAAAATTAAAAAGAGCACGCTGCTTGGAGTGGAACAGAATGGCTAAGTGATGCTTTTCAGCTGTGGAACCTTACGTTAACCAAGTCCAATCCCCCGCCCAAGCCGGAGACCCTACACCAGGGTCTTCAAACGTGGCCCTTTTATGACTTGTGGCCTTCAACTCCCAGAATTCCTCAGCCAGCGTGCCTGGCTGAGGAATTCTGGGAGTTGAAGTCCACAAGTCATAAAAGGGTCACGTTTGAAGACCCCTGCCCTACACCATTTCTGACAGATGGCAATCCAGTCTCTTCTTGGAAGCTTCCAGTGTTGAAGCTCCTACAACTTCTGACAGCAATCTGTTGCATAGTTTGATGGTTCTCACTGTCAGAAAATTTCCAGGTTGAATCTCTCCTTGATCACTTTCCATCCGTTATTCCTTGTCTGGCCGTCAGGTGCTTTGGAAAATAGGTTGACCCCCACCTCCTCTCTGGGATAGCCCCTCAAATATTGGAACACTGCTGTCATGTCTTCCCTGGTCCTTCTCTTCAGTAGACTAGCCATACCCATTTCCTGCAACCGTTCTTCATATTGTCAATGCTGCAAATATTGTATATTCTTGCTTTGACAATGTGCAGAACTGTCTGGTATTTTGGGGATTAATACAGAGCAGAAGGGGGTGGGGGCAAAAGGCAGGGAAAGAAAGAGGAAGGAAACCATTGACCTTCACACTAATTGGATAATGTGATATATGACAGCTAATTTAGGGAGGGAACATGCTGATAATTGAACTGCTCAGAGGAAGAGAACTTAGATCTTAGCATAGACTTCGTTATGCCTGTGCCGACATTTTGAAGCAATAAAAGACTTTTAGGGAAATCAATGCCTGGAAGTTCTTTGAAGTGTTTCATTAGCCGGAACCATAACACATATGTTTTAGCCCCCAGTCCCCTAATCATCTTTGTTGCTCTTCTCTGCACTTTTTCTAGAGTCTCAACATAAGCAGCGCATCCTCATTGAGTTCCCACAGCAAAACTGAACCGTAGCCTCCTGGCGTGGAAAGTGTTGTGCAAATACAGCCAGCCTGATTAGTTCCAGGCACCGCAGCCAACTTGACACAACCCCCCTTGAAAGCAGAACTCAAATGAGGTGAAGGCCTTGGCAGTTTAGCATATTGTGTGGATTCACCCATTGTTAGCAGGTTGGATCAACCTGGTTATCACACTGAGCCGTGATTTGTTTTGCTGGTTCAGGCAATATGAAAACAAGCAAGGGCGTTTGGTCAATTTGGGACGGGAGTTATATGTGTTGTTCAAATTTAAGCGTTTGGGTTGGGTAAACCAGGGTTTCCCAGCCTCGGCAAGTTTTAAGTGTGTGGACTTCAACTCCCAGAATTCTTCACCTACCAAGCAGAGCCATGCTTTTATAATTTAATGAGATCTTGAGAGGCGATGCTGTTTCTTTTCCCCTTTTTTTTTTTTTTGAAACGTATCCCTGTGGGAAAGGGCACATGTTAAGAGGTGTACAGTACTTTTTATTAGTTTTCTGGAAGAAAAATAACTTTTTTTGCATCTGTGATGAGATACCTGGGATATAGGCTATGTATTTATTTGTATAATAAGTTCTCTCTCTCTTTTTTTTTTCTTTTTTTTTTACGGACAGGGGAAAAAAAATATCAGTGTAGCATGTTTGCTTAGCATTAACCAAGATACATTTTAGCCTGGCTGGTTTCTCTCTCCCACTTTTCTGGAGACACATATTTGTAACCATTATTTATATACATGCTTTATCTCTTTTATAAATGAATAAATTTGAATTGTTCCAAACGGGTTTTTTTTCTTTTATTGAATAGGTTTTTTTTCTTTCCTGTGTCCCTTCTTTGAGGACTCTTTGTGTGTGTGTGTGTGTGTGTGTGTGTGTGTGTGTGTGTGTGTGTGTGTGTGTGTGTGTGTGTGTTTTACTCCAGTAAGAAGCAGGATTTAAAGAAAAGTATTCACAGAGATTACCAATGATCTAATCCCGGTGAACCATTTCAAGCTTCAAGCAATATTTAATAATGCTTGTTCACTTCTGGGTGGAATAGCCTGGAGCATTTGCAAACATGCCATTTGATATCATAATTATCCATTTGAAAATATTTAGCAAATATCTGGAGTGATAGATGGGATAGATATATTTCCAAAGTAGTGGGCTGCAACTTTCTAATTTTATTTTATTTTTAAGAATACCTCTGAATATAGGCATGGCCTAAAAGTGGCCTTGCAGATAGATATTACACGTGAGGCCTGTCCTTCAGTTTGTAAAATGCTACCTTTTTATTTATATAATAAATACATACCACCAGTAAGGATAATATCTTTATCTTTCCTGTGTAGCCGCTCTTACAAAAAAAGCTCTTATTTCTTATCACTTGACGCCTACCTTTAAACCTATAGTCTACATCAGGGGTGTCAAACTGCCGGTCCCCCAGGCCGGATGCATCGTAGTGAAAATGCACCCACCCCATTGCTGGCAACGGCAAAAAAAAGTTGCGATACATCGCGACACGTCACGTGACATTGCGAGTTTGACACCCCTGGTCTACATTATACAGTTCCTATACTGATCTCTATGACGGATGTATGTGCATATCTAAGAATCCTTAGTATCTTAGGAATACTAAAACAGTTCTTTTTTTCTTGTTGTTGCAAAGTCTTTAGCTGTTGTTTAGCCATCTTCTTGCCAATTGCTGCTGAAGCATTGGCTTTGCATAGTCTTTGGAGAAGGCAAAAAAAAAGCGCCTTCAGCAGCTACTGGCTGGTGTAGAAAGTCACCATCTGGGCTGGAACAGAGATACTTCTTGGCTCCCTTTTCTCTTTCACAAATTCTGTTATTGGGGCAGTGGTTCTCAACCTTTTTAATGCCGTGACCCCCAGCCGGTCGTATGTTGAGGGCTTCCCAACTGGTCGTAGGTCGAGGACTTTCCCTGCCCGGGAGCGCCGCGCATGTGTGGTGCCGCCCCCTGCGCCGGCTGAGGCATAGCTGGCAAGGGGCAGCGACGGCGCAGGGCAACCACCAGCTGCCAGCCCAAGGGAGGTAAGGCACCCGCCGGGCCCCACGCGCACCAGCAACCCTCCCTGCACCCACCAGCCTCCCACCTCCCACCCAATAGAATAAGGGGAGTAGCACAGCTAAGGAAAAGGGGGGGAAATGGCAGACTGCGTTTGGCGACCCCCGTGAAATGGTCATTCGACCCCAAATGGGGTTGCGACCCACAGGTTGAGAACCGCTGGTATAGGGTCTCCTGCTTAAGCAGGGGGTTGGACTGGATGACCTATAACAGTGATGGCGAGCCTTTTAGAGACCGTGTCCCAAACTGCAACCCAAAACCCACTTATGCATCGTCGGGTGCCAGGTGGGTGTGGCCCATTGGGTGGGCGTGGCTGCGGTGGTAATGACAGACTGGGTGGGACTAAAAAGTTCAATCAATCAATTCCAACTTTGCGAGATCTTTTTTTTTCCTGCGAGAAGTTGAAATTGATTGATTGATTGAACCTTTTTTTTTTTGCACATGGTGGCAGAAGCCTAAAGCGAAAAAGTTTTATAAAACCCAGCTGAAGGCCTAGACTGGGGCGATGGCATGCATGCCCACAGAGAGGGCTCTGAGTGCTGCCTCTGGCACCCGTGCCATAGGTTCACCACCACGGACATAGAGGGTATATGAAACAAAGAAGAACCAGAATAGTTTGGCTTATATGGATCAAATTGCTCCAAACAGCAGGAAGTGTCAAGTTTTGCATTCCCCTTTGCTCTGTGTGTTGTTGTGCATGCATGGCAGGGTGGATAGAATAATTCTTGTTTTTAAAACAAATTTTATTGGTTTTTCCATTTTACAGACAAGTGCTTAAGAAACAACATGGTGGCAGGGCAATCAATTGTCCACAAAACAAAGTCATACTCATAAAGCTCAGATTAAGTCATTAAAAACCTCCCCTCTTTTCCCTCTAATGACATATTCAAATTGATATATTTCAATACAACTAAATCAATCATAACCATCCTCAATAATCTTTCATCTAAATAAATCCACAAATCCAGATCCTGTGTTAAGTTTCTATTTCTATTATTCTTTGTAATCTAACAATCATTCCCTCAATATCTGTATCACATTTCTTTAATGTCCTCCCAGAGTTACTATATCCAAAACATATTAATACATAAATAAAACAACTTATTGTTAAATTCAAACCTTTAGTTAATTTTTATTCAATCTAACCTCTTATTTAACTGTCTTAAGCCATAAATCAATCCATATCTAATAAGCCTTTTAAACCCATTACATAAAACCATAAGTCACATTCTTAAATCTTATTCTAGCTTTCCTTTTATGCCAAGCCGGTTTCCACAACAAGGCCTGTATATCAATGAACAAGTCACTCTTTATGCCTTGTAGTATCCTTTGAATCAAACAGAGATGTCCTCTTTTCCATTTTAGAGACCTAGCTCCTTTGTAAGTGATCTCTTGTTGTTTTGAGAAGACAAATCTCCACGTTTGAAGCTGTTGAATAGCCAGCTCAATTGTGTCCAACTTTGTAGATGATAATTGTTTATCCAAGCTACCATAGTTCTCAGATCGTTGGGCTTGTCTGTCCATTTCTGTTGGTTTTAAGGTTGTAAGTGGTTTAATTGCAATCCTTTTTAGTTCCTCAGAGATCTCATCAGCATGCGTATGAAATAGGATAGAATCTTCTTTACCTTTAGTTAGTCCTGCTTCTGTTGTTTTTTGGTCTATAGAGTGCTCAGATAAGGTCTGAGAGTCAATTTGTAAATTCAAAGCAGAATTTCTGTTTTTTTTATTTCCATAGTAAATTCTTTTATTTGCGAACGTATTTCACCAGTAGCTTCATAAAGTTTTTCCAGTATAAGTTTATAGTCAAGTTGAACCAAGGGTTGCTCCATTTCAAAAATAATTAGAAACAGTCTGCATCATTTAGTAGAGGCTATGTTCAGAAAACATTTAATCAATGTCCACCCCCACCAGTACAATTGTTAATTTTCTTTGTATTTTCCCTTTTATGGTAATCTGAAAGTCAAGGTCAGTCTGATCATCAGCAAGAAAGAAAAAGTTGCAATTTTAACTTTTTCCACAAGGTGTCCTCAGTACAATGTAAAATCTTCTCCCATAGACCAGGAATCTCATAAACAAGATCAGGAAGCACACACAAAAAAAGAATTCAAGTCCAATAGCAGATTCAATATTAAAAAGTTTTCCAAGACCCCAAAGTGAAGAGAAAAAAAATAAAAATAGAAAGAAAAAGTCACTTTAAATTAATTCAATCCATAAGCTTCTTTTTCCCACACTCACCAACGCCGCCTTCTCAGAGCAGGGAAATGATTTTAAAAGTGCTTTTTACAGGCACAAAAAAAAGGAGAGCCAAGAGAGGAAAGGGAAAAAGTCTCACCCAGTTCAGCCACAGTGGTTCCTGTGCTTAGATGTTCTTCTGACTTCTGGTTACAGCGGCAAGGTGAACGGCCATTTTACTGGCCGCTCTTTCCACTGTCGGCCCAAAGGAGCAATCTCGGTCCCTGGAAGAAGCTGCTGCTCTCCCAAGGACGACGAGGACCTCCTCACCGGTAGCCACCCCTCCAAGGCGGCTTTTCGACCCGATTAAGGGTCTACCAGCAGCAGAGAATCAGCTGGTGAGGAGAGCAGCCTCCTCGCACAGCTGCGAGCGCTGCAATCCGGAACCAGAAGTCGATAAAATAATTCTTTAGGTACATGGATAATTCGTGGTGAACCCAATTTCATCCCAGAAATATTTATACAGGTGGTTCCAGCTGTATGACCACAATTAGCATCAGAATGTCTGTTACTAAGCAAGACAATTGCTAAGTGAGTAATACCTAATTTTATGGCCTATTCTTCCACAGTTGTTAAGTGAATCATGCAGTCATTAAGCAAATTCAGCTTCCCTCCAGTGACTTGGCTTGTTGGAAGCCAGCTGGGAAGATTGCAAAAAAATGATAACATGACTCTGGGATGCTGCAACCATTGAAAAATCCAGGTCAAACACCTGAATTTTGATCACATGACTCTGAGGATGCGGTGACAGTCATAAGGTGAGCACTGGTCCAAAGCCTTTTATTTTCAGTGATGTTGTAACTTCAAACAGTTGCCAAAAGAATGGTTATAACTTAACTTAAGTATAACATAACTTAGGCTTTCTTGGTCATTCAGCAGTGAGACACTAGTGAAGCAGGCACAGCATCGCATGAGAAAAGCACATCTTCCTTCCCCTGTCCTGACCACTTTCTACAGGGGGACGATTGAGAGCATCTTGCCATACAGCATCACAGTCTGGGTTGGAAGCATCCCTGCTTCAGACAGGAAGGCGGTGCAGAGAGTGGTGAGGACGGCAAAAAAGATTGTTGGCAGTTCCCTCCCTCCCATTCAGAACATAGCACAGAAGCATTGCTTGAGCAGGGTCCGCAAGATTATCTGGGACACGACACATCCTTTTCACAACTTGTTTTCCTTGTTACCTTCTGGGAGGAGGGGGCTCCGTGGTACCCGAAGCAGAACATCCAGATTCAGTCACAGCTTTTTGTTCCATACAATATCAGCCTTGTGAACTTTCAAGCTTCCTCTTTCTGCTATGTACTCAAGATGGGCAGTGATTAATATAGATAGATAGATAGATAGATAGATAGATAGATAGATAGATAGATAGATAGATAGATAGATAGATAGATAGATAGATAGATAGATAGATATATGTTTTTAATTTAAATTGCTAACAAAGAATAAGGGAGAACTGGGATAGCTATTTCGAGTTTCTTAACTCTCTTCAGCCAGAACTTACCCTTCTGAGATTCGAACCTGGGCTGTCTGCATGTTAGGCAGTTGTATTAACCTCTAGGCCACAGGCTCCCTCTCACTTTGCCCGCAGTATCAGGGAGGGAAGAGATTTATATCGAGTGTTTCTTTTTTAAATTGCACCCTGTAAACCCAAATATGGGAGAAAGAAATCTTTCTTTCTTTTACCTGTTTCAGCTCAATCCATATATATATATATATGGATGTAGGTATATACATATGTGTTTTATATATGTGTACACTTTTGAGAGCAGGCAGCAGAATTTAATTTTTAATGTGTACCAGTGTGCCCACAGTAAAAAAAAAATAAAATAAAGATTATCTTATACTACTTGTATAAAAATAGAGGGGTGAAACCCTAGAGCAGCACTAGATGGCAATGAAGAGGCACAGAAAATTTGCATTGTACTTTCCCCTCTGGTGGTCACCTGGATTTTTGCAACTTCACATTTGATGGCCCTAACGATACTTTTTGCCTGCTTACCCTTCCAGGATGAAATTTCTCTTGGCTTGCCTGGATATCTGCCATGCCCTTGAAGTTCTGGGCAGCTCCGTGGGCTGTTGCCTTTGCTCCAGTTAGTTTCCCAGCTCAGGTCTCTAAAGGGAATTCATATTTGTTCCATCCAAGCAAACAATGAGAAGGATGAGAATTTGTGGTGGCGGCAATGGTTAAATAAACATCAACATTCCTTTCACAGCCAGTTTATTGCTATGCAATGCAAATTTTGCACATTCAGTCCTGGGTATCTTGCTTTGTGGGTGAAAATAGATGTCATATTTTGACACCAGGGAAAGCAAATTTCTAACAGTTGTGGAATCTCAGCCACGCAGTTGCAGCTGCACAGACATCCTGCATCAGGTGACGGTCCAGTTCTTCTTTCTTTGACAATATGGGAAATAATGTATACGGTTGTTTTTGTTAATCATAGAATCAGAGGATTGGAAGAGACCTGAAAGGTCTGATAGTCCAGTCTCCTGCTTAATATATCATCCTGGTCAAATGGTTGTCTAATCTTTTCTTGAAAAACTCCAGTAATGGAGCACCTGCAATTCCGGGAAGCAAGCTGTTCCGTAGGTTAATTGTTCTCATTATCAAGAAATTTCTCATTAGTTCCTGGTTGGATCTATCTTTAATGAGCTTCCATCTATTGCTTCTTGTCTTGCCTTCTGGTGCTTTGGAGAATAGGTTGACCCCCTCTTCCTTGTGGCAGCCCCTCAAATATTGGAACCCTGCTATTGTGTTGCCCCTGGTCCTTCTTTAGTGAAAAGACATACCCAATTCTTGCAACCGTTCTTCGTATGTTTTAGCCTCCGGTCCCCTAATTATCTTTGTTGCTCTTCTCTACACTCTTTCCAGAGTCTCAACATTTTTTTTTAAACCGTGGTGACCAAAACTGGATGCAGTATTCCAAGTGTGGCCTTACCAAGGCATTATAAAGTGGTATTAACACTTCTCGTGATCTTGATTCTATCCCTCTGTGAATGTAGCCTAAGGGTGGTCTTACCAAGGCAGTACTAATAGTTTATGTGATCTTGATTCTGTCTCTCTGTTAATGCAGCCTAGGATTGTATTAGCTATTTTGGCCGCTGCAGCCCACGGCTGGCTCATACTTTTTTTTTTGTTTTTACAAATTTTATTTATGATACAATTAAAAACAAACAAACATTGGATTTGACGTGACATTCCAGTATATACATTCTTATCCGATTGTTCCACTTTTTACAATAACTTCTTCATCTCTACATATACATCTAAGATTTATATACAGTACTTATTCTACAATAAAATAACATATACTTCTATCTTAACATTCATCCTTAATCCCAACCATCCTCTTCGAATTCCTCCAGCGGTAGAATTTATCCCAGGTTTCGTAATAAACTGATCCACTTTTATCTTTTAATATCATTGTGAGCCCGTCCATTTCCGCACTTGCTAATATTTTATGTATTAACTCTTCCTCTGAGGGAATTTCCTGGCTCTTCCATCTTTGTGCAAAAGCGAGCCTAGCTGCAGTCAGGATGTGTAGAAGCAGGTAGATTGTTCCCTGGCTCATACTTGAGGGACTGTCCACCAGGACTGCAGGATCCCTTTCCCAATTGCTGCTGCTGAGCAATATTGCTAAACGGACTGCAGTCTCTGGGCGCCAAAAGTGTTTAAAGCAGCGGTTCTCAACCTTTTCCGGGACTCGACCCCGGCCCGCATCGCGCATGCGCGGCGCAACGGCCCGCATCGCAAAGGGGGAAAAATGGCCGACCAAAAAAAAATGGCAGGCCCACATCGCGCATGCGCGGCGCGACGGTCCACATCGCAAAGGGGAAAAAATGGCGGACCAAAAAAAATGGCCGACCAAAAAGAAAATGGCGGACTGTGGTGTTTGGCGACCCCCGTGAAATGGTCGTTCGACCCCAAATGGGGTCGTGACCCACAGGTTGAGAACCACTGGTTTAAAGAATAATAGGAAGAGGTTAAAAATGGATCTCTCTTGTCACAAAAGGCAAAGCGTGGAATTACGGATTTAAATTGCAGAAACTCAGATTCTAATCAAGGGTTTGAAAACTTTCCTAACGGACAGACAGTATGACGAGGAATGAGTTCCCTTGTTTGGATGTCTTCAAGGAGAAACTGGAGGGCCATCTGTCAGGGCTGGGTAAAATTGGATTTTTGAAGCAGGGGACTGGACTCAATCACATAAAACGGTCCCTTTCTATTCCCTGTTTCTGGTTTTTCCATTTTAAAAACGGATGAACACCTGGAGTAGTGCGTATTAGTTGTACAAGGAGTCGGCCCAGGGCCTGAAGGTTATTTGGGCAAGTCAAGCTCCCCCCCCCGCCCCCACCCTTTGTGTGAATGCAATTCACAACTACGTAAATTCCCCTTATTTTCAAAAGTATGCTGCTGGGTACTAGGAGGGGCTGACAAATGTCTTTTATGTTTCAACCCTTCCTGATCTCATAAAGTGAGTTTCATAATGCTCTGGAACCTGGTGAAATATTCTAGAACCCACTGCAAACGATCAGCCAGCACAACCGCAGCTGAAGCTCGTATCTTATACGGCCTCTCTTGCTTTTAGTATGATTGGACTTTCTGAGTAAATTCATGTTGAATGAACAGAAAGCTGTCATCTGAGCACTGTAAGTAGCTGTCGCTTAGCCTAATTAGCGTCCTAGGGTTCCTCGGGAAATATTGGTAGCTCAGGTTGAACTGTGGGGCCCTTGGTGCTGAGCTGGCTTGCAGACATTTCATTACCCAATTAGGTTACGTCACCAGTGCTAGAAGGGAGAGGGGTTGAGGAGGAGGAGGAGGAGGAGGAGGAGGAGGAGGAGGAGGAACATAAGAACATAAGAAGAGCCATGCTGAATCAGGCCAAAGCCCATCGAGTCCAGCATTCTGTGTCACACAGTGGCCCACCAATTGTACATGGGGATCTTGAGCAGAAAGAGAAGGCAAAACCCTCCCTTTCCCTTGACCCCCAACAAATGGTACCCAAGGGAATCCTGCCTGCCTCAACCAACATGGAGGCGGCACATGGACATCCGTTTTAATAACCACCGATACACTTGGCATCCATGAATCTATCTAGCTCTGCCTTGAAGCTGTCAAGGCTGACAGCTGTCACGACCCCTTTGGAGGAGGAGGAGGAGGAGGAGGAGGAGGAGGAGGAGGAGGAGGAGGAGGAGGAGGAGGAGGAGGAGGAGGAGGAGGAGAAACAACTGTGGGGTCCTTGGTGCTCTCTGAGCTTGCTTGCAGACAATTCATTACCCAACTAGGTTACATCACCAGTGCTAGAAGGGAGAGGGGAGGAGGAGGAGGAGGAGGAGGAGGAGGAGGAGGAGGAGGAGGAGGAGGAGAAACAACTGTGGGGTCCTTAGTGCTCTCTGAGCTTGGTTGTTTACTTGCAGACCTTTCATGACCCAACTAGGTAATATCATCAGTGCTAGTGAGTGTGGAGCCTCTCCCCTACCCCCCCCCAACACTGGCAGGGCAAGCTACTGTATACAAAAAAGCAAGTTCTATATCACTTATATTGATGATGTTACTTAGCTGGAGTTCCATGAGTTATCATCCCAACCGTAGGCCCAAAACCAGCTACTTTTTCTCTGCCCTGGGAAGCAGGCAAGGGCCAACCATTTCTGAAATTTTGCCAAGAAAACGGCAGGGACTTATCCAGGCCAGGAGTCAACACCTGTTCTGAAGGTACACCCTGCACCTTGTTGATATAGGTTGGGGAGTCCTTGGTGCTCTCTGAGCTTGCTTTTTTCTTGCAGGTGTTTCATTACCTGAAGTAGGTAACATCATGCGTGCTAAAGAAGAAGAAGAGGAGGAGGAGGAGGAGGAGGAGGAGGAGGAGGAGGAGGAGGACTGTGGAGTCCTTGGCGCTCTCTGAGCTTGGTGGTTTTCCCTGCAGACATTTCACTGCTAGCACTGATGGTGTTATCTAGTTGGGTAATGAAATGTTTGCAAGAAAACCACCAAGGTCAGAGAGCACCAAGGATTCCAAAGTCTTCCTCCACCTCCTCCTCCTCCTCTCCCCCACCCCACCCCCTTTTTAGCACTGATGATGTTACCTATTTCAGGTAACGAAATAGCTGCAAGAAAACAACCAAGCTCAGAGAGCATCAAGGAAGCCTCATTCATTTCAGCCTTGAGCTACACAGACTCTCCTTTATTGATATATGTCAGCGATGGCGAACCTTTAAGAGACCGAATGCCCAAACTGCAATCCAAAACCCACTTATGTATCATCGGGTGCCGGGTGTGCGTGGGACGTTGGGTGGGCGTGGCCCATTGGGTGGGCGTGGCTGCGGTGGTAACGGCAGACTGGCTGGGACTAAAACGTTCAATCAATCAATTCTAACTTTGCGAGATCTTTTTTTTCCCTGCGAGAAGTTGAAATTGATTGATTGATTGATTGATTGATTGAACCTTTTTTTTTGCACCTGGTGGAGGCCTAAAGCAAAAAGTTTGTATAAAACCCAGCTGAAGGCCTAGGACTGGGGCAATGGCGCATGTGCCCCCAGAGAGGGCTCTGCGTGCCACCTGTGGCACCCGTGCCATAGGTTCCCCACCACGGATATACGTTGTACTACAGAATCTGGAAAGCCAGACCACCTTCCTCTTCCTCTCTCTTTCACACCAGAGAGTTAATCCAGATCAATGTTTAATTTCTCTCTCACACTGTCCTGTCTTCCTGGGCTGGTTCACACTGGATTAATGGTCGCCATATATTTTCTTTAAGGGCATCTCTGTATCCAATTACAGTCCCCGTTGTCCATCCTCTTCTCTCCCCCAACTGATTTTCCCCAACGATTTCTTGTCAGGTGGAGAAAGTGATTTTATCCAGCTCAGAGAAGCATTAGAATAAATGTGACTTTCTAGTATAAGAGAAGGGCAAATCAAGGACCTTTCCTATCATTGCTTCTCCTTTTCCGTTTGTTTTTCCTCCCGTAGCTAGTCTAGCCTTCCCCTGCATATCTTAGTTGGTATCTTCTGATAGCTTTGGAGAAACTGCAAGGCCATTTGCAGCCTGGACAAAACGAGGTCTGAAAATATGAGTTGGAAGAAGTTCCTCCTCGTCCCCAATGGCATCATTTATTTATTTATTTATTTATTTATTTGTTTGTTTGTTTGTTTGTTTGTTTGTTTATTTATTTATTTATTTATTTTTACTTATATGCCACCCTTCTCCCCAGACTCAGGGCGGCTTACAGCAGAAATACAAGTACAAAAATATATAAATCATTTAAAATAGTAATACAATATAAAACTATAAAACTATACCCACTCATACAACACACAGTCCCAATCAAAGGCCCAGGGGCAGAGCGCAGCTCACACGCCCCAAACCTGCCTGCATAAATGTGTTTTCAGCTGTTTCCGGAAAGCTAGGAGGGAGGGAGCAGTACGAACCTCTGTGGGAAGCTGGTTCCAGAGGGCTGGGGCAGCAACAGAGAAGGCCCTTGCCCTAGGTCCCGCCAGACGGCACTGTCTAACAGACGGGACCCGTAGGAGGCCAACCCTGTGTGCCCTAATTGGTCGCTGGGATTCATGGGGCAGAAGACGGTCCCGCAAGTATCCTGGCCCATTGCCATAAAGGGCTTTATAGGTCATAACCAACACTTTGAATTGTGTTCGGAGACCAATTGGTAGCCAGTGCAGCTCACGGAGAGCTGGAGTGATATGAGCATGTCTTGGAAGACCCAAGACAGCTCGCGCGGCCGCATTCTGGACTACTTGCAGTCTCCGGACATTCTTCAAAGGTTGCTCCGGACATTCTTCAAAGGTTCATGTTGGCCTTTTGCTTTGTCTTATGTATTCCTGATTTATTGAAAAGAAAAAGAGGTGTCCAAGATGGGAGGGAGCTTACACAAAACAGGGCATCAGGTTGAAGCTCCATCCAGCCTTCTTTTGAATTTCACTCCCCAGTCAGTCCTGGCAAGAAATGGGTATTAAATAACCTCTACCAGCGTCATTGCAGAATAATAACAGAATAACGCAGTTGGGAGGGACCTTGGAGGTCATCTAGTCCAACCCCCTGCTCAGGCAGGAGACCCTATATCATTTCAGACAAGTGGTTGTCCAGTCTCTTCTTAACAAGCGTCAATGATGGAGCAGTCACAACTTCTGGAAGCAAGTTGTTCCACGGACTGATTGTCCCAACTGTCAGGAATTTTTTCCTTAGTCCCAGGTTGCTTCTCTCCTTGATTAGTTTCCATCCATTTCTGCTTCTTCTGTCTTCAGGAGCTCTGGAGAACAGCTTGACGCCCTCTTCTTTGTGGCAGCCCCTCAGATATTGGAACCCTGCTATCATGTTATGACCGTCTGGAACAAAATTAACTGTGTGGTGTGTTGCAAATGCCTGTTCCTTTTTCAAACATTCTGATGCCCTCCAATTCTCCTTGGCCTAAACAGAAATAGGTATTTAATCTGGCTCTCTCTTATTTATGTTCATTTGCTTTCTTCCCCCAACATGTTGGATTCATTCAGAAGAGTACCTTTGGCCCCACTGATGCCTCTCAGATGATCTCCCCTGGGCCAAAAAAAAAGGAGGATTCGGAACATGTTTCCGTTTTGTTTTCTTCTTGAAGCTCTGTCTGCAAAAACAGAAGGACAGGATGCTGACAGTCAACAGATGAAGGCAATGGTTTAAACCAGACGTCTCCCACCCTGGCAACTTTAAGACCTGTGAACTTCGATTCCAGGATTCCCCAACCAGCCATGCTGAATGGGGAATTCTGGAAGTTGAAGTCCACAGGTCTTAAAAGTTGCCAAGGTGGGATACCCCTAGCTTAAACCATTGGTAGAAGGATCCAGTGGAGGATTGTAAAAACAGGGGAGGGGTGTAACTGGGGAGACCCACCACCAACCTGCCCATATCATCAAGCAGCTGTGTATCAAGGCATGAGTTTTGGAAGGAATTATCCATCTTACAAAAAATAAATATGGAAGTGTCATGCAATCCCTAAGGAGTGATGAGTAAAGAAGTTAACTATGGGCAATAATCTATCCAGGTAGGAAGCAAACCATAATGAGAAGGTCCTTGTCTTAATTTAGGAAATATCAAAAGAAAGCTTGTTCCTTTCCAAATTTTCTGGACTTTATATCCCATGAGTACTCGTGCCTGATAAATTTGAAGGAGATCACCTGGGAAAAACTAGATTTACAGTGTTTCTTAACCTTGACAATTTTAAGGCATGTGGACTTCAACTCCCAGAATTCCACAGCCAGCATTGCTGGCTGTGGAATTCTGGGAGTTGAAGTCCACATGCCTTAAAATTGTCAAGGTTGAGAAACACTGAACTAGAATAAGGGTTCTTAACCTTTTGGTCAGATTTGGTTGTCAAAACAGTGGAGGACCACCAGAGGGCACCAAAGACTATGAGATGTTTGGATCTCTCTACTGCCGTCTGGGGGTGAACTGGATTTTTGTGCTTCTTTTCTAAACTTCCCTTCAGCTGAAGACCACTAGCTGAAAAAGAGAACTGAAGCCATTAGTTTATTTTATTCTTTATCCAATGCTGCCATCTAGCCGCTGTTATCTGGAATAGCATAAATCCAAAACAAATCTATTTAAAACCTGGTACTGTATAATGTGTTTGGGCAGGTAACCAAGAACAACCTGGATAGATGAAAGAAGGCTTTGCTTGGTGGTGTACATTTCACTATATTTACTCATTTTGTTTACAGTATTATTTAGAGGTGTGTTTTTGCACAGATGTTTCCCTTGTTTGCATGTTAATAAATGGAGAGCCTACAATTCAAACAAGCTTATAAAGCAGGGGTCTTCAAACTTGGCCCTTTTTTGACTTGTGGATTTCAACTCCCAGAATTCCTCCCATTGGCTGAGGAATTCTGGGAGTTGAAGTCCACAAGTCATAAAAGGGCCAAGTTTGAAGACCCCTGCTGTAGAGCAATTCGGTAGGAGATGAGGAACGGAGACTCAGGAGAAGAGACAGTGCTGGAATGGGGCGGGGTGAGTAGTTTGCAGGCAGAATCTGGAAAGTCCAAGGCTTCAAGATATTATTGGGAAAGAGTGGTTATTTCCCTGCTTGTATTCTAAAATGAGCTTAACAGGGGAAGACAGCCGTGTTTCACGTACAAGTTAAAAAATAAAAAAGAGCTGTATTCACATCTGTTATCAATATTGCACAGGGTTGCACAATTTTTAGAAAGGGTAGCTCTTTCTAATCAAAAGTCTTCCTAAGAGATATCAGATTTATATTAGTTCCTAAGTTACCCCAGTTACTATCACTATGCAAACTCACTGAGTCTATTTATATTATGGGCTTTGTAATGTTTACAGAGGATATTTGGATGGGATGGGAGAATGGAATAGAATAGAATAGAATAGAATAGAATAGAATAGAATAGAATAGAATAGAATAGAATAGAATAGAATAGAATAGAATAGAATAGAATAGAAGCTGGAAGGGACCTTGGAGGTCTTCTAGTCCAGCCCCCTGCTCAAGCAGGATAACCTATACCAATGATGGTGAACCTTTTAGAGAATGAGTGCCCAAAAACTGCCCCTACCCCTGCTCCACCCTCTGTCCCACCCCCACCCCGCCTACCTGCAGGGCCATTCACCGCTTCCAGGGCCCGCCGCAGATCATCTAGGCAGCCCAGCAGCACCATGGCGGCCACACCACCCGTGTCCTGCAGCATCAACTGTGCGTGATGGGGCGTGAGGGCAGAGTCTTGTCTACGCTGCCTGGCTGCCATGTCCTTGGCTGCACTGCTCCACGTGGGCCACGCTCGGGGCCGACTTTGCTCCAGGGGGGCTGCTGGTGAGGAGGGGGTCATGGGGGGAGGCAAGGCTGGGGCAATGGCACGTGTGCCCACAGAGAGGGCTCCGAGTGCCCCCTCTGGCACCTGTGCCATAGGTTCGTCACCACTGACCTATACCATCTCAGATAGGTGACTGTCTAGTCCAAGGGTGTCAAACTCGCCACATCACGTGACGTGTCGCAACATATCGCGACTCTTTTTGCATTGTGAGCAATGAGGTAGGCGCGGCTTCGGTATGATGAAACCAGCATGCGGGCCAGCAGTTTAACTCCCCTGATCTAGTCTTTTCTTAAAAATCTCCAGTGATGGAGCGGCCACGATTTCTGGATGCAAGCTGTTCCACTGGTTGATTGTCCTCACTGTCAGGAAGTTTCTCCTTAAATCCAGGTTGCTTCTCTCTTTGATCAGCTTCCAACCATTGTTTCTCGTCCTTCCCTCTGGTGCTTTGGTGAACAACCTGACCCCTTCTGCCTTGAGGCAGCCCCCCAGATACTGTAACACTGCTATCATATCTCCCCTATTTCTTCTTTTCTTTAGACTAGCCAAACCCAAATGTCAGGAAGTTTCTCCTTAGTTCTAGGTTGCTTCTCTCCTTGATTAGTTTCCATCTGTTGCTTCTTGTCCTGCCTTCAGGCACTTTGGAGAATAGCTTGACTCCCTCTTCTTTGGGGCAACCCCTGAGATATTGAAACATTGCTATCATGTCACCCTTAATCCTTCTTTTCATAAAGAAGCTAAGCCAGGGGCCGTAGCAAAGAAGGTCCTCTTCCCAGACCCCACCAGTTGAAATTCCGTAAGTGATGGGATCCGTAACATCTCTTCCCTGCTGACTGGGTGAGACAGGCTGATATGATGGGGACAACCTCAGGCAACCTGGCCCCAATTCATGTAGGGCTTTAAAAGTTAAAATGTTTAACAGTCAAGTCCAAGACTTCAGACTGTGCCAGATTCTGCCCTTGTTTGCTTGTCATTTTCACTTTTTTGCGCCGACTCTCAATGAGATCATTGCCTACCCCAGTGCAAGTCATGTGTCCTTTAAATTAAAGATGTTTATTCAGTTATTTTATCCTCCAACCCACAGACCATAACATCAACAGTTTAGGAAACCACATCCCTCCATCTTAAACAATATGATGAAAAATAAAACAAAAATCCACCCCGGGCTGAAATATCTTTTGTTGTTGTTGTTGTTCTTTTGGCAACAACAAACATTATTGCTGTCTTTCTTCAAGAGCAGAGACTTTGCTTCTGCCAATCCTAGACAACCGTAAAAACATCTAAATGGCCTGGATGCAGGCAAAGTGCAGGGATCGGATAAAAGGAGCCCTTCCATCCCCATCCAAATTGCAGTGCAGAAGAATTTGTCTCTGACAGACACCAATCAGAGCTACTAACCAGGAATGGGCAATGTCTAGGGCCCTGGAATAGGAAAGGAAAGGGGAGCATTTTGACTCATGATTTTTACATGGGTAAATCCCATGCCATCCACAAGGGGCAAAGAATTAAAGCTGGCCAGGGTAGAGGATGAGGGAGGGAGGGAGGGAGGGAGGGAGGAGGAGGAGGAGAAATAAAATGATGAGATGATGGTGAGGATGATGAGGGAGGAGGAAGAGGTGAATGAGATGATGAAGGAGGAGGAGAAGGAAAAGCCGATGAGGAGAATGATATGATGATGATGATGATGATGGTGGTGGTGGTGGTGGTGGTGGTGGTGGTGGTGGTGGTGGTGGTCGTGGTCGTGGTCGTGGTGGTCGTGGTGGTCGTGGTGGTCGTGGTGGTCGTGGTGGTGGTGAGAGGAGGAGGAGGAGCTTCTTCCCTCCTAGCCTTCTGAAAACTGTTGAAAACACATTTATGCAGACAGGTTTGGGGCGTGTGAGCTGCACTCTGCCCCTGGGCCTTTGACTGGGACTGTGTGTTGTATGAGTGAAATAAATTACCTAGTTTTTTATACTGTAAATTAGTAATTTTAATTGATTTATGTTATGTTTTTTTTATACTTGTATTCTTGTTGTGAGCCGCCCTGAGTCTTGGGAGAAGGGCGGCATATAAGTTTAATAAATAAAATAAATTTCCATGCATTCTAGATTTGGATTTAGTGCTTCTAACGATTAGAGCCTTCCCAAGGATCTACGATAGTTCATTATAATGTCTTAATATACAAGTGGTTCTCAACTCATAGCCATCCCTTTAGGAAACCCTGGAAGTTACAACAGCCCTGAAAATAGACTGACCACCTGTCCTCTCCCTTCCCACCTTCAGAGCATCTCCATGGTTACAGGATGTGATTTACATTTACATTCAATTGACTCACATTTATGAGGGTTGCAGCGTCCCAGTCTCACCTGCTCCCTTTCTAGGGACCTTCTGACAAGCAAAGTCAACGGGGGAAACCAGATTCACTTAACAACTGTGTTGCTCTTTTAACAATTGCAGTGATTCATTTAATGACTGCAGCAAGAGAGGTCGTAGAATGGGGCAAAACTCACTTAACAAATGTCTCGCTCAGCAGCATAAACTTTGGGGCTCAGTTGTGGCCATACATGGAGGACTACCTGTATGTACTAGCCATTTCTATAAGAACAAATAAATCTAACCAGCAGGCCCCAAATCAAAGTTTCGTATTTTCTTTTCGCATCTCAAGCACGAAAATCCAGAAGCTCTTTCCAAGTAGAAACCAAGTTAAATGTGTTCGTTTCTTTGATTAGAACAGTTAGTTTGGCCATCTCTGCTAAACTATCCATCATTTTTCCAGCGATTGATCCACTGTGGAAATACCCCTTCATTCTGAACCACTTTTTCGATATTGAAATTCCATCAATTCTGTATTGTAAACTATCATTCTCAGTGAGATACCTATGAATCCAGCTGTTTTTTTCATGGTGTCTTTCCGAATGCTGTATTATTATATTATATTATATATTATAATAATAATAATAATAATAATAATAATAATAATAATAATAATAATAATAATAATAATAAAAATTTACATTTATACAATGGTTTTCCCTGTGTGTGAATACTTGGCTTCCCATAATTAAAAAAAATACAAAAGGTGAAACATTTCCTCAGAATGAAAGGCCAGTATCTTTAGAATCAATCGAGTTTTCAATTCCCCTCTTCTGCCTTGGTAGAATCCTGGGAGTTGAAGTCCACCCCATCTTCAGCTGAGACCCACTGATTTAGACCATAAACATTTTTCGACAGAGACCTTTTTATTTTAGGGTTAGGGCCTGGCCCTTTCACTGGCTGTCACTCAAACCAACCTGTCATTTCCCTTCCCCCCCCCCCCATTAATGGATTGCAGAATCTCTCCTTTTGCAAAATGTGTGATCTCTGCATTCCCCCCACCTCCCTCTTTCTGTTAGCACCATTTTTAGGAAAGAAGGTGCCTTTGGACTTTTTAGAATTAATCTCTCTCTCTCTCTCTCTCTCTCTCTCTCTCTCTCTCTCTCTCCTTTCTTTCTTTCTCTTTCTTTCTTTCTCTCTTTTCTTTCTTTCTTTCTCTCTCTCTTCTTTCTTTCTTTTTCTTTCTCTCTCTCTCCTTTCTTTCTTTCTTTCTTTCTTTCTTTCCTTTTTGCAGACTTTGGACAGCCAAGGACCAGGATGAATTTCACGGTTTTTCTCCAAGCCGAGGAGAGAATAAAACCAGCTAAAAAAAAGAAAAGAAAAGAAAAGAAGACCTGCCATTTCAGGATGACAGGAAAGGTGCTCAGGGATGGCCTAAGGCTGGCCTGCTGGGGCAGGCCGAATTTCTAGAAATCGCGGGGGGGGGCCGCCCCAAATGCCAACGATCTCCGAACCAAAAACTGCCAAACGAAAGGGAGGGGGCGTGGGAAAAAACACACACACAAAACGACCGCTGCTTCGAGCAGGTTAGCCAAAAGCCGGTTCTGGGCTGGGCTTTTCTGGCCCGGGGACGAACCGGTTAATGCCGGGCTCTCAGCCCCAGCTCGTGCCTTTTCTCCCTCGCGAACTCCCGATTCCTCGGCCGGCTCCCACGAGCCCACGTTGCTTTCCTGCGGCCGGGGATCCAATCCCACCCACCCACCCCTCTCTCGGCGGGGGCCAGCAAGCCAGGTTTTATTTTTTATTATTTTTATTTTATTTTATTTTTTGGAGAAACAGCCACCCCCTTCCTGGGGTCTCAGCAAACGGCGGGCTCTTTTGCAGGACGGCAAGATGCAGCTGGCTGGAAAGGCAGGCGGTGGGCTGGAGAGGCGGCCGTGCGCGCTCTGCGCCTCCTTCGCTCTCGCTCCATTTTCCTGCGCCCAGCCCACGAAGGACCGCTTGCCTGGCAAAGCCAGCCCCCGGCGGCCGGGGGACGGGACCCAGGGCTGCCCCCCGCGACCCGGTAAGAAGCCGAGCACCTCTCCGGGACGGAAGTTTTGGGGGCCGACTCGCACCCGAGCCGACGGCCGTCCCTCTTCGCCCGTCTCCATCCCTTGGCCAACCGGAGGGGTGGGCAGGGCAGGAGCGTTCCCGGCTTTCTCCTCCTCCCGCCTCCGTTCTCCTCCTCGCCTAGGCGCCCCGCCTGGTTAACTGACCCCCTTTGGCCTTCCGCGGGGGTACATAGGCAACGTTGGCCGGCCAAGGAGGAAGGAGGGTCCGGCTTTGGTGGTGGTGGAAAAGCGCCTGTCTGTCTTGCAGGATTGGGGGGCGGGGGGAGGGGGTGGGGGGCCTGCTAGTACCTGGTCTGCTTTGGAGGAAGCCAGAGGCAGGAAGATGGGTTTTGAGGGCGGGAAGGTTTGGGGGGGCTTGTTTTCAGGGGTTTTGCAAGGCCATGGAATTTGAGGGGCAGCAGGGGGGGTTGTTGTAAGCTCCAACCGCTTCTTTAGGTAATGATAATGATAATGATAATGATAATGATAATGATAATGATAATGATAATAATGTTGGAAGGGACCTTGGAGGTCATCTAGTCCAACCCCCTGCTCAGGCAGGAAACCCTACATCATTTCCGACAAATGGCTGTCCAGTCTCTTCTTAAAAACTTCCAGTGTTGGAGCATTCGCAGCTTCTGGAGGCAGGTGGTTCCACTGGTCAATTGTTCTCACTGTCAGGAAGTTTCTCCTTAGTTCTAGGTTGCTTCTCTCCTTGATTAGTTTCTCCATCCGTTGCCTCTTGTCCTGCCTTCAGGCGCTTTGGAGAATAGCTTGACTCCCTCTTAATAATAATAATAATAATAATAATAATAATAATAATAATAATAATAATAATAATAATAATAATAATAATAATAATAATAATAATAATAATAATAATAATAATGTTGGAAGGGACCTTGGAGGTCATCTAGTCCAACCCCCTGCTCAGGCAGGAAACCCTACATCCATCATTTCCGACAAATGGCTGTCCAGTCTCTTCTTTAAAACTTCCCGTGTTGGAGCATTCGCAGCTTCTGGAGGCAGGTGGTTCCACTGGTTAATTGTTCTCACTGTCAGGAAGTTTCTCCTTAGTTCTAGGTTGCTTCTCTCCTTGATTAGTTTCTCCATCCGTTGCCTCTTGTCCTGCCTTCAGGCGCCTTGGAATGAGTCCTGAATTTGGGAAAAAGTGGAAGGAAAGGTCGAGGGGCTGTGTTCATAGGACATGCTAAAACCTAGCTTAGCAAAGCAGAAGACCAGTCTTCCTGCAATGGGGGTGGGGTGGGCAAGCAGATAAACTATTACAAGTTCTGTGGGCTCCTTGGTGCTCTCCGAGTTTGATTGTCTTGCGGAAGTTGTGGGTGCTCCCTCACTGGAGGCTTTCAAAAAGAGACTGGACAACCGTCTGTCTGAAATCATGCAGGGCCTCCTGCTCGAGCAGGGGGTTGGACTAGAAGACCTCCAGGGTTCCTTTCAACAATGGTTCTAGGTTCAGGCATTTCATTATCCAGCTAGGTAATATCATCAGTGCTGGAGGGGACAGGTTTGCTCTCTTTGTATATACCGGTGGCTTGCCCTGTCAATGTTGGGAGTGTTTTTGGTGAGTTGATGTTACCACATTTGGTAACAAAACATCTGCTGGAAAAGCTCAGAGAGCACCAAGGACCCCACAGTTCAACCCTGGGCTACAAATATTCTATTATAGCTTCAGACCCCATTCAAAATTTGAGGGAGGGGTTCCCGCAATACAAACTCCCCAAATCCTTGTTGTCCTTGTCTAGTATTTTATGTGAACTCTCACGATGCACAACACATAGGGCACATAGGGCCTCCTATGGGTCCCGTCTGTTAGACAGTGTCGTCTGGCGGGGCCTAGGGTTAGGTAGGGCCTTCTCCGTTGCTGCCCCAGCCCTCTGGAACCAACTTCCCTCAGAGATTCATACTGCTCCCTCCCTCCTAGTTTTCCAGAAATTGTTGAAGACACATTTATGCAGACAGGCTTGGGGTGTGTGAACTGCACTCTGCCCCTGGGCCTAGGAATGTCTCTCCATCAGTGATTGTGTGTTTGATTGTGGTTGTATGCTGTATGAATGTAATAAATTTTATTGTATTATTGTAAGCCGCCCTGGGTCCTAGGAGAAGGGCGGCATATAAGTTTAAATAAATAAATAAATAAACATATGTCCACAAGGAACACCCCCAGAGGATGCTCCAGCAGGTAGAGTTCCTTGCGAAGAGAGATGGCTCAACCCACCCACCCCCAAATATACACAAATATACAGAGCGTATTGCTACTAACCATGAAATGCTTCAGGCTTTTGCTGTTAAAATGGAAAGCAGGAAGGAGCCATTTCCCAACAGATGTCAAAGGTTTTCTCCAGCTTTCTTGGTGTGCAAATCTCACCTAACAAACTGGCGGCTGAGCATGTCAGGTCTTAAGTCCCATTCCTGGTGTTTGGCATAAAAGGTTAAGAAAGGCCCAAATCAAACTCGCTCTACAAGCTGAGGCGTGGAAGCGAAGACCTAGTTCACAAACTGCACTAAGCCAATTGCTTTTGGGGGGGGAAGGGGGTTATCCTGGTTGGCTCAGTAAATAATAAATCAGTGGGGTTTGAACTGGTTTGAGGTTAGTGTGTTGTGTGAACGGTCACGATGGCTCGCATGCATGTCCCTTGTCTCTCAACAGTAAAGCAGAGCTCCATGGTTTGTCTGAGAAACCACTGTGAAAGCAAGCTAAGTTTTAAAAGTAGGCCTGATACAGGAAGTAATTGTCTTGCAAGCCTTTGTTTAGCAGCCATTCAAAGTTACAATGGCACATAAAAGAGGGGCCATTTTTCACACTTGACCCAATGAGTGCAGCATCCCAGGGTCACTTGATCCCCATATGGGAGCTTCCCAGTCATCAGTCTATACCAGGGGTCTTCAATTCTGGGAGTTGAAGTCCACAAGTGTTAGAGTTGCCCAGTTTTGAAGACCCCCTGAGACAGATGATGGAGCTTGCAAGCTTTCCCAAAATGCTGACTAACCAAACCAGGATTCTTTCTTCCCGGAGCAAGCCTCCCTTAGCCTTTGATCCTGGCTGGTTTACAAAGTTCCAGAGTAAGATCAAGGAAAGCAGGAAAGATAAACTGAAAGCAGTGATTATTATTATTATTATTATTATTATTATTATTTATTCGATTTCTATGCCGCCCTATTCCGGAGAACTCAGGGCGGCTCACAACACAAAGAGGGGGGAAAAAACTTCTGTATTTTCGCTGCAAATCACCTTCCTTGCCAACAAACTGAGGTGGTTTTAAAAAAAATTGGCTGTAAAAAAATAGCCTGTTTCAAGGGTGTCTTTTTGGACACCACCTTGACTTTTTGGACCACGTCCGGTTCCCCCTATTGACTTTAATTTTGAGGGTGCTCCCAGAATGCCCTGCCTGGATCAAAATGTGAGAACATAATTTATCAGGACCCAAGATGCATAATCAGGCTAGCTATAAACTGAGTAGTTATGTTTGGATGATTTTTCTAAATGTGGTTGTTTCACCCGGGGGTTGTGCGCTTTCTGTGGGCCTAATGTGTTGAGTTAGTTTAGGCCTCCGTGTATTGTGAGAACCCACTATGTGGGTTAATTAGCAAGAAGGTTTACAGGATCGTGAGAATGTCCACATCCAGTGATGTAAGGCCAGCTACCGGTAGCTTTGTAAACTGAGGTCAATTGGCTTGTTCAAGGATCGGTACCTGGGACAGCGTCCTTTTTCGTACTTAGCCCCTGTAGTACAAGTAGTCCTCAACTTACAACAGCTCATTCAGTGGCCGTTCGAAATTACAACAGCATTGAGAAAAGTGACTTATGACCGTTTTTCCCACTTACAATGGTTGCAGCATCCCTATTGCTCATGGAATCAAAATTTGGATTTTTTTTATTTCCCGTTAGGTATAATTGTAGGGAATTATGAGAAAGAATGTATATATTTAATATTACATGTATTAACTGCAGCAAGAACTGTATTTGCTCAACACTGGGAAAATGCAGAATTACCAACGGAGGAAGAGTTAATCAAAAAAATTCTAGATTATGCAGAAGTGGACAGGTTGACATTGAAAATGAAAGCGAAAGAGGACTCGGTATACTTTAGAACAGCGGTTCTCAACCTGTGGGTCGCGACCCCTTTGGGGGTTGAATGACCCTTTCACAGGGGTCGCCTAAGACCATCGGAAAACACATATTTCCGATGGTCTTAGGAACTGAGACACCGCTCCTCTATCCGTCTCCACACGGCTTCGAGCTGGGGGCCGTTGCAGCGTCGGATTCGCTTCCGTCGAGCATCTCCTAAGGGAGGCTGCACTGCTTCATGGCCCTTTCCACGGAGGAGCTGAACTAAGCTTTGCCGGCGCTGTCGCCCTCTTGGCTCTCTCTCTCTCTCTCTCTCTCCCCCTCTCCCCGCCTGGGTGCTTCTCCAACCAGGCTGGGTGGAGCCGGCGAAGCGGCCTTCCTGCCCCCCCCCAGCCAGCTGGAGCCGGGTAGGTCGGCGACCTTCGGAAGTGAGGCGAGGACAGGTGAGGCTTGCTGAGCCCCGGGCACGGAGGGTGAGTGGGCAGCGTCGGTGCGCGCTTGGAGAGTCCTTAGGGTTGGGAGTCACCACAACATGAGTTTAGTTTAGTTTAGTTTAGTTTTATTAAATTTCTATACTGCCCCTCTCCCGTAGGACTCGGGGCGGTTTACAACCCAATAAAAACATATAATAACAATAAATATTTAAAAATAAATTAAATTAAATTAATACAAGGCTGTTACTAAAACCTGTTAAAAACCCAATTCTAAAACCCGAACAGCCTTGTTTAAAAATTTAAAACCCGAGGAGATCTAGGCCAGGCCGGCTTGATTGAAGAGATGAGTCTTCAATTCTCTTCTGAAGGTGCGGAGATCATGACACGTCCGGAGTTCTGGGGGGAGCTCGTTCCACATCGTTGGTGAGGAACTGTATTAAAGGGTCGTAGCACTAGGAAGGTTGAGAACCACTACTTTAGAAGATGGGATACTTTTTTTCAATGGCTAGGAAAACGAGGTAGAGAGAAAGGAACTTCCTATGTATTAGTCAGTTAAATATTGGACCCCAGACAAATAGGCTGCTGATGAAATATTAAGGACTTGTGATTATAAAAAAGTATGATGGTTACAGTGTCCCAGGATTGTGTGATCCCCTTTTTTAACCTTCTGATGAGCAGTCACTTAACAATCATATTATTAACTTAACTGCAATGATTCACTTAACAACGGTGCCAAGAAAGGTCACAAAATGGGGCAAAACTCACTTAACAAATGTCTCACTTAACAACCTAAATTTTTGGCTCAGCTGTGGTCATAAGGCAAGGACTACCTGTACAGATAGCCAGATAGCTCTGTTCACTCTGCAAATGGCCATTGGCTTGTTCGAGGATTGGTACCTGGGACAGCATCCTTTTCCTTATTTAGCCCCTGTAGTTCAGGTGGTCCTCAATTTACAACAGTTCATATAGTCACCATTCGAAGGTACAACGCTAAAAAAGGGACTTGTGATTATCTTTCACACTTAACGGCCGTTGCAGCACCCCTATGGCAGCTGTACATGCTGGCTCAGGATTTCTGGGAGATGAAGTCCACGAGGTATAAAGTGGCCACACAGTTGCCCACATCTGTGCTTGAGATGTATCTGTTGTTCTGCTAGTGAAGGCTTTGCAGGAACAATTCTAGGCCCCTTGTTTCAAGCCAGTATATGAAAGACAGAATCTTTACTGTCAAACTGTGGTTGTGTCTGGTTGACGGAAATGGAAGGCAGTCATTGCCAAAGAATATGGAAGGCAGTGCTTCTCAACCTTGGCTGCTGATCAGAATTCAGATGCTTGGCAACTGCCTAAGCAGGGGGTTGGACTAGAAGACCTGCAAGGTCCCTTCCAACTCTGCTATTCTATTCTATTCTATTCTATTCTATTCTATTCTATTCTATTCTATTCTATTCTATTCTATTCTATTCTATTCTATTCCTATTCTATTCTATTCTATTCCTATTCTGTTCTATTCTATTCTATTCCTTATTCTATTCCATTCTATTCTATATTCTATTCTATTCCTTATTCTATTCTGTTCTATTCTATTCTATTCTATTCTATTCTATTCTATTCTATTCTATTCTATTCTATTCTGTTCTGTTCTGTTCTGTTCTATTCCTTATTCTATTCTATTCTATTCTATTCTATTCTATTCCTTATTCTATTCTATTCTATTCTATTCTATTCTATTCCTTATTCTATTCTATTCTATTCTGTTCTTTATTCTATTCTATTCTATTCTATTCTATTCTATTCCTATTCTGTTCTATTCTATTCCTTATTCTATTCTATTCTATTCTATTCTATTCTATTCTATTCTATTCCTTATTCTATTCTATTCTATTCTATTCTATTCTATTCCTTATTCTATTCTATTCTATTCTATTCTATTCTATTCTATTCTATTCCTTATTCTATTCTATTCCTATTCTGTTCTATTCTATTCTATTCTATATAAATATTCTATTCTATTCTATTCTATTCTATTCTATTCTATATAAATATTCTATTCTATTCCTTATTCTATTCTATTCTATTCCTATTCTGTTCTATTCTATTCTATTCCTTATTCTATTCTATTCTATTCTATTCTATTCCTATTCTGTTCTATTCTATTCTATTCTATTCCTTATTCTATTCTATTCTATTCTATTCCTTATTCTATTCTATTCTATTCTATTCTATTCTATTCCTATTCTGTTCTATTCTATTCTATTCCTTCTTCTATTCTATTCTATTCCTATTCTGTTCTATTCTATTCTATTCCTTCTTCTATTCTATTCTATTCTATTCCTTATTCTATTCTATTCTATTCCTTATTCTATTCTATTATATTCTATTCTATTCTTTATTCTATTCTATTCTATTCTATTCTATTCTATTCCTTATTCTATTCTATTCTATTCCTTATTCTATTCTATTCTATTCTATTCTATTCTATTCTATTCTATTCTATTCTATTCTATTCTATTCTATTCTATTCTATTCCTTATTCTATTCTATTCTATTCTATTCTATTCTATTCTATTCTATTCTATTCTATTCTATTCCTTATTCTATTCTATTCTATTCTATTCTATTCTATTCTATTCTATTCTATTCTATTCTATTCTATTCTATTCTATTCATTACTGGCATGTATTTATGACGGTCACAGTGTCCCGGGATCAGGTGATCCCCTTTGGTGACCTTTTGACAAGCAAAGCCGATGGGGAAGCCAAATTCATTTAACAACCGTGTTGCTCACTTAACAACTGCAGTGATTCACTTAACAACTGCGGCAAGAAAGGTCGTAAAATGGGGCAAAAACTCACTTAAGAACCATCTCGCTTAGCAACAGAAATTCTGGAATCAATTGGGCTCTAACCCACAGAGGTTAGAGACTGTTCTTACCACCATCTCCTAGAAACTGCTGGTGGGAGATAGGATGGCTCCACAGGAGGTTTAAAAGCAGCCAAGTCAGAGCCAACTGCTTGAGCTGAGCTAAGATTACAGTTCAGATCTGCCTAGCATTCGTTCCAGGTGATTCAGCAAGGAATTTGATCTCTTTGGTGAAGGAGGAGCTAGAACGTAAGGCAGGAAAATCTGGCATTTGGAGAAGGCCAAAAAGTGAGTCCAGTCCAGCAGTTCTGCTAACTCAGAAAAGAATTTACTGCATGGACTATATGACATCGGCAAAAGACATTGACCAAGAAATAATAAAACACTTTGGTGGGGTTTGTACCACCATCCCGTATAGCCCGCCATCTTTTAACCCACAAGTGACATGAAGCAGATACTTTGACCATCCATGCCTAACTCAAAAACTCATTCTTTCTTCTGAACCAGTCAATGCTTTATTTTCCTTTTTCCCCTGGTGTTGTGAACTGGAAAAAAAATCAATGTTTTCTACCCTTTTTATAGCAAAAGAGGCTTAAAGAAAAATATATGCCTGCAACTGAAACGCAGGTGAAATGGATAAGCCTCGTTTTATTACATTTCCTCCATAGGGTAAGCAGAAGGTAGCCTGTTCCATACCACAAGAGGGCATCAGAAGATGCCAGTCTAAGCATTTTTAAGGTGTGTCCCAGAATTCCCCAGCAAACCTGATTCCCCAGCCAGTCTGATCTACCTGATGAGGCTAAATACCTATTCAGATCTGTATGTAGCAGTCCCGGACAGCAAGCTTTGCAGATAGCTACCGTAATGGTCTTCTGGACAGCTCAGATAGAGTAGCTAGCCTGAAATCTTCAATCCTGAAAGCCAGAAGCATTTAAAGGACAGAATGGGTTTTAATAACAACCAGACAAAAAACCATACAGTATATTTTTATGGAAGAAAGATGTAATTCAATGGAAGAAAGAGTCGTACATGACACTAAATCATAGCTTGTTTAATTGTGGATAATTGGATAAAGCAGCATGCCACACAAAACAGGTGACTGTCTTTCAAATTAAATTATCATGGTTATCATACTTCTATATTTACCTTAATACTGAATCCCTTTGGGTGTATTTTTGGCAAGAACAAGGAACTGTGTTGCTGTTATTGTGGCTTGTTGCACAAGGACCTGGTGGGATAGGCAGAGATGGTTGTTTGGTGGCGTTCAAGGTACTGTCGCAGGATGTAAGCTGTTCCAAGTAAAGCTGCCTTTTGCAATTGACTGATGGTGATTTTGTCAATTACAGTATGGTTCCTGGCAAAATCGGCCAGATGTTTAGATTGGATCTGGCATTTTTTATCCGTGTATTGAGTGCTCCCCAAGGACCTGGGATAGGCAGATATTGATGTTAGATGGGGTTAGAGGTGTTGTCAGAGGATGTCAGCTGTTCCGAGTAAAACTGGCTTTTGCAATTGACCGATGGTGAATTTGTCAATGCTGATGATGTTCAAATGGGATTGCACCTAAGGTATCTATTACTACCGCGATCCTTCTATAAATTTGCAGGTCGTTGTATTTTGTGGCCTTCTCCAGTTCTAACTCTTCTATCTGCTCTTTCCAGGTATTGCTGCATCCACTATCCAGAACGTTTTGTCTTTCTTATTGACAATTGTTAAGTCTGGGGTGTTATGTGGCAGGCGCTTGTCTGTTTAGTGTAGAACACGGGTGTCAAACTTGCCTCGTCACTTGATGTGTTGCAACATATCGTGACTTCCCCCCCCCCCCGCCTTGCCAGGAGCAGGTGCAGCCTCCACATGATGCAACTCCCCCACCCCCACCCTGCCGGCCGGCAGTTTAACACCCCTGGTGTAGAAGATAAAATTGCCTTCAATAGCCTTGTAGCTTGGGAAATTCTGGAAGTTGAAGTCCATACATCTTAAAGATGCTCAGCTTGACAAACTCTGCACCAAACCGCTGGTCCAGATCTTCACAAGTGACTCCATTCAGCCTGATGCCCTCCCAAAGACACACATTTTGCCCTAACTAGGAATGCTACAATGACTATAAATAGTCACCAATGGGAAGTAGACTTCTATGCTTTCTAGGCCAAGCATCTGTGTTCCCCATCTCCAGCCGGCTGGCTGGCTGGCTGGTTTAAAGGCTCCTTATGTTACACTAAGCTTTTGATGTTGCCCTGAGCAGCTGAGATTCTTTCCTGGGTAAAATGGAATTGGGGAATCGATGGGGTGTGCAAAGAGTGAGTGACCCAGGATGAAATTCTGGAAGGATATTAGCAATGCAATTCTAGGTGTGCTCTCTGGAAGCTAATCTCATTGAGTTCGGCTCCAGGAAATGCATTTTGATAGCATTAAACAATAATGTGTTTGCAGTGTGTGTGAAGTAGAGCTGGGATCATCTGTCAGGTTTATTTCTCTCTCTTTCTCATTTGCCCAACTCTCCGTTTTGGTTTATCCCTCCCAGGCTCTCCCCCCACATTTCCTTTCGGTTGGTTCATGCCAGGTTTAACCATTTTATTTGTATATAAACTGTGTGTAATTTTGCTCAGATTTTTCCCAAAGGTGTACATTTGCATTTTTGTTAAAAGAACATCCTGTTTTCAAGCACATTTATTTATTTATTATTACTTAGATTTCTATGCCGCCCTATTTCAAAAACTCACACTACAATGCAATTTTATAAAAGATTATTATTATTATTATTATTATTGTTGCTGTTGTTGTTGTTGTTGTTGTTAATAGTCTTCAGACACTATCTTTAAACTTAAAGCAAAACAAAAAATAGAAATAAAAAAGAAAGAAATCAGCAGAATTTTGCACATTTGATAATATGATTCTCTCACTTTACAGCCTGATAACCTGGGGGGGGTGTCCCCACTGAGCCTCTTGCTCTGTCCATTATACAGCTTTGTGGGCTACGCTCCCTCTAATCTGATTGTTCCCTAAGCGACATCTCTTCATCCAGTCTCCCAAGGTCTTCCCCATATAACATCACAGGAGCCCTGATGGCGCAGCGGGTAGGATGCAGTATTGCAGGCTAACTCTGCCCACAGTCTGGAGTTCGATCCTGATGGGCTCAAGGTTGACTCAGCCTTCCTTCTTTCCAAGGTTGGTAAAATGAGGACCCAGAGTGTTGCGGGTCATAGGCTGACTTTGTAAACCGCTTGGAGAGGGCGGTAAAGCACTGTGAAGCAGTATATAAGTCTAAGTGCTGTTGCTATTGCTGTAGCTGATTGGATGTTGCGTTAAGTGCTGTAGTGGCACAATGATTAGAGTGCAGTATTGTAGGCTAACTCTGCCCACAGTCTGGAGTTCAATCCTGACAGGCTCAAGGTTGACTCAGCCTTCCATCTTTCCAAAGTCGGTAAAATGAGGACCTAGATTGTTGGGGGCAATTCGCTGACTCTGTAAACCGCTTAGAGGGGGCTATAAAGCACTGTGAAGCGGTATATGTATAAGCGCTATAGCTATTGAGATCCATCCATCCATCCATCCATCCATCCATCTATCTATCTATCTATCTATCCATCTATCCATCCATCTATCCATCTATCCATCTATCCATCCATCCATCCATCTATCCATCTATCCATCTATCCATCCATCTATCCATCTATCCATCTATCCATCCATCTATCCATCTATCTATCCATCTATCCATCTATCCATCTATCTATCCATCTATCCATCTATCCATCCATCTATCCATCTATCCATCTAACCATCTATCCATCTATCCATCCATCTATCCATCTATCCATCTATCCATCTATCCATCTATCCATCTATCTATCCATCTATCCATCTATCCATCTATCTATCCATCTATCTATCCATCTATCCATCTATCTATCCATCTATCCATCTATCCATCTATCTATCCATCTATCCATCTATCCATCTATCTATCCATCTATCCATCTATCCATCTATCCATCTATCTATCCATCTATCCATCTATCCATCTATCTATCCATCTATCCATCTATCCATCCATCTATCCATCTATCTATCCATCTATCCATCCATCTATCCATCTATCCATCTATCCATCCATCTATCCATCTATCCATCTATCCATCTATCCATCTATCCATCCATCTATCCATCCATCTATCCATCTATCCATCTATCTATCCATCTATCCATCTATCTATCCATCTATCCATCTATCTATCCATCTATCCATCTATCCATCTATCCATCTATCCATCTAGCCATCTATCTATCCATCTATCCATCTATCTATCCATCTATCCATCCATCTATCCATCTATCCATCTATCCATCTATCCATCCATCTATCCATCTATCCATCTATCCATCTATCCATCTATCTATCCATCTATCCATCTATCCATCTATCTATCCATCTATCCATCTATCCATCTATCCATCTATCCATCTATCTATCCATCTATCCATCCATCTATCCATCTATCCATCTATCCATCTATCCATCCATCTATCCATCTATCCATCCATCTATCCATCTATCCATCTATCCATCTATCCATCTATCTATCCATCTATCCATCTATCCATCTATCCATCTATCCATCTATCCATCTATCCATCTATCTATCCATCTATCCATCCATCTATCCATCTATCCATCTATCCATCTATCCATCTATCCATCTATCCATCTATCCATCTATCCATCTATCTATCCATCTATCCATCTATCTACCCATCCATCCATCTATCCATCTATCCATCCATCTATCCATCTATCCATCTATCCATCTGTCCATCCATCTATCCATCTATCCATCTATCCATCTATCTATCCATCTATCCATCTATCCATCTATCCATCTATCTATCCATCTATCCATCTAGCCATCCATCCATCCATCCATCCATCCATCCGTCTGTCTATCTATCTATCTATCTATCTATCTATCTATCTATCTATCTATCTATCTATCCATCTATCCATCTATCCATCTATCCATCTATCCATCTATCTATCTAATATCCCATTGCCAGGAGTTCAATCCTGACAGGGCTCAAGGTTGACTCAGCTTCCCGTCCTTCCGAGGTGGGTAAAATGAGGACCCAGATTGTTGGGGGCAACAGGCTGACTCTGTAAACCGCTTAGAGAGGGCTGTAAAGCACTGTGAAGCGGTATATAAGTCTAAATGTTAGTGCTATTGCTACCAATCCGGGTAGATTCATCTGAACATCCTTATCTTCTTTTAAATCTGGGGTGCACAATCCTTTGCCTCAGTTCTGCCCAGGCATCCAAATTCAGTTCTTTGATCTGCCTCCTGGAAAAGTTTCTGCCCAACAGTACAGGTAGCCCTCCACTTACCACGCTTCATTTAGTGACCGTTCAAAGTTACAACGGCACTGAATAAAGTGACAGTCATTTTTCACCCTTATGACCAATGGAACGTGCCCGTGGTCATGTGATCAAAATTCAAATGCTTGGCAACTGCCTCGTATTTATGGTGGTCGCAGTGTCCCAAGGTCTTGTGATCTGCTTTTGCGTCCTTCCGACAAGCAAAGTCAGCCAGGGAAGCCAGACTCATTTAACAACCTGGGTTACTAACTTAACAACTACAATGATTCACTTAACAACTGTGGCAAGAAAGGTCATAAAGTGGGGCAGACTCACTTAACAAATGTCTCATTTAACAACAGAAATTTTGGCTTCAATGGTATTCTAAGGACAACCTGTAATACTGATGTGAGAGGAGCAGGATGTTAGTCGTATCTAATTCAGGAAATTTATGTATTGAATCCCGTTTCAGATCAGCGCTTGACTTACTGCAGATGTACATCATCATCATCATCAAGTTGGAAGGGACTTTGGAGGTCTTCTAGTCCAACCCCCTGCTCAGGCAGGTAACCCTATACCATTTCAGACAAATGGCTGTCCAGTCTCTTCTTAAAAACTTCCAGTGTTGGAGCATTCACAGCTTCTGGAGGCAGGTTGTTCCACTGGTTAATTGTTCTCACTGTCAGGAAGTTTCTCCTTAGTTGCTTCTCTCCTTGCTTAGTTTCCACCCATTGCTTCTTGTCCTGCCTTCAGGCGCTTTGGAGAACAGCTTGACTCCCTCTTCTTTGTGGCAGCCCCTGAGATATTGGAACATTGCTATCCTGTCCCCCCTCGTCCTTCTCTTCACTAAACTAGACATACCCAATTCCAGCAGCCGTTCCTTATATGTTGTAGTCTCCAGTCCCCTAATCATCTTTGTTGCTCTTCTCTGTACTCTTTCTAGAGTCTCAACATCTCTTTTACATCGTGGTAACCAAAACTGGATGCCGTATTCCAAGTGTGGCCTTACCAAGGCATTGTAAAGTGGTTTTAATACTTCACGTAGTCTTAATTCTATCCCTCTGTTAATGCAGCCTAGCACTATGTTGGCTTTTTTGCTGCTGTTATACAGAAAGCTAATTATAAAAAGTCTCAGAACGGGGGACACGTACATAACTTGGATAAGACATTCTCAGAGCTTTAGACTAAACCAAGAAATTAAAATGACATCCCAGGAGACAGAAAAAAACTTCCGTATCGTTGCCAAGAAAACCAAATAGATGTCTTTTTGAAATCACAGGAGCAGAGCTGGATTAAGAAGGAAGCTTTATTTTGTTTGATTTGATTTGATTTGGTTAAAAGATAAGAGTGGATGGCAGCATTGATTAATTTTAACTAACCACAAGAAATTAAGCTTAGATTAGGCCTGCTTATGATTAAAAGGGAGACCACAAGGAAATTTTCATTGTGCTAACTAGGTGAGGAAATCAAAATACTGTATCTTCCCAGAAGACAAATTGGCAAATGAACCTATATTCTACACATGTTAAAGGCCACCTGTACTATATTTGTATATGTGCATGTGTGTGCGTGTGTGTGTGTGTGCAGGCACATTTATAACAGAGATAGAGACTCGGCTGCTCCCAATCATTTGATCACCATGTTATAAAAAAGATGTTGAGATTCTGGAAATAATGCAGAGAAGAGCAACAAAGATGTTTGGCGGACTGGAGGCTAACACATGTAAGGAACAGTTGCTGGAATTTGGTATCTCCATCCAGTGCTTTTTTTCTACAAAAAAAAAAAAAAGATGTCGGAACTCACACATGTCATACAACTCACCTTGCCTACCCCAAAAAAGGTGCCGGAACTCCGTTCTGGGTGTTTTATGAGGAAAAAAGCCCTGTCTCTATCTCAGCGGTTCTCAACTTGTGGGTCGCGACCCCATTTGGGGTCGAACGACCATTTCACGGGGGTCGCCAAACAACGCAGTCCGCCATTTTTCCCCCCTTTTCCCCTCGGCTGGTGCAGGGGGCAGCACTGCACATGCGCGGGGTAGCACCGCGCATGCGCGATGCGGGCCGTCTTGCGCGCGCTGTGCATGTGCGATGCAGGCCATCTTGCGCGCCACGCATGCGCGATGCGGGCCGTCACACCACGCATGTGCGATGTGGGGTTGCGCGTGCGCTGCGCATGCGCGATGCGGGCCGTCGCACGTGCCGCACATGTGTGATGCCACGCATGCGCGGTGCAGGTCAGGGTCACGGCCTGAAAAAGGTTGAGAACCGCTGCTCTATCTAATGAAAAGAAAGACTAGGGGGGACATGATAGCAGTGTTCCAATATTTGAGGGGTTGCCCCAAAGAAGAGGGAGTCAAGCTATTCTCCAAAGCACCTGAAGGCAGGACAAGAAGCAACGGACGGAAACTAACCAAGGAGAGAAGCAACCTAGAACTAAGGAGAAACTTCCTGACAGTCAGAACAATTAACCAGTGGAACAACCTGCCTCCAGAAGTTGTGGGTGCTCCAACACTGGAAGTTTTTAAGAAGAGGTTGGACAGCCATTTGTCTGAAATGGTATAGTTTTTCCTGCCTGAGCAGGCGGGTTGGACTAGAACAGGGCTTTTCAACCAGGGGTACGGGTACCACCTGTGGTACATTGGCACCTGGCAGGTGGTACGCGACCATCCTAGAAAAGTGGTAGTGGGGGAAGGGAATGAGAGCTCTGCCGGGCGGGCAGGCTGTGCCTTGGGGGGGCACTTTTTTTCAGTGCCATTGTAACTTTGAACAGTCACTAAGCAAACTGTTGTAAGTCGAGGACTACCTGTACTTTATCACTTTGTTTCCCTTTTTTGGGGGGTCATCAAGTTTTTGACACCTTGCTAGGCGACTGTTGGTACTCGGATGTTGCCCTATCCTAAAAGTGGGTGAATGGGTGAAAAGTTTGAAAAGCCCTGGACTAGAAGACCTCCAAGGTCCCTTGCAACTCTGTTATTCTGTATTATCTTGTAATCAGGGGTCCCCTGGATTTCATAGTAGTACTTTGGACCATTACAGCCCGCTGGTGCTGTGCAGGAAGAGCCCTTTGAAAGAATTAAGGATCCCATTTCACTCTCTGAAGGAAATTGCTAACATACTTTCCAGAGGTCAGACATTTCTGGCTCAAGCATCTGCCCAAGGGAGCCACAGGTGTCACTTTACAAGTCTTTCCAGCCAACAACAACTGACACCACATCTATGTGAGCCCCCCCAGCTCTTCCAGTCGTTTCTCCTCCAGAGTAGAGGAAAAACTAACTATTAACGGGAACATCCCAAAGTAGCTCTTCCGGAGGCTTTTCCAAGAAGGGCAGTGAAATGCATCCTGTTGTTTTTGCAGAAGACCGTCTGCACTGAGCGTGGGTGCAACCCATTTAAGTACATGTAGTCCTCGACTTACGACCACCGTTGAACACAACATTTCCGTTGCTAAGTAATACAGTTAGGTTTTGCCCCATTTGATGACTTTCCTTGCCACAGTTGTTAAGGGGAATCACTGCAGCTGCTAAGCTGGTCAAATGGTGGTTAAGGGAATCCGGGTCTCCCCTCCCCCCCATTGACTTTGCTTTTCAGAAGGTCGCAAAGGGGGCTCACGTGACCCCCGGGACGCTGCGACTGTCATAAGTAGGGATGCCAAGCATCTCAATTTTGATCATGTGACCACGGGGATACTGCAATGATTGTTAAGTGTGAAGAACAGTCACTTTCTTCCGTGTTCTTTGAACGATCACTGAACAAACTGTTGTAAGTTGAGGACGACCTGTAAATCACAGCGAGTAGAAGGGGGGGGATGTAACTGAGAAATATCTTGGTAATGTAGGTGTTCTTTTAACACTAACATGTATTTTCCTGGGTCATATGGCGCAGTGCAGCTAGTTTCTTTAAGAAGGTGGGTGCCCAAACATTTGTGCATCAGATCTTTTCCTGACCTCTGAGGTGTTTATTCCCACGTTTTCTTCAAGAGTGCTATGGAGCACGTGTAGACCTCTGTCCTAACAGCCTTTTCAGGTAGGCTAATCCACCATCAAATTCTCCAGCCCTGCCTTGAGTAAATATGGATGTAATTCCTAAAGGGACTTACGTCCTTTGTCCTGAAGAGAAGATAAAATAAACCAGACTATTAAAACTGGGGTCTAAGCAAACAGCCCAGTAAGATATATCCTTTGTTTCATAGCTTATTATCCTGCTGTGCGGTGTTTCTCAACCATGGCACCTCTCAGGTGTATGGACTACAACTCCCAGAATTCCCTGGCATTAAATCAGACACACACACACACATGTGAAACTTACTTATTATTTTCTCTGTTATTTTGCAAGTGTACTGAGTGCTTCTGCAGACAAATTCCTTGTGTATCTAACCACACTTGACCAAATAAAAAATTCTATTCTATTCTATTCTATTCTATTCTATTCTATTCTATTCTATTCTATTCTATTCTATTCTATTCTATTCTATTCTATTCTATTCCTATTTCTACTCTACTCTATTCTACTCCTATTCTATTCCTATTCTATTCTGTTCTACTCCTATTCCTATTAATTCTATTCCATTCCATTCCTATTCTATTCTATTTCATTTCTATTAATTCTATTCTATTCCATTCCTATTACTATTCCATTCCATTCTATTCTGTCTTGGAATATTTAGGGACATTCCTTAAGAACACAGCAAAATGGCCAACTGGGACCCATCAAATATGCTATATTTACTTACATCACATCCCAATTCCTGATTTACTTAGGCATGGTTTACTATATAAACCACAAATGACTGGAGTTATATAAACTATACTTTGGTAGCTGGACTCACATGGCATACTTAATCAAACAGAAGCAAACCATATTTAGGTTTAGCATATGTAGAGAAAATTCAACAAATCACAGGACATAGTGAGTTGTGTGAACTCATTGTAATTTGTAAACCAAGGTTTATAATTCAGTGTACTGTTTAAGCCCAGACAATTGTGGCTTATTCAGTAAGTGGGTTCAAAGTGGACAAATGTTTTTTTCACGCTTGGGGAGGTTTAAAAGGGGCAAAATATCTGATCTTATTTATGAAGCATCAGAAGAAGCCAGGGAGACATTACAGAAGATAATAGTTTTCATTTAAGTAAGCAATCCATCAAACAACCGAATAATTTATACTACTAAGCAACCAGTTAATTAGGTATCCAAAGAAATAAATGGGTTGCACAGAGCCAGCCTGAAAAGATTAAAATAGGGTATTAAAGATCCATCTCTCTGAAGATCTCCTTCCTCCCCCTCCACTGTGTTATTTAGTTCATTAAAATTCCTCACCAGTCCAGTCTGTGCAATAAACAGATATTTAAGGCAGCAAATGAAAGTCTAACCAGTTTCAAGGCTGTTTTTTTTTTTTGATGTAACAGAATTTAATTAAGGCTCTGCCTGCGTGGTTGGGTTGAAAGAGAGACAGTCACGTCATTCCCACACCCTTATGCTGAAAATCCAGAGGAGTCTCTAGCTCTCTAGAAAATGCCTAAATTGGAAAAAGAAGTCTTGGGTGGAAGGAAGGGCACCATGCAATATTCTCCAACATGTTGACCATGGGATTAACTGATATTAAATTGGACACCTTCCTGGAGGCAATGTTAAATTCAGTGGAAGAAACAGGACCATCCAGCTGAATGCTCTTCATGGGCCCCATCACGGATTTACCAAGATATTTCTATGCAGCAATAGAAAGCTGCTGGTTTAGTTGGGTTGCTCCTTACATTGAAAAAGAAGGCCAAGTGTCTATGGAGATTCTCAATGATCCGGATCATGGTTCTTCAGCGAACCGAAGACTTGAAGAAGCTTCCTGAATGAGAAGTGAAACGTTTTCAAGGGAAAAAAAACACAAGGAAGTCTAGTTGCCTTTTGGAAAAAGCACCTTTCGGACAAAAAGAGGGACAGTTCTCCAGCATTTTACGATAGACCCAGAGCCAAGATGAAGCACTAATTCATTAAACTAGTGCTTCCAAATCTGAACAGCATCCCCCACATGTCTGTGAGACGGCTATGAAAAATTAGAGGTGTCTCCCTCTCTTTTGATGCTATCTCATGGTGGTTGATTTGGGGGGCTCCACCTCTGACAAGGCTGCCCCTTCAGAGTTCATAATTTTGGAAGACTGACAGATGGTAGAAAATATGGTAGAAAATCCTCAGCCCGCCACTCCTTGGCCATCCTGTGCTAACTGCTCCTATCTGAAGAGGCTGCTGTAAATGTTTGGGTTTTTATTTGCCTCTTGAATTTACGTTTGGTTGAGTGAAGAAGCTTTTTGGATGAGAAGTGAAACGTTTTCAAGGGGAAAAAACCAAGAAAGTTCACTTGCCTTTTGGAAAAAAAAGCACCTTTGGGAGAACCATGACCTGGATGGTTGAGAATCTCCATAGACATTGAGACATGACAAAACTAATTCTGCTGTTGTTTGGCCCCACAGAGCCTCATCCTGACAGTGCTACCAAAATTTAGCAGCAGAGTGTCTTGTTTTGGGTGGGATGAATTTAGATCAGGGCTTTTCAACCTTTTCACCCCTTGTATCACTCTTAGGATATGGCAACATCCGACTACCACCAGTCGCCTAGCAAGGTGTCAAAAACTTGATGACCCCCCCAAAAAAAGAAAGAAAAAAAGTGATAAACTACAGGTAGTCCTCGACTTACAACAGTTCGCTTAGTGACTGTTCGAAGTAACAATGGCACTGAAAAAAGTGCCCCCCAAGCCACAGCCGAGCAAGGCAGCGCCCGGCGGCGCTCTTCCTCCTGTCCGAGGTTTTCATTGTTGTGAGCATTTCTGTTGGGGATTGGCAGCGGGGGTGGGGTGGGGGATGTTTGGTTTTTATTCCCCCCGTCTGCTGGGTGGTTGCAGCAGGTTTTGGTCACTTCACATGACCCTGGGACACTGTGACCGTCATAAATATGAATCAGTTGCCAAGCATCTGAATGTAAATCACAAGACCCTGGAGATGCTGCAACATTCCAGCTGATTGGGCGCTTCTTCTGGGCTCAGCAGAAGCACCAGGATCAGTGCTGCTTTTCAGCTGATTGGTGCTTCTTCAGGGCTCAGCAGAAGCACCAGGATCAGCGCCAAGCTCCAGCTGGAGCCTGGCGCTGATCCTGGCACTTCCGCTGAGCCTTGACAGCCCCGAAGAAGTGCCGATCAGCTGGATCCTGGCACTGATCCTGGTGCTTCCGCTGAGCCCTGACAGCCCTGCAGCTCCAGCCGTCTCTTGTTCAGGCTTGTGCGGTGCTGCCACCGGTTCAGCTTATTCCCCTCCCCTGTTACCACTTTTCTAGGATGGTCGCGTACCACCTGCCAGGTGCCAATGTACCACAGGTGGTACCCGTACCACTGGTTGAAAAGCCCTGATTTAGAGGGTTCCTCCTCTCAAATAAAGATCAGACAGACCTGCTAATCCTTGCCAACACTTAAGGCATCCCTTCTGATTCTTAAGTTTTCCATACCACAATATTCTATATAATGTTTGTATCACATGTGGCTACATCTGCAGGAAGGCTTTAGTGTAATACTGATCCACATTCACAATCTGTTTTCATAAACAGAAAGGTTTAAATTCACCTACCAGTGTCGGTTGAAAATGAGAATATTGTGTTGCATGTCAGCTGTTGCCTGAGATGACATATGAACCGTTCCTTAAGCCCCAATATGATTTATTTGTTTGGGCATCGTGCACTTATGTTTCATTCAATTCTCTAGATTTAGGATGCAGCAAGGGATGGGAATACAACCAGTTTTATGGGATTGGTAAATACTTCTCTTAATCTTCACTGGCCAATCTCAGCAAATGCAAAGGACATATTTGGAGCTACAGGCAAGACTAAAATGTAAGGAGGGAGAAGGGCAATTGAAAAAGGTAGCCTGTTTTTATGCGCCCGCCCCCCCCCCATGGATTTGAACATCAACGAGCAGGGGCTTCAGGATACAGCTGATGTGATTTACATATGGATCTCAGACGTCATCCCCATGGTGTCTTGATGGCTATATACCCATTTTGACAGCACCATGGATAGTGATGGGAGGGAACTGAGACAAGCAGAAGCCACAGAACAAAAGGCCACCCGTTGTGGCTTTTCAAAAATCTGCCGATGCACTAATTCCACAGGCTTCTAAGAACTGATGCTGGATGGTGCCGTCCTTTTATTATGTTTACCAGTGCCTCTTTCCCTTTTTACACGTTTTTTTTCCAGAAGGGCTTTGTCTTTCTTCCTACCCATCCACCCTATTCCCATTTCCCACCAGCTCCTGTGTCCTAACTCTCTTTGCAGTTGGATCAGAGATAGCTCTGGCTGTTTGGGGCTTTGGTTCTGGTTTCCTGCCTTGTGAGATAAAAGATTTTGGCCAGGCAGGCGTGAACTTTGTCCCTCTTCTTTGCAAGCCTCACAAATGATAAAAAGCCGGCTCGCAGTGCAAACTCAACTTCTCTCAGCCCTTGAGTGTAATGTCATGACGTGTGTAAAGAAAAAAAAAAGGCAGAGGTTGTGATGTGAATCACAGGGTTGAAAAGCACCTCGTAAAATGCCCAACGCTGGGATCCTGTTTCACCAATTGGGTGTCACCGCAGTTCAGGACAAACCTCTTTCTTTACTCCCAGCGTTGCTATTATGGAGAAAAATTGGAGGAAGATGCACAATTCTGCCTCGCGTCCAAAGAGTGAGTAAACAAACAGGCTTGGCAAGCAGCAAAGCCAAAACCAGTTTGCCAAGCCTGATGGGAAAGAAACATTATACTCTTGAGCCTACACGGTCTTGCATTTTTAAACCCCAAATAGGATAAACAGAAACAGTGTCTGCTCAGAAACTAAAGAGATACCCCTGAGAAGCTGCCTTCATTTGGATTTATTTATGCTGTACATTCAAATGAGCATTTCAAACAGCTACAGCTGTCCTGAGGTCCTCTTTTAGCTCTGCAATATTAATTTAGGATCACGGTATTGCAAATAAGTAACTCCTCTTAACAGTTGTTTATTTAAGCCGTCCAGAGTCTTGGGAATCCGGAGGGATTTTCACATTAATAAATAAATATTGATCCATCACAAAAACAACAACAAACAAAACCTGCAAAAACTGAGCACCTTTTAATTGTGGTGGATGGAGTTAAGAGAAGATAAGCTTATCCCGTTGAACAGAGGTCTGTGTTATAGCTTGTCGGCATTTGAGCCAAGAAGTTGGTTTAGAAATAGTTTAGTTACAGTTTCAGTGATTTGAAGTGGAACGATTTGTTGGTCTCAGGTGTGTATTACATTAGGTCTGTTGGGTTTGGTTGTGGTTTTTAAAGACAGTTCTATAAATTGTGTTATTGTTTTCTGGAGTTTAACCTTTTATATACCACCTAGAGCAGTGTTTCTTAACCTTGACAATTTTAAGGCATATGGACTTCAAGTCCCAGAATTCCACAGCCAGCATTGCTGGCTGTGGAATTCTGGGAGTTGAAATCCACATGCCTTAAAATTGTCAAGGTTGGGAAACACTGACCTAGAGCAGTGTTTCTCAACCTTGCAATATGAAGATGTCTGGATTTCCACTCCCAGAATTCCCCATCCAGCCCACCATGCTGGCTAGGGAATTCTGGGAGGTGAAGCTCAGACATCTTAAAGGTGCCAAGGCTGAGAAACATTGACTTAGAGCAGCGGTTCTCAATCTATGGGTCGCGACCCCATTTGGGGTCGAACGACCGTTTCGCGGGGGTCGCCGGACACCGCGGTCCGCCATTTATTTTTTTTATTTTTTACTTTGCCCGTCGCGCGCACGCCGCGCATGCGCGGATCGGCCCATCGCGCGTGCCCGTGCGGCGCAGGTCAGGGTCGTGCCGCGCATGGGCGGTGCAAGTGGGGTCTCAACCTGAAAAAGGTTGAGAACCACTGACTTAAAAAGAGGCGGATGGTGGTATGAATTACTTAAGTCAGGGGTCTCCGACCTTGACAACTTTAAGATCTGTGGATTTCAACTCCCAGAATTCTCTTGGATGAGAAGCGAAAAGCCTTCAAAGAATGAAACATTTGGAAACCTACCAACAAGCCCGGCAAACAAACCATCACCCTCATCCCACACCTGAGCTACAGATACTTGCCACTATTGCAAAAGAGCCAATCTTATCCCTGCAGGGATGATATTTCACAAGGAAGGAGCCACCAGGGAGAAGGCCCTTCTTCTTGGTCCCACTAGATCAGGGATCTTCAAAATTGGCCTTTTTATGACTTGTGGACTTCAACTCCCAGAATTCCTCAGCCAGCGTCCCTGCGGAATTCTGGGAGTTGAAGTCCACAAGTCATAAAAGGGCCAAGTTGAAAGGCCCCTGCACTAGATGGACTTCCTTAGGAGAAGGGACTCGTAGCATTCCTTGCCTCCCTGCTCTGGTGGGTCAAGTGATTGGGAGAAGACAGCCCTTCAAATAACCTAATCCCAAGACATGTAGAGAATAGATTAGGTGGTCATATATTTTTTCTTAAATAAATAATGGATTCTCATTGAGTCGGTTTTGGTTTACATTGCTGCCTTGGGCAGACTCTATTGCTCCAGTTTTTAAGTTTGGATTGATGGTTATGTTATTTCCCAACTACAAACTAATTTCATTATTTTGCATCTTCTGTGACTTGCAAAGTAATCTGAGAGGTGCTTAATGAATAAACTGTCAGAGAGAGAAACTGGCTAAGCCAGGGGAAGGAGTCAAACATGGAATTAGTCTGGAATCCCTCTGTGGGCATAAGAGAACAAAGTCTGATCCCCCCTTGAATGCCACTGAACCTTATCTAGTCTGACTCAGATGCAACTTGTCCCTTTGAGAAGGTTCCTTTGTTTTGGCTTAAGCAATAAAATAGCTAATTGAACTCTTGGATCTGATTGTTCTGCTTGTCATAAATAGAGGTTTTTTTAAAACAAAAAAAAACCTTAGAATTTAATCTGTATTTTGAAATTAATGTCCTGAAATTGTATGCATGGTTTTGAAAGACTCATTCAACCCAAAAATCACCCATCTGTGTGATAGCATCTAACTTTTCCATATCCCTCTGTTGAAACTGTTCTAGTTTACAGGTCTTAAGGATGACCAGGTTCTTTTATTTCGCTGCAAAAGCATGAACTTTTCCAGCTTAAGACAGAATGATGCATTCTACTGTTGACCTTTACATTTCTCTGAGTGATGAGTTTTATCATTATGAGGAATCTCCTGGGAGGGGGGGAAGTCACTTTATAACTTTCAACACCTTTTGACATCTTTTCTGCAAGATGGATTGAGTCTTATTTACGGTCTGAGACTAAATAACAGCAGCAATGAGAGTCCAAAAGTCAAAACAGGCACAAAAAAAAAAAAAAGAAGGAAGGAAGGAAGGAAGGAAGGAAGGAAGGAAGGAAGGAAGGCATAAAAAAAATAAATTACAGTAGAGTAAGGCAGATTCCCTCAGGTGGAGTCGGATGACAGCACACAGGTAGTCCGCAACTTACAACAGTTCATTTAGCGACTGTTTGAAGTTATGATGTTACTGGAAAAAGTGACTGACCATTTTTCACACTTACGACCAGTGCAGCATCCCCAGGGTCACATGATCAAAATTTGAACGTTTGGCAACTCGTTCTTATGACGTTTGCCGTATCCGGGGGTCACGTGATCCCCTTTTTGCGACCTTCTGACGAGCAAACTCAAAGGGGGAAGCCAGATTCACCAAACCACCTTGTTACTAACTTAACAACTGCGGCCATTCACTTAACGGTGACAAGAAAGGTCGTAAAATGGGGAAAATTCACTTTAACAACTGTCTCACTTAGCAACAGAAATTTTGGACTCAATGATGGTCTTAAGTCAAGGACTACCGGCACCTGTAAGGGGTTTAATCTTGTGATGTTTCCACTCTACTTTGTAAGTGGTCTCCCCTACCAGCAGTAACCAGGGTCAACCCTGCTTATCTTCAGAGACCGGTCAGGCCTGCTAAAGCTGCTAGCTCTGTGCATTATTATTGCAATCGATATATCTATTTCTTTTTTCGTGCATGGGAGCAATCCAGCTAGCTTTAAGGGCGAAGCCACCCTCTGGACGTCAAGGCTTATGGCTGGTGCCAGGAAGGGCATTCCCGAAAAAGAATGGGGGCATCTTGCCAGGACGAGTTGAAAGAAAGCCTTGAGGTTTAATTATATATCTGAGCGCCTGCCAGCCTCACCCGACCGATTTTGAAAAAGCCAGCCCGAAACTTTCGGCGGCACCAGTTGGGCAGCTCAAGGTTCGGGCGGCGAAGGCGGTTTATCCCTGGCTAGGAGCAAACCGAGTTAAACCAGCCCAAAGTCTCCCCAATCCCCTTTGCAAGCGTTGCAAGAACAGGGCGGGGGGCTTTCGCTCCCTCGGCTGGAAACGCGCCGGCTTCGCTCTGCTGGAGCCAAAACTTCCACCCGGCTCCGTCCGGGGCTTCTTTTGGGGGGGTGGGGGAGTTGGAGGGGCTGGGGGCGAAGGGCTGCGAAGCCGGCGGTCGGTTCCCGTGGCCTCAGACGCGGGGAGCCCCCCGGCCCTCCGCCGTCGCCCCCCCACACTGCTGCAAGCCAACCCGGGCCGGGCTTCTCTCAGCGCTCTGCAAAGTGGGGAGGGGTCCCCGCTGGAGGAATTCTCAATGAAATCGGGATCCTAAGAGCCCCCCCCCAGACCCCCACGCGCGTCTGCAGCAGAGACCCCCAGTCGCGGGCCGAGAGCAGGGACCTGGCCCTTTGGGAGCCGGGGGGGGGCAGGTGGCAGAAAAGAAATTTGGGGAGGGGGAGAGAAGAGAGTTGACTTAAGAGTTACTAACGGCTTTTTTCACTTTCTCTCTTGTCCTGTCCCCCCCTCCCCTCCCTTTTGCTCCACCTCTGCTCGTCCTTCCCTTTCTCTGCCCCCCTCCCTTCCTTCTCTTTCCACGTATCTCCCCCCTCCTCTTTGCTGGGATTCCCCGCGCCCCTTCCCCAAACTCCCCTCCTTTCCTTTCCTGGCACCTCCCTGCCAGCCCACCTTTCTCTGTGGGATCCTTTCTCCAAACTGCCCCTCCTCCTTCCTTGCTTACTTCCTCCTCTTCCTCCTGCCCGGGCTTCCTCGCCCCGCCTCCTCCCCGCGCCCCTTCCCCAAACACCCCTCCCTCCTTTCCTTCCCGGCTCCTCCCTCTCCCCCCCCGTTTCCCCCCGGGATCCCTCCCCCGGGCCCTTCCCCTTCCTTCCTCGCTCCCCTCCTCCTCCTCCTCCTCTCCCCTCCTTCCTTGCCCCGCGCCCCTTCCCCAAACCGCCTCCCCGGCCGGCCCCGCCCTCCGCTCCCTGCTGCCCCCTCCCCCCCTCCCCCCCGCAGGCGGAGCTTCCCCGGCAGGAGGCGGGGCCGGCGGACGCCCCGCCCCCGCGCGGCCGCGCGGCCCCCCCGCCATGGGTCGGAAGCGCTGCGTGGGGGGAGACGGCTCCAAGATGGCGGCGGGCTGCTGCGGGGTGAAGAAGCAGAAGCTCTCCAGCTCCCCTCCGTCGGGCTCGGCCGGCCCGGGCGGCGGCGGCGGCGGCGGCGTGGGGGGCTCCCGCTGCGGCGAGCCGGGGTCGCTGCCGGCGGTGGCCGGGGGCGGCCCGCGCTTCAACGGCCTCGGGGGTCTGGCGGGGGGCTCCCCCGGCTGCGCCCTCTCGCCGCCGCCGCGCCCGCCCGGCTGCGGAGGGGCCCCCGGCGCCGGCCTCTCGGGCCCCGCCGCGCTGCTGGGCTCCCCCGGCGCCGGGCCCGGCGGCTGCAGGAAGATGGTGGTGTCGGCCGAGATGTGCTGCTTCTGCTTCGACGTGCTCTACTGTCACCTCTACGGCTACCAGCCCCCGCGGAGCCCCCGCTTTACCAACGACCCCTAGTAAGTACTCTCCGCCCCCCCCGGGCCCAGGGGCGCCCCCAGGCTCGGCGCCGCCGAGGGCGCCCCGTTGGGGAAGCGCGCCGAGGGGTCGCTCCCCCCGCGATGCTGCTGGGCTCACCCCCCGAGGTGAAAAAGAGGGAGAAGCCCCCACGCCAGCCTCCGCCGGCTCTCCGGCTGGCCCCCTCCTCGATGCGGCCCCCTCCTGGGTGGGGGGCTTCCCCCGGGACCCCCTTTTCTCCCCGTTTGGCTCCGTGCCAGGCTGGGTTTCTTTGCCCCCCCCACCCCCCCCTTGCTCTTTTGGGGCGCCCCCTCCCAGCTCCGGCTGGACCTTTGGGGGCATTTGTTGGGGCCGCTCCCTTGCCCTGCCGCCAGTCCCGTTTGGGGGGGGTCTCCTGGTAGCCCAACCACTTACAGGTTGCAAGTGCCGGTGGTCCTTCTGCGCCAGGGGTGCCCCCTCCCCCAAAAAAATGTCCCGTTCAGAGGATCCCTATGGTTGTCCTTCTTGCTGTGCTGTGGTCATTTTCCAGGATAGGATTTTTTTTTTAAAAAAACAAACAAACTAAAACTAAAAATCTCAGTCTAAGGATTTCCTGGTGGTCTCCCATCTGCCCTTTTTCAAGTTGAGCCCAAGTTTGCAAGGTGATTTCCCACAATTATCTTCCCAGCAAGCAGTATCTGGTAGGAGACGCAAACCCTTTCCTCTCTTTCCTGGTTAGCATCTGGTTTTCCTCCACCTTTGGCTGCCTTGTCTGTGTCGCTTGGCATAGAATGAATGGGGGTCCCTTTAGCTGCCATTCATACATTTTTACCATTTCCTCTGGCCCTTTTGCACAGCCCCACGCAGGGGGCAACCCTGGTGTGTAACTTTTGCTTTGAGTTGTCCGATCTCTCGGGAGTCTCTTCCGTGCTGACCGGCGGGCCACGAGGTTGGGGGAATATGGTATTTATATATGCTTCTGCTGGCTTCACCAAATCTGGGGAATGTGATTAATTGCTTGATTCTAGTTATCCCTCTGATAGGGTTTCTCAGAGTATTGCTTGCCCTGCCCGGACAGTTTCAAAACTTGTTTTTTACTGCATGATCTCAGGGTTAGGAATTGAGACCTAAAACCAGCTGTGTGTGTGTGTGTGTGTGTGTGTGTGTGTGTGTGTGGGAGTAATTGTGGTGGAAAGTTGAAAAGGATATGAAAAAAAGAAGGCATCCTTTTTCCTGCTTACTATTCTCTCTCCCCGTGCTCCCTCCCCCCCCATATTTCACTATGACATCTCCACTCTCTTGGCAAATATTTAATTAGTACAGGTAGTCCTCTCCTTACAACAGTTCATTTAATGACCATTCAAAGTTACAGGGGCACTGAAAAAAGTGACTTATGATCATTTTTCACACTTGCGGCCGCTGCAGCATCCCTTGCGGTCACGTGACCAGCAACTGCAGATGCTCGGCAACTGGTTCATATTTATGACGGTTGCAGCATCCCGAAGTCAGGTGATCCCCTTTTGTGACCGCCTGACCAGCAAAGTCAATGGGGAAGCCAGGTTCACTTAACCACGTTACTAATTGAAAACTGCAATGATTCACTTAACAGCTGTGGATAGGAAGGTCCTAAAATGGGGCAAAACTCACTTAACAAATGTCTCACTCAGCAACATAAATTTGGGGCTCAATGGTCGTAAATTGAGGACAACCTATATTAGGATTTACAGGTAGTCCTCGACTTAACCATTCATTTATCAATGTTTCAAATTGCAATGGCTTCGGGGGGGGGGAAAAGTGCTTTATGACCTATGACCTATAATTTGGGAGTTTGGCAACTGACCCATATTTACACCGGTTGTGTTCTGTGGTCACGTGATTGCCACTGGCAACTTCCCAGCCAGTTTCCAACAAGCAATCTCAGTTGGGGAAGCTGGGTTCACTTAATAACAGTGTGATTTTCTTAACAGCCGCAGTAAAAATTGTCACCAATGAATGAATCACAGGACAGGTAACCCTCGACTTTACAAGCACAATTGGGACTGGAATTTCCATCCTAAGTCAGTCCAGTCATGACTCACTTTATCACTGGACTGACAGGATGTAAATTCCAGTCAATTCCCAATTGGTAAAGTGAAGGACTACCTATCCTGTGATTCGTTAATGCCTTACTACTTGCAAAACCATGTTTATAATAGCTTCATGTATCTGTATTTTCAATTCTATATTGTCCACCCTGTGCCTTTTCTAGAGCAGAGTTTACTCTAGGACAATGTTTCTCAACCTTGACAATTTTAAGGCATGTGGAATTCTAGGAGTTGAAGTCCACATGCCTTAAAATTGTCAAGGTTGAGAAACACTGCTCTAGCATAATGCAAGAACAAGCCAACAATAACAACCCTGATTTCTTATATTCTCCTATGGAAGCACCAAAGGTGGTGTGTGGTATTTTCACTGTATTCTACTCACAACTAAAAGTTAATTAGAGACCCAGGGCACGTGGGGGGGGAGGGGGGAATGGCTAGAAGTTAAATTTGGTGGGAGATGGGGATAAAACATAAACTCCCTCAAGCTGACATGGACTTGTGTCCATGAACCCTTTCTTGACTACAGCCTAGAAATGGTTTTCTGTTGTGTTGTCTTTTGGGCCTCTGGCAGGCTGGGCTCAGGTTAGTCTCCTAGAAATGGAGGTATCACTAATGGGAAAGCCAGGCCTCACATTCCCATATATTCCTAGCCTAAAATATGACCTTCATGCGTTGCAGCGGTTGAACACAGTTCTTGCTTCAGCTACTCAGCTACGCATCCCCTAACCATAAATGAACACTTAGAGGTGGAACCAGAACTAGTCAGGCATGGGTAGAGTACAGTCCCAACAGCCAGTCCATATTAAGAGGTGATTTAACATCTAATTTTGTATCTAGGTAATCTTCAGTCTCAGGCCCATATATTATGCATTACAGTAGCTTGGTCTGTGGAGGTGAGGAGAACATAAGAGTGCCTGGACTATCCGTGATCAGGAGAGCCACAGCTTAATTAAAGAAAAGTTTTCTATGTCACAAAGGCTCCTTTAGTCTCGAGTGGAAGGCAGATCTAAGGACACCCTTGTCATCAAAACCAAGCATTTCAAGAAAATGAAGTTTCACAGCTAGAAAAGGTGGTATACCTTCTCTAAAGTAGATCTACTGGTACCAACATGGCACGTGACAACCCACCACTTCTTGAAAACTGAATTATCAGCATAGTTGCTCTAAACTAGAAACAAGAGAGTGCTGCTTCTCACTTTTCCTAAACTCATTGATACCTTTTGTCAGTCAGAAGCCTTTTTATATTCTTTTGCTTGTAGATGCTGTCTTGTAAAGGAGTCGCTCTTAGGCTGTGTAGTAAAGCAGGTTGATTGAACAGTTCTTTCTGGTTACAAAACCTGAACATAATAATCTTTGAGCCAGTCAGGACCATCCAAAACCTTCAAAATTTGTAACTGAATTCCCACGGGAAGCACTATAAATTTGACCATTTAAAAAACAAAAAAGATCTGGTAAGAAATGGCAACAACCCAAACATTGGTGTAAGAATTGGCATCCTTTGGACAACTGCCTTATAACAAGAGGGAATAAGGATGATAGGATTGCATCTTACCTAGCTTTTAAATTTGCACTAAAAAAGATGAAAGTAAAATAGGCATAAACAATCTGAAGGAAGACATTTATTCTGAATTAATTTGCGTGCTTGTGATCTTTGTATAGGAATGGCAACAACCCAAACATTGGTGTAAAAGATTTCCTGAAAATTGCTGATTTATTGGATTACAACTTTTTTGCTTATCTTTACCTTACCTTTTACTGGTTTTGTTGGTTTAAATATTCTTCTCTTGGCTTGTGAACAATTTGTTGTGTAACTATAAAAATTATGAGATTTAAGCCCTGATTTTAAAAAGTGCTTGGATAGGTTAAGGTGTTTGCCTTATTATTAACGCCATAAAAGTACTTTCTCATAATACAGTTTCCTTTTGCACAGTTATACACACTGACAATTTATTTCTAATGAACGAATACAGGTATACGCATCTGTGAGTGTTTAACGGTGCAGTTTTACAAAGCTAAAAGTGTACCAGTGATTACTATATTCGCTGTGTTCCTTGGTTCTGACAGAAAGATACATGATTTTCTGTATACTGGCGCATAGATTCCAGGGGTGTGCAGTTTTTTTATTCAGTTCCAAAAGTTGTTTCAGAATCCTTGGGAGGCGTGAATGTATCACCAAGCTAGGAGAAAGGACACAGCTGCTTTAAAGAGTTGTACAGAGGTCCAATGTTGTCTTGTGTTTTCCAAAACACCTTTTGAAATGGAACACAAAGGGCAGTGCAGCTGTAACAATTACTAGCTTCTGCTTCCCTGCCTCACTTCTTATGAAGATATATGGTTTCCACCAGCATATAGGTTAGGGATACAATCCAGATAATGTAAATATAATAATTATCCCTTAGACAGCTGCCTTATAACAGGAGGGAATAAGGATGATAGGATTGCATTTTACCTAGCTTTTAAATTTGCACTAAAAAAAGATGAAAGTAAATTAGGCATAAACATTCAATCTGGAGGAAGACATTTATTCTGAATTACTCTAATCTGCACGCTTGTGATCTTTGTACTGCCTATAAAATTTCAGCTGCCATATTGCAGCGATTCTTATGCAGCACCTTTTATCACTTCTCCCACATGGGAACCCTATTTTAATATTCAGCATTTTTTCTTACCCTGTGCATTAGTTGCCTTATCCTAATCCAGCTTATTGACCTCATTGCTGATGCTCCCTCATGTGCCAGGCTGAGCACATTAGATTTGTTTCCTGTAACAGTGAACTCAAAATGGAAGGCACGGCAGTTGGAACAAAAGGTGTCGGAGAAGATAAGGGAGATTCCATCGTCGGTGGGAAGGGATCTCGAAGCTTGCCGAGGTGTAAACATTTTTAAGTGTATTGACGGCAAAAAATAAAATAAAAAGGAAGGCCATTCAGTAGCTTTGAAAAACTGAGCATTAGGATGTGGAGGTGGTCTATACGCCTTTCTGGAGAATGTCAGCCTGCTATGGAATGAAGTTGTGGGGCCACATCTTGTGGCTGTGTCACTTAGACGATACAGCTGGTAGATCCACCCTGGATTCCTTGCATTTATTCTGCGGGTCTGTGAGTTGATTCTTTCACCAGAGACCCCATTCATCTGTGGTTGAAACAGATGACCGCTCACCAAGGAATTTGCTAGGTCTTCCAATTTCTACATTTTTAGAAGAGTTGACGGAGCCCAGCAGGGCTAGTCTGCTGCGTGGCTACAAGCTTGACACTGCTGTCCCCTTTCGTCAGACCTTTCCAGGGATTCCTCCTCTCCGAGCACATTTCAGGATAGGCTGCAGTTCCATAGGCATCCTGGCCAGAATTGGAAGAAAAAACTAATGCAGGTAGTCCTCGACTTAACGGTCGCCATTGGGCCCAAAGTTTCTGTCATTAAGCCAGACATGTCAAACACAAGGCCCGGGGGCCGGATGCAGCCCACGAAGTGGTTTCATGTGGCCCGCGAAGCCATCCTGGAAACAGTGAGGCAATGGCCCCCTCTGCCTTGGCCCTGGCCCAGGCCGGCCAGGAGCCAATGTGGTGGCCATCTATGCTGAAACGCATTCAGTCTTAGCTCCCTAAGCCCCCACCCCCACATGGCCTGAGAGGAACAGTGAGGCTCCTCCCGTGGACCATGCCTTGGCGCCTGCCCCGGTCCCACCCCCTTCTGCCAGAGACCCTCAGATCTATCCCACTCCTGCCCAGGCCCCCACGGGCACCCTTGACGCGAACGATGTAGAGCTGGCCACACCCACTCCATCCTCGCCCACCCAGTAGGCTGCACCCACCCTGGCCACACCCACCCGGCCTCTTGAGGGCAACCGCAATGCTGATGCGGCCCTCAGTGAAATTGAGTTTGACACCCCTGCGCTAAGTGAACCATTTGTTAAGTGAATTTTGTCCCATTTTACGACTACCTTGCCACAGTTGTTAAGTTGGTAACAATCTCTGCAGTTGTTAAGTTGGTAACACGGTGGTTGAGTGAATCTGGCTTCCCCATGGACTTTGCTTGTCAGAAGGTCACAACGGGGGGATCGCGTGACCCCGGGACCAGTGGTGGGATTCAAATAGGGGAACAACTGGTTCTCTGTGTGGATGCCGCTTCCAGAAGTCCATTCTGGCCCTTCCTACAATAAACCACATTGATGCCCTGATAAAATTTACATGCATCCATCATCAATCACCTCATGCCAGGTCTAAATGACCAGGATCAAGAAGTCTCTAGAATTGTAGCCAAATTGTGTATCATGGACAAGTTCAAGGTGTATCTTGCACTTTTTTTTGGATAGTGTCTAATCTGTTTCTTCTCAACTTCTCAGTTTGATCTATGACTATATATTTTAATAATTTAAACCATCCTGTAAATTCAGATCTGAGAAAAGGCTTTAGGTCTTCTTGCCATTTGCGGGGTATATGATCCTTGAAAAGCCCAAAGTAGGAAAAATACATCATTTTGAATCAGTGCTTTTTTTTTTTTTAAAGAGAGTTTTAGAACTGCATGAGTTCAGGAATACTAAACAGCTTTTCCACAAGCCACCCCAAAACACATCTCTGTGGTGTCGTCAATTCTCAATATAATCTGATTTAACAGGGTAAATGTAATTGGGTGAACACAAAAAGAGCTGAAATTGGAATAAAGGCTGGATTCAAAGGAGACTTTTAAACTAGGAAAGCTTCTTTCAGATGTTCTAAAATTTACTGTGTTTCTTGCCTTAAATTCTCCATGCCTACTTTCCTGTCTACAAGACAAACTATCTTGAAAGTGTGGTAAGATTTTTAGACATTGTATAAGAAAAAAAAAACCTGAAAAGGTCACTTTCACTTAGAATGAATCTCGCACCTAAAGTTTTAATGAACTCTTGAATCCCTTGAATGCTATTGAAACTTGCCCTGCCTTACCCTTTTGCTTTGCAGATATCTTAATTTGCGGTAAATAGTTGGTGATGCAAAACTACAATCAGTTTGCCTGTGAGCGTATTAGTCCAACATTGTCACCCTGACCATAGCTTTCTGAGATTTTATGCAAAGGTCACTTTCAGCCATCCCCAGATAATCTTCTTACCGGGAGATGCCAGCCTTTGAGACTCTCTGCCTTCAGCGTGTCTTTTCCTGTGGAATTGTTTCTCTGCTAAGGAGGAACTTGGAAGGGTTTTGTGTTTTTTTCGGTTCATTAAATTCATTCTGATTGCAAAAGAAAGGGCTAGTCCAGGGGTAGGCAACCTCGGCTCTTTTATGACTCATGGACTTCAACTCCCAGAATTCCTGAGCCAGCCATGCTGAGGAGAAAGGGAGAAGTTTCCATACTGAGCCAGCTTGGCTCTGGAATTCTGGGAGTTGAAGTCCACGAGTCATAAAAGAGCCAAGGTTGCCTACCCCTGGGCTAGTCGCACATGTTGCCTTTGCATCTTTCCTTCTGCGGTACCCTTGGTAGTTGCTTTGCTTTAGCACCTTTGGAGAAGCACCGGCTCTTGCCCAGAGAAAGATCATCAGGTGGATACCTGAAAGTTGAGTCATGGCAACTGGGCTCATTTTCCTGTTAGTCTGAGATGTTTCACTGCCCATCCCAGCTGTCCAAACGAGATGGTTAGAGGAATCTGAGTAGGCAGAGAGCCATTGGAATGTGCCAAGTTCCTAAAATTTCGACAACCACCTGGAGTCTACCTGGATGACTGAGAATCTTTGTCGGCATACCATCAGGCGTACTTTCCACAATAGGGCTGGGTTAAATTCCTGTCAGGGTGGATTTGATTTAAATCAAGTTGATTTAAATCATTGGTAAAAAGGCTTGATTTAAATCAACTCGATTTAAATCATAATTTTTAAAGAGCAGCTGTCATCTCTGACCCGCTGTGGACTCACCGACAGTCCCATTCATATTAATGGGACGGTTGGTGACGCGGCAGTGACACAACAAGGTGACAGATGTGGCGGGCAGCGGGTGAGTGGATGCCCGCTAACGGGCGCTGCTGTGATGGATCTGAAATGACAGGTGCTCTTTAAATGTAGGGACTCATTCTTGCTGGCAGTTAGAATCTTTAATATTATTTGCAAACAAAATGAAGGTTTCCTGTTTAGAATAATAAGCTGTCAGGTTAGATATCACAAGCAATTTTAGGTTAATAGGTTAATCACACATAGCTGGAAAACTACTCACATTCTTTTATTTAACTAAAACACTTAGAGCCTGGTACAGATGCGTTTCTCTTCAAACAACCGTACAGTTTGTAGTGCACATAGATTTGCAAAACAATGGGATAAAGGAATATTCCTGAACTTCGTTTTATCTCATGGTCACTGTGAAACTCTGTGAATGCATCAATGCAGTGCACGTTATCTCAGCTTGCAGAGCTTGGATTCATTGAATGAGTTGAACAAAAATGTAAACATTGCAGAATACACAGCCTCATGCTACATAACTAAGCTCCATTTCGTGCTGAATAAACTAAATTATTAATGTATCTTAAATAGAAAAGTATATTTAGACAGATTTTTTACTCCAAAAGCATTTTATTAAAATAAATTGGATAAAAATAAAAAAAATCCGATTTAAATTTTAAAAATCCAGTTTTTTTTTTAAAAATCATCAATTATTATCCACCCTGATTCCTGCTATTGCCCTCCAGCCCTACACAATTACATTCAGTGCTGAATTTTTAGTACAGTGGACCTTTCTGCACGTCTGACCCTTGCTAGGTAGGAACCGGTGCTTGTGTAAAGCATTGGGGGGGGGGGAGAAACTTGAAACTCAGCATAACAAACTATCGAACCTAGTTGTCTCCAAATTTCTTACCTTCACTTGTATTTTGATTATAATTATTTTATGGGTTTACAGGTAGTCCCCGATTTACAGCCATTCATTTAGCTACTGTTCAAAGCTACAACGGCTCAAAAAAAAAAAGTTACTTATCACCAGTCCTCATATTACAGCAGTTGCAGCATTCCTACGCTCACATAATCAAAACCTGGGTGCTTAGCAATCAGTTGCAGCATCCCAGGGTCGTGAGATCCCCATTGGTGACCTTCCCAATCGACCTCTGACCAGCAACATCAATGCAGAAAGCTGGTTTTGCTGAAAGACACGTGAGTCCCGGCAAAAAAAAAAGTTATAAAATTGGGCAGTTAACAACCACCTTGTTTAGCAATGGAAATGCCGGTCCCAATGGTAGACATAAGTCGAGAACTATCTCTATATCAGGGGTCCCCAACCACTGGTTCGTGGACCATACCGGTCCGCGGCATGCCAGCAACTGGACTGCACAAACAAGCAAAGCCCTATCCATGGAATGCAGGCAGCACACACAACCACACTCCAGCCCGTGAAAAACCCTCTCTCCACGTAACCGGTCCCTGGTGTCCAAAAGGCTGGGGACCTCTGATCTATATGATTTACAGAAGTCACGTTTCATTTTGTGCCGTGAATGACGTTACAGAGAAATTAGCAGGAATATATACTGAGCTCAATGTCCCTGTTTCATTACTGGCTCGATCCTGTCAGGTTCTCCTGCCCCAATTTCTGTTTCCCTGACATAACAATCTCTGATTCTATGTTAAGTGTTCTTCTGTATATACTTTTTTGGGGGGAAAGGGGTACCATTTTTGAAGCCACCTTCCTAACTTGTACTCTTAGGTCAGGGGTAGGCAACCTTGGCTCTTTTATGACTCATGGACTTCAATTCCCAGAATTCCTGAGCCAGCCATGCTGAGGGGTAAGGGAGAGGTTTCCAAGCTGAGCTCAGGAATTCTGGGAGTTGAAGTCCACGAGTCATAAAAGAGCCAAGGTTGCCTACCTCTGCTTTAGGTGATGGTTTCGTCAAGGATTTGTCCACAGTATTGGAGAGTAGAACTTCCATCGACTACACTCCTTTGTCAAATGCATCAGTTAAAGAGCTTGAGTTTGACTCTGTGTTTAATTAATGTGTCAGAAATTAATTCCACCCACAGGTTAGTTTGTGACTAATCAGAGAATATATTCCCCATGGAACTCTTTTCAATAAACCATGTAGAGAGTTTCTTCCCGGCATACCCTTATTTGTTTGTTAAATTTATTTGCCACCTATCTTGCCGTGGGGCTTCTCTAATAATAATAAAAAGATTTACAATAATAAGGAAGAAAAATGAAAGTAAAATAATAGAACAGTAACATGATGACAAAGGAACAAAACAAGAACAAAAAAAAACATTCTTGCTAGATCTTTGCCATGCTTTGGCAAAAAAATATGTCCTTTCTTCATTGCACATAAATGTTGTCTTTTAGAAAACATTTCTAAAATGTTTGCCTTGACACAACTTCATGGGGCTCAAACCTTAAGATTAGGGTTATTGTATATTTGTGGAAGATTGGGGCACACCTAGGCTGAATCTCATTAACCTGGAATAGCGTGAAGGGCCATTACCATCAAAGTCAAAGCAGGATTTTCCAGCAAAACTCTTTAAATACCAGAGGTTCTTTTTCAGTCTCCTTCATTCCGTGAGGTTTCATCCAAGTGGGGTGACTTTTTCCCCTCCAAGTCCTTTGCAGGTGAAATAATTGAACAGATGAGTGGTTGGTATCTGGTGCTGATTTGATTACAAGCATGTAGTGATGCCTGAGGAGGTCGTAGTCATGATGGCTGGGAATGTGGAGGTTAAGTCCAGTATATCAGGAAGAAGATCAGATTGGGAAAAGCTGAAGTCCCGTGTGCTTTGGGGAACCTTGGCTTGCTCTAGAAAATGGTTTCGTAATAGCAAATGGTAAATTCTTTACTACTCAACGTTAGTCCCAAAGGTGCTTTTTCAAAAGGCAACTGGACTTTATTTTTCCTTGAAGATGTTTCACTTCTTATTCAAGAAGCTTCTCAGTTGCTAGAACTGAAGGTTTCTAGGAACTGAAGAAGCTTCTTTGGTGAGAAGCGAAATGTCTTCAAGGAATAACAGAATAACCAAGTTGGAAGAGACCTTAGAGGTCTTCTAATCCAGCCCCCTGCTCAGCAGGAAACCCTATGCCATTTCAGACAAATGATTGTCCAATCTCTTCTTAAAAACTTCCAGTGTTGAAGCATTCATAACTTCTGGAGGCAGGTTGTTCCACTGATCAATTGTTCTCACTGTCAAGAAATTTCTCTTTAGTTCTAGGTTGCTTCTTCTCCTTGAAGAGCACCAAGGACTCTCATTTCAACCCTGACCTACAATCTCCTTTTTTAAAAAAAAGTAGTGCTCCAGTTTTCACTAAAAACTTAATTGAACCTTTTGTCTGCATGTGAATGGGAAGATTTTGGCCAACACAGATTTGCTAAATTCAAGCAAAACAACCAATCTTTTCACAAATATCAAGCTTCTCCAGATTGTATTTATTTTGATTTTAAACCGGTGGTTTAGGAACCATCTTAATTGACCATTTGCATCCAAGAACAGAGAGGGGAGTAACTGCCTTTTTAATCTTAATGGCCAGGTATTTTGGAAGCCTATCAGTGTTGCATTTTTGTAAGGGTTTTCATAATTGAGAGGTTTTGGAAGGATTCACTTGATTTTGCAAAACTGGAAAAGGAGATTACAAATGCTTTTTAAAAAGAGAGCACACATAAAAAGTTGGGTCTAAACTACAACAGACAGCTTATTAGAAAATATGAAACTAAGGGCTTTTCATAATTTATTTTTTTCCATTTAACAAAATGGAATTTAGACATTGAGTTGTATCAAAATACATCCAGGTAAAATGATTATTAAAGAAGTCACGCTACTTGCAAATGATTTGCAGGCACAGATTGCAGAGATTGATAATTTTATGAAACTGAGATTTATAAGTCATATTACAGGAGAATAATTGCAATTGGAATAGTGATACCTGATACACAGGTGTTTGGGGAAGAAAAGTGGAGTTTTGGTAGAGATGAGTGTAAAATGAACATGGGAAAGGGATGCTTTGAAAGCCTGCAGTATGTTTTCCTTTATCCTTTGTAGCATCTTCCTTTTAGGTGTTCTCTGAACACAGAGAAATTCTTTCCTAAAATAATGGTGAGGTCATGTGGTGAAACACCCCAACCGATGTTTTCCATTGATGGTTTCAAAACAGCTTTGGTAGTTATCTCAAGTATTTTGTGAGACAATTACTTTGCGCTCATGATTAGCTTGTCCATTTGCCTACTCACATTATTCTTCAGTTGAGGTTTTTGTCTCGGCAACAGATTACTTCTAGGAACACTGAAGTTGCTTGGGTTGACAAACATCCAATACTTCTTTGTTCTCTGGCATTTGGATATCAGCATTCAAAGCAGTTCTGATAAAAAGATAGAACATAGAATAACAAGAGTTGGAAGGGACCTTGGAGGTCATCTAGTTTAGGGGTCCCCAACCCCCAGTCCGTGGACCGGTATCGGGCCATGGCATGCCATCAACTGGTCTGCACAAACAAGCAAAGCCCCATCTGTGGGATGCAGGCAGCACACAAAACCACACACTTAGTTCCACGAAAAACCTTTCTCCATGGAACCAGTCCCTGGGGCCCAAAAGATTGGGGATCTAGTTCAACTCCCTGATCAAGCAGGAGAGTCTATATCATTCTAGACAAGTGGCTGTCTACACCAGCGGTTCTCAACCTATGGGTCGCGACCCCATTTGGGGTCGAACGACCGTTTCGCGGGGGTCGCCGGACACGGCGGTCCGCCATTTTGTTTTTTTTTCATCGCACACGCCGCGCATGCGCGGATCGGCCCGTCGCGGTCTGCCATTTTGGGTTATTTTGGGTTTTTTTGTTTTTTTTTCGTCGTGTGCGGTCTGCCATTTTGGGTTTTTTGTCGCGGGCACGCTGCGCATATGCGGTTCAGGCCGTCGTGCGTGCGCCGCACATGCGCGGATCGGCCCGTCACGGTCCGCCATTTTGTTTTTTGGGGTTTTTTTCATCACGGGTGCGCCGTGCATACGCGGTTCGGGCTGTCGTGCGCGCCCCGCACATGCGCGGATCGGCCCGTCGCGGTCCGCCTTTTTTTATCGCGCGCGCCGTACATACGCGGATCAGTCCGGCGCGTGCGCGCGTCGGGGTCACGCCGCGCATGGACGGGGCAAGTGGGGTCTCAACCTGAAAAAGGTTGAGAACCACTGATCTAGACAGTCTCTTTTTGAAAGCCTCCAGTGATGGAGAACCCACAACTTTTGAAGGCAAGCCGTTTCACTGATTGATTGTTATAAGTTGCAAATAAGCTGATCATGATAAAGACATATCACCGGCATGTTTTATTTTTCAACTGTTGAGTGCTGTGCAAAAATAAGTCTCATACAACTAGCAAATTGTTCAAATGGGAGCTCTTTAATTCAGTTCAAGGTTGGAAAATTACTCATAGGGCTGGGCAGCCTTCTCCACCCAAGACTTTCTGGATTGTTGGCTTACCATTCCCATAATAATCCATCTGATTGGTTGAGTTTTTGTGGGGATTGTGGCTCATCACATCCAAAGGGCCCTCAGTGGAAAAAGGCTTGGCTTCTCCGGAGTCTCCCTCCTCCATTTTCTGTGTAGCATAACTAGGACTTTCTCACTGTGTCAGAATCTGCTAAATAATTAGCAGGATTTCCCTTCAAATCAGAACCGGAAACCCACTTGAATTAGTAATTTCTGATTCTGATTTAGAAGGGGATTTTGTGCTGTAGTGTTAACATGTCAGTCATTTGAATTTGGTTCGAAGAGCAAGTTTCTGTTTGCAAGAATTGAGTATGCCTGGTGTAGTGAAAAGAAGGACTAGTTTTAATATCTGAAGAGCTGCCACAAACAAGAGGGGGTGTCAATCTATTTCCCAAAGCACCAGAAGGCAGGACAAGAAGCAATGGGTGGAAAGTTAACAAGGAGAAAAGCAACCTAGAATTAAGGAGAAATTTCTTGACAGTGAGAATAATTAACCAGTGGAACGGCTTACCCTCCAGAAGTTGTAGATGCTCCATCACTGGAGGCTTTTAAGAAGAGACTGGACAGTGAATTGTCTAAAATGGTATATAGCAGTGTTTCTCAACCTTGACAATTTTAAGGCATGTGGACTTCAACTCCCAGAATTCCACAGCCAGCAATGCTGGCTGTGGAATTCTGGGAGTTAAAGTCCACATGCCTTAAAATTGTCACGGTTGAGAAACACTGCTATATAGGGTCTCCTGCTTGAGCGGGGGGTTGGAATAGCTGCAAGGTCCCTTCCAACTCCATTATTCTATGTTCTGTGTTTCCAAATATTGTATCTGTTTCCTAGTCCTTGATGCACTATTTGCAGGCGTCTATAGAGAATGGCCAAGTATTATCATTGGTTAGTTTTTTATTTATTTATTTATTTCTCGAACTTATATGCCGCCCTTCTCCTAAGACCCAGGGTGGCTTACATCCCTCCTTCCCTCCAGTTGCTCATAGTGTCTTCTTGCATGTTGAGCACTCTCCATTTTTAAGCCCAGCAAATTTATAAGATAGGTTAGGCTGACGCTGACTGGCATCCGAAGAGTTTCATTGGCTGAAAATGGATTTAAACTTGAATTTTCCCAGTCCGAATCCAACAGTTTAATTACTAGGTTTTTCTGTCTACCAGGTTTTCAAAAATAGCTCATGATACAGGAAAAACATACAACAGCCAGAATAACGAAAGCGATCTAATACTCTTCATGGAGAAAATCTACGTGGTCACTATGAGTCAAAAATGACTTGATGGCACATCACCAGTCTACTACTGTAGATCTGCCTTCTCAAACTGAGGGCCACCTGGACAGGTTAGAATATCATTCCTAACCGTCCTAGAGAATAATTGCGGAGAGGTTGAGAAAATGTAAGGTTAAAAAGAGTCTTGCATTTGTAGGTGATGTTTTCTCCTCCTTCTTTGCAAGCTGAGAAGTACTCCTTGTAACGTTGAGTATTTGAAACCCCCGAGGGAAGAAGCAGCGCAATTCTCTTTCCCCCCCACACATATTTTTCTTGTAAACATTAAGACGATTCGCAGAATCGCCCTGATTTGCTTTTCACCATTTTTGCGCACAAAATTGGTAATGCTTTAAAAAGTGGCATCTTTTAAGCGCCTCCGGAATGCTGTGTATGAAAGAGATAGCAGCGTGGCGCTCAGCAGGGGCTCCTCTGCGAGGATCATCAGTGAATGGATGTTGGCAATGAGAACCAAGAGTTAGGAGGATCAGAAAGTTACTGAACAAACAATGCCAGCTTTTCCTTCAATTTGCTGGGGTTTTTTTCTTGGAATAATAAGTGGGAAGAAATGAAAACAAGTTGCTAGCCAGGCTCTCCAATTCATGGCTATTCACCCACAGATTCAAAGCGCAACTGTTGAAAAATAACATAAAGAGTCCCACGGCAGAGGAGCATCATACCAATGATGCAAATCAGTTGGAGTAATCTGAGGTTGATTTTTACTTGTGCTGGAAGAGAGAGTACTTGAAGTCTTCCTGGCCGCAGTTTGAGAAGCCCTCTTGACTTCCCAAGTGGACAGTTGGTGGAAGAGATTGCAGAGAGGGGATGGGTGGGTTGCTGGATGGCACAGCTGTTTTAAATGTCACCAACCATAGATTTTTTTTTATTCTTGTTGTTTTGAGGAGGGAATGCCTGATTGGAATTATATATGGAAGTTTCCACCCTGCCACGATTTGAACCTTTCTAGACGGACAGCTCCATAAAAGATATTGAGGGAAGCTACTTAGCATGGGGAACAGGATAGCAGGTTCTCTTGTGTGAGCTAATTCAATCTGGTAAAGCTAGTTCTAAACAATCAGATTTGATCAATCCATCATGCTCACTTCTGGAACCCTGAGATTTAATCACAGTAGCATGTCTTGGTTGGTTACCCCAGATGTAACAAGCTGGGGTGTGAAACATCAAGTGATTTTGCTCACCATTTCCTCCCCCGCCCCTCTTTCTCTCTCATGACCTTGCGTTTCAGGAATTTGGGGCCTACTAATAGCAAGGTTTTATTCTTATTTTTAAAATAATTTTTGTTACAGAAGTTTTTAACAGAACAAAAACGCAGATTTTGGATGGACGAGAAGAATAGAGAAAAGTCACAAGAAAGAGAAAAAGAAATAGGAGAGAAAGGGAAAAAAGCAATAAAGAAGTGACTTCCATTCTCCTTTACATTTATATTTATAATTTACCCTCTCTCTCCAAGCTTCCATCATAGTTCTCCTTTGTCTTCCGTGATTTGCTTCTTTTTCTGAAGCCTTTATCCAAATGGCGTTTGCTTTATCCTTTTTAAAATCAAACTGTTCTGTTGTAGGTCTGATCTGCTTTAGGGTTTTATGAATGGCAAGATCAGGCCAGTTAACTAAATAAGTAGCTAAATGAATCAATAAAGCCATTTCTCCCTCCATTCAATTGTTGACTGCAAGCACGCTCCACCCATTGCATGTCCCCGCTGCAATTTTTAACTACTGAGCCTCCATTTATTTGATTATCTCCAGACTGGGTTACACCCAAAGAGGAAGAACAGCAGATGCAAACCTTGCTTCAAGACTTAAGCAAAGATTAAATTGGAAAGCAGCATTAGTGGTCATATCTTTCTACGCAGCAGTTAAGAATTAATGCTTCTCCAGCACTTGGAGATGGAGAATCCACGGATGGGTGTAGACTGCATTCCTGCCCAATCAGATCAAGTCAGCCAAAGTTGCCATGCCCGTCCTGGACCATAGAGATCCCAGTTTTTGACTTGATCTCGCCCAGGACACACGCGCAAGTTTGGCTCTTAGGCAAGTGCAGTCTCCATCCGTGGATTTTCCAGTTCCAATAGCTGAGTAGTGCTATTCTAAGCAAGATTTGGCTTGCTAGTAATAACACTCCAAATTTAGTTAGTCAAAGGTCCCTATTGGGGGGGGGGAATAACTGAGGATTAGGGGAAGGGGCCCTTTTCCCCCTTTGCCCTCTCCCTTCTTCCCCTCCGACTCCCAGACTTCCCCAAGCCCCGTATTGCCGGTTCCTCGTTGATTGGCTAATGGCCGTTAGCCAAATCTGCTGCCAGACCAGCGTAATTGGGACTGGAGCTTACGCGTAGCTCCATTGCCATGTGGGAAGCCCCAAACCGTTTACAGATTGGTCAATTGGGGCTGGAGCTGCCAGCTGTAGCTCCGTTGCCATGTGGAAACCCCAACTGTTACAGATCGGGCAAATTGGGCCCAGAGCTTACGACTGAAGCTCCATTGCCACGCGGAAGGTGCGGGAGGACCTCCATAATCGGCTTGGCCATCCGGTTCTCCCAGTCAGACCGCCCTCGGAGCTGCGGCTGCAGCTCTGCTACCCAATCAAGTGCCTTCGGGGGCACCAGATCTCGGGCCTTACTGACCGAGTCGCGCTTACTGGGATCTTGGGCAGAACACAATCTGGCCTCCATCAAGGCCGATCACATTTCAGGGGAGACGAACACCCAGGCCGACATCCTGAGCAGAGCAACGGTGGATCATTCGGAGTGGCATCTGCATCCGAGGGTCTTCAGGGAAATCTGTCACCGCTTCGGTCTTCCATTTGTGGACCTCTTTGCGTCCCCGAGCAACGCTCAGCTGCCTCGGTTCTTCTCCCGGTACCTGTCTCCAGCAGCAGAAGAGACGGATGCTCTTCGGGGCCCATGGCCTCAAGGTCTGCTCTACGCCTTCCCCCCCACCCCTTATCCCAGCAGTGATACGCAAGCTTCTTCGGGAACAAGCAGAGGTAATCCTGGTGGCCCCTTATTGGCCAAGGAGGCATTGGTTCGCCGATCTGATGAGCCTAGCTCTAGCAGACCCTTGGCGAATTCCTCCAGAACGGGTATCTCTCAGCCAAGGGGTCATTCTGCATCCAGACCCCCAATGGCTCCAGTTAGCCGTCTGGCACTTGAGCGCTCTATCTTGTCACGGGAGCTATGCTCGCCAGGGGTCATCAAAGTGATCCAGGCCTCCCGCCGTCCTTCCACAAACTGTATTTACGAGGCCACGTGGAAGAATTTTCAATCGTGGTGTTCCGGTCGACATCTGACTCCCTCGGAACTCACGATTCCCCACATACTAGACTATCTGTTAGAAGGCCTGGAAAGAGGCCTGGCCCCAAACACATTGCGCAGACACATAGCTGTCCTTGCCACGGTCCTCACTTGTGACCCCGCAGGGCCCTTAGGACAGCACCCTCTAATTCGCTCATTCCTTAAGGGAGCAGCGAACACCAAGCCCCCTACGGTGCATAGGTACCCCTCATGGGACTTACCTTGGGTACTCCAGGCCCTTACCAAGGCCCCCTTTGAACCCCTGGGGACGTGTGACGTCCGCTACCTGTCTCACAAGGTGGCCTGTCGTATCTCAGAGTTGGCAGCACTCTCCACATTGGACAACCTGTGCGTCTTCCACCAGGATCGAGTGGTCCTCCGACTCGACCCCACTTTCATTCCGGAAGTCAACTCTCTGTTCCATAGATCACAGGAAATAGTGCTGCCGGACTTTTGCCCCAACCCATCACATGCTCTGGAAAGGCAATGGCACAGTCTGGACGTCCGCAGGGCTCTTTTGGCACTATCTTGCAAGGACAGCGGAGTTCCGCAGATCAGAAGCCCTCTTCGTCTCCTTCCATCCCTCCTCCAGGGGTCGGAAGGTCTCCTCTTCCACAATTGGCAGGTGGATCAGAACATGCGTTGCCGGGGCCTATCAAGCTGAGTCATTGCCGGCTCCACTCCGCGTTACAGCCCACTCCACGCGGAGTGCAGCCACTTCAGCGGCATGGGCCACCCAGGCGTCCATTGAGGAAGTCTGCAGGGTGGCCACATGGACTTCACCATCCCCTTTCATACAACATTACAAGATTGATAGATTCGCCTCGGCTGAGGCCTCATTCGGTAGGAGAGTCCTACAACAGGCATTACAACAAAGTGCCACACCGGACCAGTCTACTACCTACCCTCAGGGACAGTAGGCTTTGGTATGTCCCATCCGTGGATTCTCCATCTCCAAGTGCTGGAGAAGGGGCGTTGTCTTACCTGAACGCCTTTTCTCAGCACGGATATGGAGAATCCACTCCCACCCTGGTAGGTCACTTAGGCCGAGGGTTAGCTGATTTTAGTGAGCCACAACGTCTTGCGGTCAGTCAACGCCTACGCTCACGCCAAAAACTGGGATCTCTATGGTCCAGGACGGGCGTGGCAACTTTGGCTGACTTGATCTGATTGGGCAGGAATACAGTCTACACCCATCCGTGGATTCTCGCATCTCCGTGCTGAGAAAAGGCGTTCAAGTAAGACAACGCCCCTTCTCTCCCCCCCCTTCTCTCTGTGAGATTTTCCCAGAACTGCCTTCATTAAAGTGCTAATGCCTAAGGGTTCAGCCAGCCTTGGGTGAGAGAGGATAATTTTGTGGCTGAGACATCCGACTGGAGCCAAAGACACCTAGCTGGCTTTTATCTCTGTCTGTCTCTGGCAGAGCCCTTTTGGATGATTTACGCTGAATTGTGCTGATGAATTTCTCCATAGGAGCCATTAATTACCTGCTTTATTTCCTTTCTTCTGTGTGTCCCAACTGCTGTATTTTTAAGGCAGTTCTATGCTGGAGCTAGCTAGTTAGCTTTTCTCTCCCTCTCCTTTCCTCCTTTCCCTCTCCCTCTCCTCTCCCTCCCTTTTTCCCCTCTCCCCTTCTCTCTTCCCTTCTTTTCCCTTTCCCTTTCTCTCTTCCTCTCTCTCGTTCCCCCCCTTTTCCTGCCCTCTCCCTTTCTGTCTCTCTCCCTTTCTCCCTTTCCCCATTTTCCTTCTTCCTCTTCTTTTCCCTCTCTTTCCCCCTCTCCCTTTCTTTCTTCTTTCCCTTTTCCCTTTCTCCCTTTCCCTCTCTCTTTTCTCTTCTCTCTCCCTTTCTCCCTCTCCCTTTCTGTCTCTCTCCCTTTCCCTGTTTCCCTTCTTCCTCTCCCTCTTCTTTTCCCTCTCCCTTTCCTTCTTTCCCCTTTTCCTTTCTCCCTTCCTCTCTCTCCTTTCCCCCTTCCCCCTCTCCCTTTCTCTCTCTCTCCCTTTCATCATTTCCCTTCTTCCTCTCCCTCTTCTTTTCCCTCTCCCTTTCCTTCTTCTTTCCCCTTTCCCTTTCTCCCTTCCTCTCTCCTTTCCCCCATTTTCCTTCCCTCTCCCTTTCTGTCTCCCTTTCCCCGTTTTCCTTCTTCCTCTTCTTTTCCCTCTCCCCCTCTCCCTTCTTCTTTCCCCTTTCCCTTTCTCCTTTTCCCTCTCTCCTCTCTCTCCTTTCCCTGCCCTCTCCCTTTCTCCCTCTCCCTTTCTGTCTCTCTCCCTTTCCCCGTTTTCCTTCTTCCTCTTCTTTTCCTTCTCCCCCTCTCCTTTTCCTTCTTCTTTCCCCTTTCCTTTTCTCCCTTTCCCTCTCTCCTCTCTCTCCTTTCCCTGCCCTCTCTCTTTCTCCCTCGCCCTTTCTGTCTCTCTCCCTTTCCCTGTTTCCCTTCTTCCTCTCTCTCTTCTTTTCCCTCTTCCTTTCCTTCTTCTTTCCCCTTTCCCTTTCTCTCTTCCTCTCTCTCCTTTCCCCCCTTCTCCCTCTCCCTTTCTGTTTCTCTCCCTTTCATCATTTCCCTTCTTCCTCTCCGTCTTCTTTTCCCTCTCTCCCCCCCTCTTCTTCCTCTTTCCTCTTTCTCCCTTTCCCTCTCTCTCCTTTCCCCCTTTCCCTTTTTCCCTCTCCCTTTCTCCCTTTCCCCTCTCCCTCTCCTTTCCCTCTCTCCCTTCTCTTTCCTCTCTCTTCCCGTCCTCTCCTCTCCTTTCTTCCCATACCATCATCTGATTCCCTTCTGTGCTGCTTCATTTCAGAAAGAGACTGAAGAATTGAAGTTGACATTTCCTTCCTTGAATAAAAACCAACCATCTAAAGTCACGACTGTAACCTTTTGGCCTATGAAGGGTAACCATATGTCAAACAAACCCCCACGAGGTTGTTCATTACTCACAGTAGCTCCACTCTCAGGGTTTTCTTCAAAAACCAAGTGTGGGTATCTTTCCTAAAACAAAATCTTAACATCTTTTTAAAAGATGCTGTTATATTTACGGTGTGGCTATATTTACTAATATATATGTTATATTTATGGTGTGGAAAACCATTGGAAACTGATTGTATTGAAAAAAGTTGCAAGTTACTTTCCCAACAAATACCACCGAAACTGTAATTGTCAAATGCCTATGGCAGTGGTGGCGAACCTATGGCACGGGTGCCAGAGGCGGCACGCACAGCCCTCTCTGTGGGCACGCGTGCCGTCGCTCCAGTCCTAGGCCTTCAGCTGGGTTTTATAAAACCTTTTCACTTTAGGCCTCTGCCGCCTAAAAAAAGCTTCAATCAATCAATTTCAACTTCTCGCAGGGAAAAAAAAAGATCTCGCAAAGTCGGAATTGATTGAACTTTTTAGTCCCACCCAGTCTGCCGTTATCACCGCAGCCACGCCCACCCAGTGGGCCACACCTACCCAGTGGGCCACACCCACCTGGCACTCGACGATGCATAAGTAGGTTTTGGGTTGCAGTTTGGGCACTCGGTCTCTAAAAGATTTGCCATCACTGGCCTATGGAGATTATCGGCCATCCAGGTCCTGGTCATCCCAAAGGTGCTTTTTCAAGGGCAACTGGATTTTCTAGGGACTAGATTTGGAGTCTCTTTCTTCCACACTAGGTGTGTTTCTGCTGATGGTCTGGGCAAAGCTGGATAAGCCCAGTAGATAAAGAAAGACTACTGCTAGTTCCTTAATCATCACCCACTAGTTATGCAATAGAACAGGGGTCTCCAAACTTAGCAATTTTAAGACTTGTGGACTTTGATTTTCAAAATTCTGGTTTGAGGAATTTTGGGAGTTGAAGCCCACAAGTCTTAAAGTTGCCAGGTTTGGAGACCCCTGCAATAGGTGATTCCTATACTGAACAACAGATGTCGACTCTGATTTCCAAGATCCCTTTCAGTGCTTGCTTTTTATAGTTCTATGAGAACAGAGCAGATTTAGGCCCATACTGTACATCTGTGCCCATCTTTGCATTTTCTTTATTTACGATGGAATTCTATGAATGTACGTGGAAGAAATAAAAATTGTCCTCGAGGGAAAGAACAAAATCTCATTTGGAGATACATATGGAGATATATTCAACCATAATATATCTGTCTTAAACACACCTGCTCTCTTACACCATATGCAAACCTAGCAGTTGTTTTTGTTAGTGGCAAAGTCGTGTCCGACCTATCGCGACCTCATGGACAATGTTCCTCCAGGCCTTCCTGTCCTCTACCATCTTCTGGAGTCCATTTAAGCTCACGCCTCCTGCTTCAGGGACTCCATCCAGCCACCTCATTCTCCGTCGTCCCCTTCTTCTCTTGCCCTCCATCTTTCCCAGCATCAGGCTCTTCTCCAGTGAGTCCTTCCATCTCATTAGGTGGCCAAAGTACTTGAGTTTCAGCTTCAGGATCTGGCCTTCTAAAGAGCAGTCAGGGTTGATCTCCTCCAGGCCTTCCTGTCCTCTACCATCTTCTGGAGACCCTTTAAGCTCACGCCTCCTGCTTCAGTGACTCCATCCAGCCCCCTCACTCTCTGTCGTCCCCTTTCTTCTCTTGCCTTCCATCTTTCCCAGCATCAGGCTCTTCTCCAGTGAGTCCTTCCTTCTCGTTAGGTGGCCAAAGGACTTGAGTTTCAACTTCAGGATCTGGCCTTCTAAAGAGCAGTCAGGGTTGATCTCCTCCAGGCCTTCCTGTACTCTGCCATCTTCTGGAGTCCATTGAAGCTCACGCCTGCTGCTTCAGTGACTCCATCCAGCCACCTCATTCTCTGTCGTCCCCTTCTTCTCTTGCCCTCCATCTTTCCCAGCATCAGGCTCTTCTCCAGGCAGTCCTTCCTTCTCATTAGGTGGCCAAAGTACTTGAGTTTCCGCTTCAGGATCTGGCCTTCTAAAGATCAGTCAGGGTTACGATTTAATACATGATAGTTTATTGAACAAATAGTCACACATTCGATTAGAGGGAAGATCTTTGAGGATGGCTTCAGCACGAGTCCGAAAGCTCGGAAGACTAAACATTTGGTCCCAAATGTTTGACCGACACAGATTGGATCCTGCAACATTATCCTGGGACCCGTATATTTGCCTTCATTCATAGTGATAGTTTAGCATTATGGCTGGACAACAGCTAATGAATAAAGTAGAAGCTCCTGTCCCAAAGGTGCTTCTTCAAGAAGCCACTGGACTTTCTTCGTTTTTCCTTGAAGATGTTTCACTTCTTATCCAAGAAGCTTCTTCAGTTCTGGTTCATTTCAGTTCAGTTCTCAGAACTGAAGAAGCTTCTCGGATGAGAAGCGAAACGTCTTCAAGGAGAAAGAAAGAAAGAAAGTTCGGTTGTCTCTTGAAAAAGCACCTTTGGAACAAACATTACCTGGTTGAGAATCTCCATAGACAGGTAGAAGCTCCTAGATTTTGTTTTTTTGGTCATGCTCTGAAGACATGCAATTGGTTGTCATTGGTGACTGAGTTGCTGTAAACCCCTGCATGTGGTGTTGAGAATTGACTTGCTACAATTCCTGGATGTGGAGTGGCTGCAGTTTTGAGTAATCAATTGAGGTCAGAAACTGAAATCATCACGAACTTCCCAAATATCTTGGCTCCAGGCTTGAGAATTTTAAGTTTTTTTAAAAAAATAAATAAATAAATTGGCAAGAAGAATTTTGCAGCCAGGCAATTGTGTTCCAAGTTGATTGGTTCTCGTGTTTGCTGGGTGGTTTGTGTGTTCTTGTTTTCTTAATAATATAACTGCTTCCATTCTTGTTTTCCCACCTCCATTGTTCATAATATAGAGAATGAGAAGTTAATCTTCTGTTTATTTGGCCGGATAGCCATGTCCCCATTACATTTTAAGCAGAAGAGTGTTTTAACCTCCCACTGATGTATCCCTGATGTTTATCTGTCATAATAGTAAGATGTGTCTCTAATTTTCAGGCAGCTAGTGTTGGTGTAGGCCAGGGGTTCTCAACCTTGGCAACTTTAAGACTTGTGGACTTCAACTCCCAGAATTCCTCAGCCAGCAAAGCTGGCTGAGGAATTCTGGAAGTTGAAGTCCACAAGTCTTAAAGTTGCCAAGGTTGAGAACCCCTGGTGTAGGCTAATACATTTTATTTCAGGGATATTTGACTCTTTCCAGGGACAGCTTTGCCCAAGCTTCTGATATTAGTTTTCTACTCTCAAATATTCTGTGGCAGTGTTTCTCCACCTTACGACTTTAAGACGTTGCTGGCTGGAGAATTCTGGGCAGTGAAGTCCACTTGTCTTAAAGTTGCTAAGGTTGAGGAACCCTGTTCTGTGGCAATATTTTCTGAACAGCAGTAAATTTTTGGTTTTGTATCTGTTGCTGCTGTTGCCTATTTGCTGCAGTCTTTTCTGTTGGGGAATGCTGTAGTACCAGTTTGCTGCCCGTACAATTAAGTTCAGAAATATTCTGTAACAAGTAAACGCGTTTGGTAAGCGTGCTTTAAAATCAGTGAGGTTGCTCCGAATGTTGAGCACGTGACCACAGGGTCGTCAGTGTGACAAACAGTTCATAAGTCTCTTTCTTCGGGGACGCTGTAACTTTGAACGGTCACTAAATGAACTGTTGTAAGTCGAGAACTACCTGTACTGTTTTCAAGAAAAGGTAGTGGACATGGACAGGAAGTGACAGTGCCAGGTGTTCAGCCCAATTGGAAGGGAAGGGAAGGTGTCCTACACAGCCGGTGCTTCCTGGTGTGGCAAAATATGCTGCCGTTAGCTTCAGGTAGTCCTCGCTTAATGATGGTAATTGGGACCCTGCAACTCCATGACGAAGAGACGTGGTCGTAAAGCGCAATATCACATGACTGTGCCAACTTAACAAAAGCAATTGTGGCAGTTCCGGCTGGTGTCATTAAGTGAATCCCATGCAGTTGTTAGTTGTGTTGTGGATAAGATGGCAAACTCCTGCCAGCTTCCTCGTGGACTTTGCTTCTCAGAAGCCGGCAGGGAAGGTGACAAATGACAACTCTGTGGCTGTGGGACTCTACGTCAGGGATGTCAAACTCAATTTCATTGAGGGCCGCATCAGCATTGTGGTTGCCCTCGGGGGGGGGGAAGGGGGGGTGTGGCCAGAGTGGGTGCAGCCTACTGGGTGGGCGTGGATGGAGTGGGTGTGGCTTACTGGGTGGGTGTGGCCAGCTCTACATCGTTCGCGTCAAGGGTCCCTGTGGGGACCTGGGCAGGAGTGGGACAGATCGGAGGGTCTCTGTCAGAAGAGGGTGAGACCGGGGCAAGTGCCAAGGCATGATGTATTTCTTCATTCCCCACAAAGGGTGACACCTTCCCAGCATCCACCCAGGGAGGCGGGGCCGATGCGGCAGGGGCTGGTTCCCCGCTGTTTCCAGACGCTAAGACCGAATGCGTTTCAGCATAGATGGCCACCACAAAATTGTACCTTGGCTCCCAGCCGGCCTGAGCCAGGGCCAAGGCAGCGGGGGCCGTTCCCTCACTCTTTCCAGGATGGCTTCGTGGGCCACATGAAACCACGTCACGGGCCGCATCCAGCCCCTGGGCCTTGTGTTTGACATGTCTGCTGTCTGTCATATTTGGCAGCTGATTGCAATCATGACCCTCTGACTGCAGGGAGACCCCATTGACCACCAAAGTCTCCTTGTCTGGTGCTTTTGCAACTTCCAGCAGTCACTGAACAAGTGGTTGTTAAGTAAGGATTACCTGTATTTTGCTTAGACAATTAATTTAAACGGGTTTGTTTCAGATGAGAGCTTAGCCATCATTATTATGTGTATAATTTTATGGCTGTAATCCCAGTGGAAAAGTGTAGTGAGGAGCTTTTACAGGTAAGAGGTTCATGCATTCTGATTATCCTCACCTTTAGTGTCTATTTCAATCAATCAGTCAGAATAGATTGGAAAGGAACTTGGGGGTCTTCTAGTCCAACCCTCTGCTCAAGCAGGAGACCCCATACCATTTCAGACAGGTAGCTGTCCAGTCTCTTCTTAAAAACCTCCAGTGATGAGGTGGCAAGCCATTCTGGTGGCAAGCCATTCCACTGGTTCATTGTCCTCACCGTTAGGAAGTTTCTCCTTAATTCCAGGTTGCCTCTCTCCTTCATTAGTTTCCATCCATTGTTTCTTGTCCTGCCCTCTGATGGTTTGAAATTTGTCAGGGGGCAAAGAATCAGGACCATACATTAAGTTTCACTTAATAAAATTCATTGCTCAAGCCTATACACAAGAATCTAGTCAACTACAGTTCAGTATTAAATTGGCACCAGATAACGGTCAATGGAGTTCAAGACAAGTTGGACTTAAACCGTTTGTGGGAACCTAAAAATTCTAGACTGATGAGTCATTTAAATCCACTTCCTCTGGCTCTGCTCTTCTACTGTAGTCTGACTGTTGTTATTGGTGACAGGAGATAGGCATAAACATCTGTACTTGATGAGCAAACAAAGAAATCTGTGGGCATCAAATCTATTGGGATACAAAACAATCACTTGATTGGATCGAAAAACTCATCATAATCTCTCCTTCCAAAGACTTTCAGGAAGTGATGAATACTGACATTTCATCATCTTGTGAGATTCTCGGTGTCTTCTAGAACTGTGTTTTTCAACTATGGCAACTTTAAGAAGTATGTACCAATTCCCAGGAATTGTGAGAATCGAAGTTCACACCTCTTAAATTTGCTATGGTTGAGAAACGCTATTCCAGAATAAATTTCAGGATTGTTGGTTTTTTTTTTTTTACAAGGATTGTTGTTATTAGTTGCGAAGTCGTGTCCGACCCATCGCAACCGCATGGACAACGTTCCTCCAGGCCTTCCTGTCCTCTACCATCTTCTGGAGTCCATTGAAGCTCAGGGCTGTTTTAATTTTCCTTCTTAGGAGAAGTTGCCATTATAAAATCTAGAAACAATATTGAGAAAAAAAGCAGAATAGCAGAGTTGGAAGGGACCTTGAAGGTCTTCTAATCCAACCCCCTCATGCACAAGAAAGAGACTATAACAATTTGGACAAGTGGCTGTGCAGTCTCTTTTTAAAAGCCTCCACTTATGGAACACCCACAACTTCTGAAGGCAAGCCATTCCTCTGGTTAATGTGTCTTTCAGGAAATTTCTCCTTCCTGCTCTTAAAGATTTGATTGTACTGAGCAGCAAAATTTAATTTTAGCCACTTGAGACAGATGTGTCTACAAATTTAGGACTACTCCCATACCTTTTATGTTTGGATTATAAGTCAAATCAGGGCAGATGATAGAACAGATAAAAGGGATGTCTATCAAGGAGTCAACCTTTGATCAGAGAGTCGTAACTACAGTACAGTTTTAAATTAATATCAGTGTCATAGTTGTGATGTGCATTCCTGGCATAATTTAAAGTACATGTAGATTTTAATATCTGCTGCTCTACAGTCATACCGACGTGAGCAAAAACTGTTGGTTCTTACAGGTTTTCCTATTGGGAATTGCCAAGTTCATGAAAAAAGAAATTGCTTCAGATTCTCTCAGAAGAGACAAATAGTTCCAAAGCTCAGTACATGCTGTTATTACTTGGTGCTGCAAAAACAACAGTCCAGTGAAACTTTCACTTCCCATAAATATCTGATACTAACGTATGATGCTACCCTGTTGATTAAGTCATAATATCTTCTGAGACCAGACATGATGTGCTGTAGGAAGGAAATGTAGAGCAAGCAATTTGGGAACTAGTTTTTGGTGGCAGCTGTATGAGAGTAGTTGTCTTCTCTGATGACACAAAAGTCTCCCTTATCAGATAGAGCCCCTTTTGTTTATAAATTGGCATGGGGAAAAAATAGCTTAAGAACATAGAATCAGCATCTTCATAAACCATTTAGGTGAGGGGATAGAAGGGGAACTCATCAAATTAGCAGACGACACTAAACTAGGAGGAATAGCCAACAGCTCAGAAGACAGGCTCAAGATCCATATGGATCTCCACAGACTTGAACACTGGGCCCGATCTAACACAATGAAATTCAACATGGGGGGGGGAGTAAGGTTTTACACAGGCAAGAAAAACCAAATGTACAGGTACAGATTAGGTGAAACCTGGCTCAATAGCAGTAACTGCAAGAGGGATCTTGGAGTCCTAGTGGACAATCCCTTAAATATGAACCAGCCGTGTGCTGCAGCTAACAAAAAAGCCAACACAGTTGTAAGCAGCATTCACAGAAGGATAGAATCAAGATCATGTGAAATATTAATATCACTTTATAACGCCTTGATATGGCCACGCTTGGAATACTGCATCCAGTTTTGGTCGCTGTGATGTAGAAAAGATGTTGAGATTCTAGGAAGAGTGCAGAGAAGAGCAACAAAGATGATTAGGGGACTGGATGTTAAAATGTATGAAGAACAGTTGTAAGAATTAAGTATGTGTAATGACCCGCTTCAAAACCCCTTCCCAAGAAAGCAGAACTTTTGGAACGGAGTCATCCCAAAAGAAACTTTTATTAGGAGAAGTTGACAGCAGGCATAGAAGGCAGGATCTGAAGGTTTCCCACTCAAACAAGTAGGTTAAAGGAGCAAGAAGCAAGGCCCACCCCAATAGTTTAATGAAAAGAAGGACTACTGGCGACAGTGACAGCAGTCTTCCAATATTTGAGGGGCTGCCATAAAGACGAGGGGATCAACCTATTTTCCATAGCACCAGAAGGCGAAACAAGAAACAATGGATGGAAACTAATCCAGGAGAGAAAAGCCATCTAGAAATAAGCAGAAATTTCCTGAAAGTGGAACTTTATGGGTGCTCCATCCCTGGAGGCTTTTAAGAAGAGACTGGATAGCCATTTGTCTAGAATGGTGGAGGGTCTCCTGCTTGAGCAGGGGAAGTTGGACTAGAAGACTCCCAAGGTCCCTTCAATTCTGTTATTCTGTTCTGTAGGATGATGACATACGAAACTATTTCTCTGTCTAGTTCAGAGCCAGTATTGCTCAGGAATTGTGTCATTTCCCATAGTTGAAATTCATGGAATGACTCCTTGGCTTCTTGCATCCAAATTACATGGTCTGCCTTCATTCAATTTTCTACAGTTTCAGCATTGCTAGAACAATCCTTACAACATACACAGACTGGATACCTTTCTCAACTTATTAAGTCCGATTGCATAAAAGATGAAATCGCAGCTTGGTGGCAACCCCTAACAAGCCTTAGCGGATTAGAAAAGCAAAGCGAAGTCAGACTTGATTCCTGCTTGGCTAGGAGATCCCAGAAATTAACAGATCTGTAGGCTAGACTGAGAAATTGAAAAGAAAGAAACAGCTATCCACTTTTGAATGCTTGCCAAGGAAACAACATGAATAAATCCAGGAAGTCAACCTGAAGTTGAGCTCACATCAAAGCAGTCTTCATTTTTGAATTGATCAAAGCTTATATTTATAGATTATCTGAGTGAACTTAACTCTGTGCCATGGGTGGTGTACATAACAATATTTGCTGACACTTCCTGTTATTCTTGGCTGCTGGCGATAAACTGGTGCAAAGTTATCTAATGTTGCATGTTTTTTTTAAACATAAGGCAAGCTTGGCAACCAGGCCTGAAGAGTCTTCATAGATTAAGCAGTCTTTTTTTTTTTTTTTTTTTAAATTCTTTTATTAAAACAATCAGCATTGGACATAAAAACATATTATGCAGCAATCAACATGATACCTGGTATACAATACTAAGTATTCGTCTTTGAAAAAGTCTGAATTAGTAAGCCTTTTTCCCCCCCCCCACCCCTCGCGTCTAGTCTCAACTATACTCCTGTTACATTTTATTTGATTGGCGTTTCTTCTATCTGTTTCGAAATTAATGTGGTCAACATGAAACATAAGATCTTATTGCTAAACAACCCTCCTAGAACATAGCATACAACATTAGGTATTAATCTTTGTAAACATCTGTTTTAGTAAACGTTCTACCCTCCTCCCTTGCATCTTCAAGTATAATCCGAATACATTTTGTTGGATTGGTGTTTCTCTTATATATGGTCTATCTACTGTTTCTAGTCTATCGCCTATTGTATGTTTGCGCTTCTGACTCGATTTCATCCCATTACTAGTGCAATCTTTTATAGTCCCTAACCAGAGGTCCTGGGGTGAGAGTTTCATATCCTGAGGTAGAAATTCAGTCTATTTTAGCCATATTAAAGCAAACATCATTAGTCATAAGGTTATGTTAAGAGGTATTAGTTATAGAACATATACATTCAACATTGGGTGTTAGTTTTTGTAAACCTTTGATTTGTTAACCCTTCTTCCCTCCTCCCGTCGAGCCCTAGCTGAACGCCAGCTGCATTCTGTTTGATTGGTGTCTCTCTTGGATATAGTCTATCCAATGTTTCCAGTCCATCACAAATTGTTCATTGGAGCGATTTTTCAAATATGCCGATATTTTTGCCATTTCCGCCAGATTTGTTACTTTCACAGTCCATTCTTCAATAGGCGGTATTTCTGGATTCTTCCAGTACTGTCCCACCAATAATCTTGCTGCTGTAATTAAGTTCAAAAATAAAGTTGATTCTGAGGTAGTGATATCCTCTGTGATCCCTAACAAAAAAGCCTGAGGTAGAAATTCTATACGCTTTTTGAAAATAGTTTGGAGTGTCCACCATATCTTCCTCCAGAATGCTTTGATTTTTCTGCATGCCCACCATATGTGAAAGTAAGTAGCCTCCCCATCTCCGCACCTCCAGCATTTGGGCTGGGTGCCCGGGTAGATGAGTGATATTTTTTTCGGGTCCAGATGCCATCTATAGAACATCTTGTAGAAGTTTTCCCTTAAGTGTTGCGATTTCGTGAATTCTACATTCCTCACCCAGATTTTCTCCCACGTGTCTATGGCGATAGGGTGTCCGAAGTCTTGCGCCCACTTTATCATACAGTTCTTGACTAGCTCGGTTTCAGAGTCCATTTCTATCAGAGTGCTGTACACTCGTTTGATGTGCATAATCCCCTGTTCTCTGATCTGTTTAATTAGGTTCTCGTCGTTCTGGGAGAAGCCCTTCTTCCTGTCTTCACGCCACCTTGACTGTAGTTGTATATATGATAGCCAGTTACTTCCTATTCCTCTGTTTGCTAGCATTGCTTGAGGTTTCAAGAGGAACCTGTTTTCTTCTCCCAGTACAAGTTCACTGTAGGGCACCACTCCTTGCCCTTGGGATGTGTTCATATCCCCTGTTGCGTGTCCAGGGATCGTCCAGATGGGAATCTTGTCGTGTAGGAGGTGCTTATATTTCTTCCAGACCCATAGCAGTGGGATTCGTAGTGGGTTCTCCTTGAAGTTCCTATCTGCCTTTTTGTCGTATACTAGGTATGCGTGCCAGCCGAATCGTAGACCATGCCCCTCAACATTCAGAACTCTATCATTTGTCATGTTGATCCAGTCACTAACCGCCACCAACGTTGCTGCATAGTAATATAGCTTTAGATTAGGCATTTTGAGTCCCCCTCTCTCCCTTGCGTCTTGGATGATTTTTAGTTTCACCCTCGGTCTCTTGTCGTCCCAAATAAATCTGTTGATGCCTTTCTGCCAATTGTCTAAGTCCGCATCCTTCTTGAGTATGGGTAGCATTTGAAAGAGAAATAGACATCTGGGTAGTACATTCATCTTTACTGTCGCTATCCTGCCGAGCAGGGACAGACGTAACGATTTCCACCTTTCCAGGTCTGCTTGTATCTTATTCCACAGGACCTCGTAGTTATTCTTGTATAATTTCGCGTTTGTAGATTCTATCTCCACTCCTAAGTATTTGACTTTCTTGACGATTTCACAACCCGTTATTCTTTCCAGGTTCCGTCTTGCTTTGTTGTCTAGGTTTTTGGCTAGCATCTTTGTTTTTGATATATTTACTTTGAAGCCTGACACCCTACCATAGTCCTCCATTATCTCCATCAATTTCCTTGCTGACTGTGCTGGTTGCGACATTGTCACCAGCAGGTCATCCGCAAAGGCACATAGTTTGTATTCTTGTTGTTTAATCTGTATGCCCTGTACATCCTCTGCCGCTCTTATTCTGTTCAGTAAAATTTCCAGTGTTAGGACAAATAACAGGGGGGACAGCGGGCAGCCCTGTCTCGTGCCTCTCTCTATATTAAATGAGTCTGTTAAGTCTCCATTGACAATGATCTGGCCTGTTTGTTTCTGGTAAATTGCCGTTATGGAGTTGAAGAACTGTGCTCCCATTTTCATCTTCAGGATCAAGTTCGTCAGGAACGGCCAGTTCAGTCTGTCGAAGGCTTTTTCTGCATCCACAAACATTAGAGCGGCGGGTATCTGGTTGTGCCTTTGCAGGTACTCTATTATGTTCAACAGCTGCCTCACGTTGGTTTTCATCTGGCGTCCTTGTATAAATCCCCTTTGGTCCGGGTGTATTGTTTTTTGTAGAACAGTCATTAGTCTATTGGCCAAAATTTTTGTGAAGATTTTATAGTCTGTGTTTAGTAGTGAGATGGGCCTGTAGTTTGCGGGCTGTGTGTCGTCTTTCCCCTCCTTTGGGATTAATGAGATGTAGGCTGTTTTCTAGGATGGTGGGACCTGGCCTCCTTCTTGAATGCTGGCAAATAGCTTTCTGAGGGGTTCTAGCATCTCCTCCTGTAGGTGCTTGTAGTAGATCGCTGTCATCCCATCCGTCCCAGGCGATTTTCCTGCTTTCAGTTGTGTGATCACTGAGTGTATTTCCTCCTTTGTGATTGGGGCATTCAGAGCTTCTCTTTGTGTGTCGGTAATCGCCTGTATCTTTTCGTTTTGTAGGAATTCCTCTATCTCTTTGTCTTGTATCTTATCCTCGGCATATAGTTTCGAGTAGAACTCTGTGAAGGCTGTCTTGATGGTTTTTTGTCGGAATTCTAGCTTGCCTTTGTATTCTATCTTTTCAATTATGCGGGATTTCTGTTTCTTTCTTATAGTGTAGGCTAGCCAGCGGCCCGGTTTGTTGGCCTTGCAGAATGTCTTATGTTTTGCATATTGTATATTCCTTGCAACTTGGTCCGCCATCAACATGTCAAATTGCTTTCTTAAGATCTTGAGTCCTTCTTTGGCGACTTTGTCTTCTGGTCTTTTTATCAGTAGCCGCTCCATTTTGAGATTAAGCAGTCTTTTGTGAGCACACAGTCATAATTAACTGGCAAACAGCAAAGCATTCAAAGTACTTCACTTAAAAACTTGGTGGAGCAGAGGAACAAGATTTAAAACTGTTGTTGTATGACAGTCTTTGCAAGCCTTAGCTGGGTTCATTATATTTCTCAGTTGCCATTTCTGAATCTGCATCTGCCAACCTGGAGCATCAAAGCAGAACAGGCAGTCTAAAAGCTACGTGGATTTGAGCACCTGAATAAACATCAGTTTCTATTTCTGTTCAGATTGTGAAAAAGCCCTGGAGAATGTTAGGGAAGGGATAGAGAATTAGGGGCAAGAAAGAAGTTAAGGTGAAATAGAAGCCTTCCCAAAGAAGGAATAAAATTTGGGGTTAGGGTTTTTTTTTAATCTGTTGGACTTTTTCCGGGCATATGGGTAGTCTGCCACTTGTGGTGGTTTCAGCATAACATCATAATTGGGACCAGAATTTTCAGGGCTGAGCAAGGCAGTGGTTAATCTGCTGGTTTTCATTGTTTGGGCTGCTTTGAAGCACGCTGTCTGGAGAATTGGCCTGCCTGGACTTTGCTTCTTGACCACAAAAGATCAAATGCCAGCTCTTTGGCTGTATCTCCCCATATTTCAGTTCAATATGTTAAGGAGTTGCGTCATTGCCCTTTAATTTATTTATCCATAAATCCGCCCATCTCTTTAACTACTCTGGTTAGCAATCTTTCCATTTGCTGAGCTAGCTGGTGAAGAAGCATGGCTATCACGAATGTTGGCTTGCGTCCAGTCATGGAGGAGAAACCGTCTTCAGAGAGTAACCTCTGATGTATTGATAGGGATATGCCACAGTGATGGCTGTGATACAGGTAGCCCTTGACTTATGAACACAATTCAGCCCCAAATGTACGTTGCTAAACGAGACAGCTTGAGGGCATTTCTTGTCACATGGGAATCACTGAGGTTAAGTTGGCAACACGGTTGTTAACGTGAATCTGGCTCCCCCCATTGACTTTGCTTGTCAGATGGCAGAAGGGGATCACATGAGCCCCGGGGACACAGCAACCGTCATAAATACGAAGCAGTTGCCAAGTGTCTGAATTTTTATCTCTTGAGCATGGGGATGCTGCAACAGTCGTAAGTGTGAAAAACGGTCATATAAGTCATTTTTTGGCGTCATTGTAACTTTGAACAGTCGCTAAATTATCGTAACTCGAAAGCTGGCCTGTACTTGCATTTCGGTGCCTTTTAAAATACTGTGGGATTCTGTAAAAGTACATTTATGGTGCAGAAAGGAGATACTTACAGTGATATTAGCTCTGTAGAAGAGGTGGTGCATTAGGTCAGGGGTAGGCAACCTTGGCCCTTTTATGACTCGTGGACTTCAACTCCCAGAATTCCTGAGCCAGCATGGCTCAGCTTGGAAACCTCTCCCTTTCCCCTCAGCATGGCTGGCTCAGGAACTCTGGGAGTTGAAGTCCACGAGTCATAAAAGAGCCAAGGTTGCCTACCCCTATCCTAGGACGAAGATTAAGAGCAGGGGTCTTCAAACTTGGCCCTTTTATGACTCGTGGAGTTCAACTCCCAGAATTCCTGAGCCAGCATGGCTCAGCTTGGAAACCTCTGCCTTTCCCCTCAACATGGCTGGCTCAGGAATTCTGGGAGTTGAAGTCCACGAGTCATAAAGCATCCTAGGCCTAGGGCAGGAGTAGGCAACCTTGGCTCTTTTATGACTGGTGGACTTCAACTCCCAGAATTCCTGAGCCAGCACAGCTCAGCTTGGAAACCTCTCCCTTTCTCCTCAGCGTGGCTGGCTCAGGAATTCTGGGAGTTGAAGTCCACCAGTCATAAAAGAGCCAAGGTTGCCTACCCTTGCATTAGGTGACAGGCATGAGAACTTGAGATAGCCTTCTGAGATAAGGGTTCACTCCCTCTCCTAACCTTCCAGTAACTGATAAAAACTTGTTCTGTTCCAGAACGTCTTTGGGACTTAAGCACTGTAAAGCTCAAGGAATAATCCCTTAATTACAGTTTTACTGTAATTTTAGATTATGTCCAAAATTGCGCAGAACTGTATTTTCTGCTACTATGTGTTACTGTATCTCACTGTTCTTACATTGGCTGCAATCCATGCGTCTGAACCCTGCTTAAAGGAGCCTCCCCCCCCCCGAAGCAGTTTATAAATTCATAAATAAATAAACTTGTAAGTTTGCTTTAGCCTGTAAATGTTTCCTAAGACAAAAAGATACAGGATGAACTGTTTGTGTTCTGCTTTAAAGTAACAACTTTGAAGTGTCCCTTCTTTCAAAAGAGCCATTAGCTGCAGGTCCTTAAAGCCTTGTCCTTCAAAGTCTGTGCTTGAACAAAGGAAAAGTGGGTCCATCCTCCCCTGTTGTGTGATATAAAGTAATGTCCAATGGAATCCAGGTGCAGAGAAGCAAAACTAAAGAATAAAGGGTATATTAAAAGTAATTTAAGGGAAATAGTGTAGCATTTTCCAAATATTTTTATCCAGAGAGAACCCATTGCTGTGAATAACATAGGATTCTGCAAATATTGCCTATTGCGTTGGTTTGCAAACAGCATCTCAACAATTGCTGGGGTTCTAGAAAATTTAGCAGGCACTACCTGGTGAAAATTCTTTTTTCTTTCTTTCTTTCTTTCTTTCTTTCTTTCTTTCTTTCTTTCTTTCTTTCTTTCTTTCTTTCTTTCTTTCTTTCTTTTCTTTCCCTCCCTCCCTCCCTCCCTCCCTTCCTTCCTTTCCATGCTTTAACAATATTTACCATTTGAAATGTATTAAAATATATTTCCAATTCACAGAGAATTAGCTGGCCTTTCATTCTTCTATCACTTGAACATGGGCCAAGCAACATTTCCTAGAATTTTGTACAGCACAGAGAGCATCCTTGGCAGATAAATTAGGGGAAACAATCTATTTTTTGAGCTGCAAGGAATACCCTTAGTATTAAGAAAGTTGATCAAAGACTGAGTTTTTATTTGGAGTTTCATAATAACTATGCTTATGTTTATTATGTTTGATAAATGGCCACAGTCTCTTTGCCTCTTTGCATTATCTTCTGATTTTCAAATAATTATATTATCCTTCATAATTGACAAACATTGATACTGATTTAGACTCCAGTTAAATCAACATATCCATATATCATTCTATATGTATGGAAATGTACAGTCAGCTAAGCACTAGGAAGCAACTAGCGATTTAGTACAATAAGGAAATAGGATTTCCCAATTCCTTATGCCCAAGCATAATCTCTACCTGCCAATCACTGTAGCAAAACAGCTACTGTTTCCTGATGTCATTGACCATTAAGGCAAAGAATCTCTTAATCTGACTTTTAAAACGACAACTTAAATGCTTCACTTCGGATGCAGCTATTAATACAGACTTTTTTGACTTACAACAGAAAACCATGAATAGAAGGTCAACATTTAAAGAATTGAAATTTGTTTTAGATACATGATGAATGATGGTTAATAACACATTATTATTTTTTAATGCTGGTAGTGTCTGCTGCCTTCTAAGAAATCAAGTGAAAATTAGAAATTTAGCAGAGCAGGAGACATACTTACAGCATTAAATGTGTTCAAACACAGGCAGGATAGATGTTTTCCAAGGATTCTTCCATCTGGGTTCTACATGTAGCAGGAAGATTGATTTCATAGCATAAATAGACTCTCTTGGATGCCTTTCTTTCTTAAATGTTTTCCATATTCAGCTTCATTTTACAAAAACCAGAAATCATCATTTGAACTAGAGGTAGAAGATGCTATACATATGTAACAGATTTTGCTGAAATAGAGATTAACTTCTTTGGTTAGAGAAAAGACATTATCTACATTTATGTCAGGCGCAAAGAATCGGAGCCAAAGGTTAAGTGGCATTTCAGACGATTTATTGCTCAAGCCTCTACACAATCTAGTCAACTAAAGTTCGATAATTTTGCTTTTAGAAATTTTATTGTTTGATTCTAACTTCACTTCAGATGGCTTGAATTTTCAGTACTATGATGAATATAATAAATATGCAAGCTCAAACACAGAACACTGCAAATTGGATACACATCCCATAAGGGTCATCTTCCAGATACTGACACAGAACCTTTAAGAGTGGCGTTTTAGAAGACTGCATGCATTTATAATACTATTAAAGTTGATGTATGAAAATCAGTGGAAGTCAACAAGAGGAAATTAACTGTCACACATGGCCATAAACTGGGTAATATATAGGTTATACTCTACCTTAACCCCAACTGAAATTGTAAATTAAATGATTTGTTAAAATACATATGTTCAAGTAGCTTGGTTACTGTGACTTCTATCATGTGCTGCTGTAAGCTACCCTATATTCATTAAATATTCATATTTAGTATCTTTTTACAGCTATTTGTCTGAACTGTGTTTGATACAGAGTTATGAGTATCTGTTCAAAGGCAAAAATGATACCCCTGCTGATTTTAGGAAAGGTTTCATTAAAAACAATCCTTAGTTAAAAAAAAAAAATTGGCACCAGATAAGGATCAAAAGAATTCAAGAGGGCTTGGGCTTGGACCATTGTGGCAATGTAAGGGCTTATGACTTGTTTAACTCCGTTCCCCAATTCTGCCTGTTCTCCTCCTACAATTTATTGGTGACTGGAAGCCTCTTATGGATATTTTGCATAAATATAAAAACAATTAACTTGTGATTTATGGTTTTGATGATTAGATAGGATAAATTATAGAAGGACCGGGCAAAATGATGTAACTTAGAAAGGTTAAGAGATATTTCTACTTAAAACTGTTGTGAAGAATATCAGAAACTATATCTTTTTTCTAAGTATTTTTCTTGCACTGTTCACTTTTTCTTTGATTTCTTTTTCCTCCGTCTTCTTTATATTTTAGTTGTTCATTTTTACCTTGTTTAAAAGTATTAATACAAAGCATATACCAAAGGAACTAAGGCTTTGGGTGCTAAGCTCAGCTCAGAACTTGGAAGGAGAATGGAAATGTTGTGTTGTAACCTGTGATTCTTTGGATGAAGCTTGGAAACTATGATGATGTCACAGGCATAAACCAGTATTTGATGGCTTGACCCAAGCTTTGAGTTTTTCCAAATTCAGCTTGGAAGTGAATATCATTCTCATCTCGGGGGAAAAAGTTTTCTTTTAATCGAGATTAAAAAGTGTACCTTGGAAGGGATCCAGCCGTAGCATTTATGCACGTGTCCGTCTCCAGGTCATCTACCTTGACAAAACTTCTCTCTTGTTTAATGGGCTATGCAGATTAAAAAATACCCGTGACAACAGAAACACTTAACCTTTTTGTGCTGCTCAGCCTAATTACTTCTAAATGCCATAGTCACAAATACCACCTGTCCCTACCACTAACTACTCCATCATCTGTGTGATCCTGCTATATTGCAATCCATTTATGGCAAAGACTTGATACCATTTTAGTAAAGCACGGTGCATATGGATGGCGCTCTTAAGTGACCAAGTTTATTTATTACTAGTAGTTCTCGCACAGCAGGAAGCTTTAAAATTAGCAGCTTAAACAGATTAAATTACCCTATAATTATCTACACTAGTTGCTCAGTGTGGAAACTTACTGTGGCCTGCTAAATAGAGCCTCAATGGCTGTGTTTGTGGCCTTTGCAGGGAACAAGCACTTCCACCCGAGAGGTAAGGATTCCACCACACATCTTACGTTTCCTCATATGGTGGCTCTCTCCAGCCATGACCAGAGGGTCCCTTTTCAAGGAGCCCAGTCGGCTCATAGTCACGACGGACGCGAGCCTGTTTGGCTGGGGAGCACACTATCAGTCTCAATGGGCCCAAGGACGGTGGTCTCGGTCGGACCTGAGACACAACATCAACTGGCTGGAACTCAGGGCCATACATCTTGCCTTTTGCCACAGCATAGCGAAACAACATGTGCTTGTCCTTATGGACAATGTGGCAGCGAAGGCCCATGTGAACAGGCATGGGGGCACCCGGTCCCGGGCACTCCTGTCCGAGGCCCAGCAGCTTGGCTCCTGGGCAGAGACCAACCTTGCCTCGCTCAGGGTGGACCACATCTCAGGGGAGGCAAACAAGAGGGCAGACTTCCTGAGCAGGTCAACCGTGGACCACTCGGAATGGCATCTACACCCGAGGCTATTCAGGGAAATCACCCATAGATTCGGTCTTCCCATCATAGATCTGTTTGCCTCCAGGACAAACGCTCAACTCCTGCGGTTCCTTTCATGATTTCCAGTTCAGGGAGCAGATGCCCTTCAGGCCCCAGGGCCGGACAGCTTACTCTATGCCTTTCCCCCCCTTCCCCTCCTCCCAGTGGTCATCCGCAAGCTTCTGCAGGAGAGGGCAGAGGTTCTCCTGGTAGCCCCTTTCTGGCCGCAGAGACCTTGGTTCGCTGACCTCGTCGGTCTTTCCCAATCGCATCCTTGGAAAATCCCTCCAGACAAGGTATCACTGATCCACCTGACTCACCCGGACCCTCAATGGCTCCAGTTAGCCATTTGACACTTGAACGCCGGATCCTGACCCAGGAGTCCTGTTCGCCAGGGGTCATTGATGTAATTCAGGCATCCCGTAGACCGGCTACTAGCCACATCTACAATGCCACATGGCAGAACTTTTGCCGGTGGTGTTCCACTCATCAACTACCTTTATTAGGATTGACCGTCCCAAACATTCTAGACTATTTACTGGAGGGACTGAATAAGGGATTGGCACCTAATACCTTGTGTAAACAGGTGGCGGCCCTTTCTACCTTGCTCTCTTGCGACACTGTTAGCTCTGTGGGGCAGCACCCCTTGATCCGTTCTTTCCTCAAGGGAGCTACTAATACCAAGCCACCCGTGGTCCACAGGTATCCCTTGTGGGAATTACCTAGGGTCCTTCAGGCTCTTACCAAGGCTTCTTTTGAGCCCCTCAGTTCGTGCGACATGAGGTCCTTATCCCTTAAGGTCGCCTTCTTGGTGGCTATTACTTCGGCCCAGCGTATTTCTGAGATGGCGGCTCTCTCAGTCAGGGAGGATCTGTGTGTCTTTCACCGGGATCGGGTCACCCTTCACTTAGACCCCACCTTTGTTCCCAAAGTTAATTCTCTTTTTCATAGGATCCAGGACATCGTCCTTCCTGATTTCTGCCCCAATCCATCCCATGATCTGGAATGTCAGTGGCATTCTCTGGATGTCCAACGGGCTCTTCGTTATTACATTAAACGGACGGCCACCTTCCGTAACTCCGAGGCTCTTTTTGTCTCCTTCCTCCTTTCCTCCAAGGGTCGGAAGGTCTCGGCCTCCACGATCAGTCGTTGGATAAGAGCTTGCATTGCGGGGGCGTACCAGTCCAATTCCTTGCCGATTCCACCCCGTGTCACGGCCCACTCTATGCGCAGTGCGGCCACCTCTGGCCTGGGCCACGCAGGCTTCCATCGAGGAAGTATGTAAGGCAGCCACGTGGTCTTCCCCGTCACCATTTATATGGCACTATAAACTGGACAGGTACGCATCTGCCGAGGCATCCTTTGGCAGGAGGGTCCTCCAACGGGGTGCCCCGCGGCACGGTTCCAAACTTGCCCGCTTCCCTCCCGTAAGGGCAGTGGGCTTTGGTATGTCCCATTAGTGGATTATCCATCTCCAGTGCTGGAGAAGGGGCGTTGTCTTACCTGAACGCCGTTTCTCAGCACGGAGATGGATAATTCACATCCAATTAGGTCCTTAGGCCTAAGGTTTGTTCTGTGAGCCAACACGTCATGCTGTCAGTCAGTAGCTGCGTCCTCATCGAAAACTGGGGCAAACAGGCCCAGGACAGGCGTGGCAAGTTTGGCTGACTTGATCTGATTGGGCAGGAGGATTAAGTTAACCCATTAGTGGATTATCCATCTCTGTGCTGAGAAACGGCGTTCAGGTAAGACAACGCCCCTTCTCACTTCATTTGCTATGAATAATGCTGAATATTCAGCAGTGTTGAAATACCATGTTTTCCCAAAAATAAGCCCCACCCCAAAAATAAGCTCCAATTAAGATTGTCAGCCAGGGGGATACATTTAGTACCGTATTTCCCCAAATATAAGCCCTAACTGGGAAAATAAGCACTAATGCGTCTTTTGGAGCAAAAATTAATATAAGACCTGGTCTTATTTTCAGGGAAACCCAGTAGCATCATTTACAATCGGGTCTGGTGAAACATATATGCAGCTGATGGTGTTTCGAGCTTGCTTCTCCTCCTACCGATGGGAGTGGAGTTTGCAGGATGCTTGCTTGCTTATTTATTTATATTCTGCCTATTATTGTTTTCACAAATAACTCAAGATGGCAAACATACCCAATGCATCTTCCTCCTTCTGTTTTTTCCACAACAACAATCTTGTGAGGTGGGCTGGGTTGAGTGTGACTGCTGTAAGATCATCCAGTTGGTTTTCATGGCTAAGATGGCGCTAGACGTCCCGGTCTCCCGCTTTTTAGCCTGGCGCTTTAACCACTAGACCAGGGGTGGGGAACGTTGGGTCTTTTATGACTTGTGGACTTCAACTCCCAGAATTCCTGAGCCAGCAATATATGTTCCATCTAATATGCCATCCAATAAAGAAGGCAGCCAAAGATCCAGGTCTAAAAATACTTATTCTCCGCACACACCTATTAACCAACCCAGAGAAGCGGGAATCACCTCCAGATAAGAACAATCCCAGAAGAAACAATACCCTGCCCAAAAAGCAATTGAGAAAGAAACGATACTCCAATAAAGCTAGTAAAATAAACTCTATAAACAGCCAGTAAATTCCACACCTCCCTTCACCAGTGATGTTACCTTGTCTGCTGATGAAATGTCTTCAGGAAGACTAGCAAGTTTAGAAAGCATCAAGAAAAATATTCTAAAGCAGGGATCCCCAACCCCCGTTTGTGGACCGGTACCGTGCTGCGGTATGCCAGCAACCGGTCCGCACAAACAAGCAAAGCCCCATCCACGGGATGCAAGCAGCACACAAAACCACGCCCACTCCAGTCCGTGGAAAAACCTCTCCATGTTACCAGACCCTGACGCCCAAAAGGTTGGGGACCTCCGTTCTAAAGAGTTTAGAAAAGGGTGCATGCAGCCAACATGAAGAGATGTTTTGGTCATGGAGGCAACACCATTTTACAGGCACAGCTTGGTTCTCCAGGATGGGTAGCACCCTGGTCATTCTTCTTTTTCTCTCTCTCATTTCACAGCCCGCTCTTCGTAACGTGGAAGATTGGCCGAGATAAAAGGTTGCGTGGATGTATAGGTACCTTTTCTGCCATGAACCTGCATTCAGGACTCAGGGAGTACACACTTACTAGGTAAGACTTTGTCGTCGTTCTCTTCACTTTGAAGAGAGTTGTAATTTATTGTCACTTACGTTACTCAATTGGCCCACTGGAATTGTTGAGCTTCTGCTCTCCACTAAGATTTTATTCCTATCCTGAATTTTCCCACTCCCTTTTTTATTTCCTCTCCCAACTGGCATCTTGGCATGCTGTCTAGGATTTGGAAGCACCTGGGCTCTTGCCAGATCGTTCAGGCCATTTTTTTTTTATTATGGCCACAGACCAGCAAACTTGCCGGGTCATTCTTGAATAATTCCTTGCAGTTTTCTTTCAAATTTAGAAACCCCGTTTTTCTGTACCCGGGAGTCTCTTGGGCATTAGAAACTATGCCCTTGTTTTAGAGTGTTTTATTTCTGAACTAAGTACAAAGTCTGGTGGCCAAATTCCTGTTGAGCAGTGGTGACGTTTGGACTGTTTCAGGCCAAGCCTTTTGTGACACTTGGCCTGTTTTGTATGCATAAGCCCTGTTTGAAAAGTGTGTCCTTTTGCTTAGCTAGCGAATCGTGGGCTGTAAGTCTGAACGGCACCTTAATTAAAATTGGTTGGCTTGGGGGGGGGAGATAGACAGACGGAATGTTTTGAAATGAAATGCGAAATGAAAGAATTACTCTGTGGCTGAGTTGGGATGCCTCCCGTTCTTGGGCTAAATGAATTGTTGGAATGGGGACATTAGAAGTAGAGGTCAAGAGCTCTGAAGACAGAGCATGAAGCCCGGAAGACATTCCAATCCATTTTTATCCAGTTCATGGAAATAGAGTTTTCATTCTTGAAAGTTACCCATGGAGATTCTCAGTCATCCAAGTCATGGTCATCCCAAAGGTGCTTTTTTTTCAAGAGGCAACTAGACTTCCTTTGTTTTTCTTTGAAGACGTTTCACTTCTCATCCCAGAAGCTTCTTCAGCTCAGAGCTTGAAAAAGCAGCTTTGGGACATTCTTGAAAGTACTTGATAGATCTAGAATATATAGGTCTAATGTTGACTCCTTGAAGTTAAAAATACTTCATGTTTCCAACAATGGGGGCTTGTTGGATTTAATGTTAATACCTCATACTCTTGATAATAATTTTAGCCATGATTGTTGTTGTTGTTAGTTGCGAAGTCGTGTCCGACCCATGGCGACCCCATGGACAATGTTCCTCCAGGCCTCCCTGTCCTCTACCATCTTCTGGAGTCCATTGAAGCTCACGCCTCCTGCTTCAGTGATTCCATCCAGCCACCTCCTTCTCTGTCGTCCCCTTCTTCTCTTGCCCTCCATCTTTCCCAGCATCAGGCTCTTCTCCAGTGAGCCCTTCCTTCTCATTAGGTGGCCAAAGTACTTGAGTTTCAACTTCAGGATCTGGCCTTCTAAAGAGCAATCAGGGTTGATCTCCTCCAGGACTGACCGGTTTGGTCGCCAGGGGACTTGCAGGAGCCATGATAAGTAGGTGCTAATCTGCCACCAGGTATCACAAGAAAAATACATATGCATATGTCACATGGTATTATATTATATTATATTATATTATATTATATTATATTATATTATATTATATTATATTATATTATATTATATTATATTATATTATATTATTACATTACATTACATTATATTATATTATATTATATTATTATTTATTTTAGCTTTGGACTCATAAAACAAATAGATTATCCTTGACTTACAGTCACAATTGAGTCCAAAATTTCCACTGCTAAGCAAGGCAGTTTGTTCAAGAATTTTGCCTCCATTTTATGACTTTTCTTGCCACAGTTGTTAAGTGAATCACTGCAATTGTTAAATTAGTGACACAGTTGTTAAGTGAATCTGGCCTCCCCATTGACTTTGCTTGTCAGAAGGTTGTGAAAGGTGATCATGTGACCCTCCCAGGGACGCTGCAACCGTCATAAATATGAACCAGTTGCCAAGTGCCCCAATGTTGATCACGTGACCCTGGGGAATGCTACAGTGGTTGTAAGTGTGAAAAAACGGTGATAACTTCCTTTTTTCAGTGCCCTTGTAACTTTGAACGGTCACTAAATGAACTCTTGTAAGTTGAGGACTGCCTGTACACATTTGGGGTAGAGCAGGGGTAGGCAACCTTGGCTCTTTTATGACTCGTGGACTTCAACTCCCAGAATTTCTGACGAGCTGAAAAGCTTATTGGGCGGGGTTCCTCCCTTTGCTGCATCTCTGCAGGAAGCAGGAAACAGGAAGGGTAGGAGAGAGCTAGCTAGCCCAGCTATGCTGGCTAAGGAATTCTGGGAATTGAAGTCCACAAGTCATAAAAGAGCCAAGGTTGCCTACCCCGGGATAGAGCATGGTGTTTTTTCCCTCATTCTGCATTATGGAGTGAGATTAGGAATCCAATCCAATCATGAACAGAGAAGTTGTCACCAAGGAGAAGTAGTAATATTTGAAATTCACTGTATGGTTTTGCTCACACCGTGGCTGCAATTTACATGTAATGGTAAGCTAGAATTTAGAATTGCATGAGTAAGAAGGAAGCCAAGCAAAGTCTTTGTCATTTATATACGAGTGAGTGATTGTTGTTTTAAAAAGCTCTGCGGACTTCTCAAAAAAAAAAAAACCCCAAAATTTGCTTTTTAAAAAGCATAATTCCACAGATGCATGCAAGTTTGAACCAGAATCTGCTGGTTTATTCCTTCTGGTACATGTGCTTTGACTCTTGTTGGCAAATTTCTTCTCATTCATATAACTAAATTCCCTGCCCATTCTGTGCAAACTTGTTTATTTTGATAGGTTGGTTTTCCGATATGAATTTTTTTAAAAAAAGTTTTTAACTCTGGGATGCTACATTAATAGCAAGTATTAAAGATAACTTTTCCCTTCTTCCAATAATGTAAAGAATAGTACTATTCTAATCCAGTGCAAAATGTCTCTGATCCACCATTTGGATCCTCAGAATATTATGGTCAAAGCCAGTATGGATTCATGGAAAGTAACACGAATAGGCTGGTGATTTTTTTTTTTTTAGGTGTGAACACTTCTAGATCAGAGTAAAAAGGCTTCTAATTGCTTCAAATTTAGCTGTTAAAGAACAAGCAGATAATAATTTCCGTTCAGTGAAATGGACAATTCTTGGTTATTTGTTTATTTAAAGAAGAGATGTTATAACTGACTAACTCCAAACTAACTCCCAATCAGGAAATCAACTCCATGGGAAAGGCTGGAACTACTTTTATTGGGATTGGCTATAATTAACAGACTCTTGCAAGTCTGAATGTGCTGTATTTCTTCCTCCTCCGTACATACTAGCAGATTAGGGAGATGTCTGTCTAACCCAGGGGTGTGGAACCTTGGCTCTTTTATGACTTGTGGACTTCAATACCCAGAATTCCTGAACCAGCCATGCTGACTCAGGAATTCTGGGAGTTGAAGTCCACAAGAGCCAAGGTTGCCTACCCCTGGTAGATACCCTCCATCTTTCCCAGCATCAGGCTCTTCTTCAGTGAGTCCTTCCTTCTCATTAGGTGGCCAAAGTATTTGAGTTTCAACTTAAGGATCTGGCCTTCTAAAGAGCAGTCGGGGTTGATCTCCTCTAGGACTGACCGGTTGGATCACCTTGCAGTCCAGGGGACTCGCAGGAGTCTTCTCCAGCACCAGAGTTCAAAGGCCTCCATTCTTTGGCGCCCAGCCTTTCTTATGGTCCAACTTTCACAGCCATACATTGCAACTGGGAAAACCAGGGCCTTGACTATACCCACTTTTGTTGGCAGGGTGATGTCTCTGCTTTTCAGTATGCTGTCTAGATTTGCCATAGCTTTCCTCCCCAGGACCAAGTGTCTTTTAATTTCTTGACTGCAATTCCCCATCTGTGGTGATCTTGGAGCCCAGGAAGATAAAATCTGTCACTACCTCCATTTCTTCCCCATCTATTTGCCAAGAATTGAGAGGGCCGGATGCCATGATCTTGGTTTTCTTAAGGATCCTTACAGCATCCCCATGGTCCTGTGATCAAAATTCAAACACTCGGCAACCGGCATGTATTTATGACGGTCGCAGCGTCCCGGGGTCAGGTGATTAACTTTTGCGACTGTCTGACAGGCAGAGTCAACGAGGAGGCCAGAGTCACTTACACAACCAGGTTACTAACTTAACAACTGCAGTGATTCACTTAACAACTGTGGCAAGAAAGGTTGAAAAATGAGTCAAAACTCTCTGAACAACTGTCTCACTTAGCAATGGAAATTTTGGGCACAGTTGTGATCGTAACTTAAGGACTACCGGTGTTTCTTTTCCAAAAACCTTAGTGGAAATACCCCATTTTCTTATAATCCCCCTTTAATTAAGGTCTGGAGAACAGGATCTTTTGGGAAGGGTTGTGGAATCGCAATCTAATCCAGGGGTCTTCAAACTTGGCCCTTTTATGAGTTGTGGACTTCAACTCCCAGAATTCCTCAGCCAGCATCAGATGCTGGCTGATGAATTCTTGGAGTTGAAGTCCACAAGTCATAAAAGGGCCAAGTTTGAAGACCCCCTGATCTAATCCATTATTAGATACTAGTAGATGGCTTATTTGCTCCTTTGCAAGGGAACGACTTTTGGTGTAGTTCTCTCAGCCTGTGTTTTCTCAGTTTGTTAGTTTGAGACCAGTGTGATCTCCCGGTTTGTGCATCACTTTAAGCAAGAATGCTGACTTCAGGTGCAGCACACAATATAGGTGCAGCACATTTCCCTTCCCCCCCCCATCCCCCTTATTCTTTGTGACTTCTGCTTGGGTGAGTCAGAAACACACCATGTGTGGAAAGCTGCTGCAACATTTCGACCTTGCAGCTTTTGGTTTATTGCAGTATTTCCCAAACCTGGGCCAAAGTGGTTTTTCTTTGGGTAACAACACACAAATTCATTACCCAATCCCAACAGGGACATTTAAATGCATTTAAAGCGCTTTATCTGTATTGGGTAAAAAGAACTTTCCGATAAGCAGTTTTGAGAGGAACATTTGGGAGATATTGGTTTATAGCAAATAAGTCTGAAAAGCAATCCTAAATCACTTTTTTCAGTGCCGTTGCAACTTTGAACAGTCACTAAACAAACAAAGCTAAGGACTACCTGTATATTCCTAGCTGTTTGTTAATTTGATCTTTCTTTGTCCTCCCTGCAAGAGCTTTTCTGCTGGAAGGTTTGAAGGAGACCGAAAGAAAATGTTTTTTTTTCCCAAGGTTCCGTTGGGATTTGAAATTTTCATTGTGCCTTGAATCTACATCTGCCCTTAATCCCCATGAGACAGTAGCAACTCTAGTTTTTCTTTAATTAGGCTTGCTAAGACATGCTATGTATTAAACGTTACGCTGGCGTGTGCGTGTGTTTGATCTTTTATGTTGCAAAGCCTTTTTGTATTGTTTAATTTGTCCGGTGCCTAGAAAAACATTGTGTTACCGAACATTGAAGAAACCAGATGTCACAATGAGTGGATGAAAGCTGCACGCAGCGGCCTAAAATTCTGCACATTTGTGACTTTATAAAACTAGGATTCCTAGCTTAAAGTGATGCGCAAATGTAGTTCATCTGGGTAATTGGCATTTAAAGGATTAAGCTCTCTTCCATTTTTGACAGTTTTATTTTAACACATTTTTTTAAAGTCCTGTAGCTCAGAAGGTGGTCATTTTTGTGAACAGCTGGGAATCGCAGAGGAGATAAGTGCTTCAACACTATGGAGTGGAAAAACAGTTGTTTTTCTCTGTTATGAATCTCTAAACAGAAAACCTTGGTGATTTCTCCTCCACCTACAGAGAGATCTGAATTAAGGAGCACTGATGATCTGTCGGAATGATTTCCAGTGTGAGAAATTTTTATCCTTAACTTTGATACTGTTGGATTAATGACTCAAAGCAGAAGGATTAGAGTGTAACGGTCCAGTTCTTTTATTTATTTTTTTTAAGTCCGGTTTCTCTGGTCAGGTTTACAAACTTCTGCAGCTAAAAACAACTGTTCTGCTTCATAAACCGACCGATGGTTGCCATCTTTTTGAAGGTGCTTCTGCTTTTTTGAGAGATTGTGTCTCAAGGTTTATATGGACTCCAGATATTGCAACCTCCACAATTTAAGGGTTTCTGAATTCCAGAAATCCAAAATCATGACCGAGCATAGCTTCAGCTGACAGAACTGAAAACCGCCTCATGTCTTTGCTCATGTCGGAAAGGAAGAGCTGGGGAAAGTCTAATTTTTGCACACAAGTACAGGTGGTCCTCAATTTACGACCGGTCACTTAGCTGATTGAAGTTAACAATGGACGCCAAAAGATGATACAGGTAGTCCTCTACTTATGACCACAGTTGAGTCCAAAATTTATGTTGCGAAGTGAGAAATCTGTTATGTGAGTTTTGCCCCATTTTATGAGCTTTCTTGCCGCATTTTTTAATTGAATCACTGCAGTTGTTAAGTTAGTAACACGGTTATTAAGTGAATCTGGTTTCCCCATTGACTTTGCTTGTCGGAAGGTCGCAAAAGGGGATCACGTGACCCGCAGGATGGCGTGACCATCATAAATCTGAGTCAGTTGAATTTTGATCACATGACCCTGGGGATGCTGCAACATTCGTAAGTGTGAAAAAATGGTCATAAGTCACTTATTTTTGTGCCGTTGTAAGTTTGAACGGGCACTAAATGGAACTGTTGTAAGTCAAGGATTACCTGTGCTTATGACACGGACTTAAAGTCCTGGTGGCTGCTTCCCCTCACCTTGTGGTCATCTGATTTCTTTTTGGGTGCCCGGCAACCAGCCTTCCTGTATGGCCATTTACCTGACCACAACTTATCAATATTTACTTCCAGTTTCTTGGGGGGGGAAGCCCATTGCGGACAGTGGATTCCCTTGAAAACCGTCGTGATTCCTTTAACAGCTACCGCAAAAAAGTCATAAAATTGGATCACTCCGATGATAACCTGCTTAATGACCAGCACAACGTACGACTGTAATTCTGGCTCAATTACAATCGTAAATCGAGGACTACCTCTACCAGGGGTAGGCAACCTTGGCTCTTTTATGACTGGTGGACTTCAACTCCCAGAATTCCTGAGCCAGCCATGCTGCGGGGAAAGGGAGAGGTTTCCAAGCTGAGCCATGCTGGCTCAGGAATTCTGGGAGTTGAAGTCCACGAGTCAGAAAGCGGCCTAGGCCTAGGCCAGAGGTAGGCAACCCTGGCTCTTTTATGACTTGTGGACTTCAACTCCCAGAATTCTTCAGCCAGCCACGCTGAGGGGAAAGGGAGAGGTTTCCAAGCTGAGCCAGGCTGGCTTGGGAATTCTGGGAGTTGAAGTCCACGAGTCATAATGTGGCCTAGGCCTAGACCAGAGGTAGGTAACCTTGGCTCTCTTATGACTCGTGGACTTCAACTCCCAGAATTCCTGAGCCAGCATGGCTCAGCTTGGAAACCTCTCCCTTTCCCCTCAGCATGGCTGGCTCAGGAATTCTGGGAGTTGAAGTCCACTAGTCATAAAGGAGCCAAGGTTGCCTAGACCTGACCTATATCATGTGAAGAAGAACGTCTCTCTCTCTGTCTCTGTTCCATGAGCTCTTTGTCCTCCAGTTTAGAAGTCCCGACTCAGTCATTTATCCTTTTTCTTTCCTTCATTTATCCTCCACCTTCCTCTCAATTTCAAATTGAAATTCAGCTTAAACTGGAACTGATGCTTGATAGATACCAGTCGGGTCCCCTTTACCTGCAGCTCAGAAGAGGCAAATAGGAATTTCACATTGGGCTCATATTTGGACCAGGCAAGACTTTGGAATTCCATTAAGCCTCCCTTTAGGTTTTCCCTGATCACACCAAGACCGTAACATTTTCCCCAGAAACATACAGAGAAATATGTTTTAAATTTTTAGCTCCTGGCTGTCTTTCCATTCTGTGTTCACGTGGATGATCTTTATTTTTGCGTTGAATCAGTATGGCTGGTTATATATTAGGTCTTGCTGGAAACTAGCTGTTGGCAAATAACGGCAGATGTTTTGTCCAAAAACTAGCACTTATAATGGCACTCCCATTTTTTTTTTAAACCTTTGGGATTTCATGCTTTCGAACTCAGACCAATACATTGATATTCTGTATTTCCCTACAGCGGAGGCTCCTCTTGGGCACCCTGCCTTTCATTCTCCGTTTCTTCTCTTCTGTGGCTTCTTATGTTAGCCTTCATAATTGAGGAATAACAAAGCAGTTGTAGAATTAGGTGGTTTTGCTAGCGCAGTATAATTTAAAGCGAGAAAATAATCCATAATGTGCAACAGTCTAGAGAATTTTTTTTTCAAATTTGGGAACTTTAAGATGAAGGATTTCAACTCCCAGAATTCCCCACTCAACATTTTGACTGGGGGATTCTGGGAGTTGGACTCCCCCCCCCGCCACCTTGCCAGGTTTGAAAAACTTCTCTAGAACATTTCATCTCATTTATGAAGCTTAGTTTACCAAGTGACGCAAAACCAGCTTGTTTGAGATGAACCAGCACTGAAGTTTTTTTTAAAATTATTTTTAGCAGCCCTAATAGCATTTTCTGAATAACGAGCAATTTAGCCATTGTTAACTGTCCACATCTGCTCCGATTAATCTCGAAGGGGTAAAAAAGGTATTCTTTGACTCAGTCTTTTTAATGAGGAATTAATTTCTCCTGGATGGGTAAGAGTATTCCCTTTTTTACTGTACTATACAAAAGCGTAACAACGTGTGAAGGGAGAGAAAACAAACCGAAGCAAAAACCTCTGTTTCCCCCCCCAAAAAACAGGGGGAAAAACCCCCACAAAACCCACTGACGCATGTATTGCCCTTCAGACCCCAATAAAATGTTCTTCCGCGCAGGATGTATGGTTTGAGATGGAATGTGTAAAAACAGAGCAATCTGGATCATTAAAAAAATGCCTTATGTTTTACAGCTTCTTCAAGAACTTTCTGAACTTGGCAGAGGTTTACCACATCATTTCACAACAGGTTGACAAATTATTTTTCACATCTTGTCGAGCAGTCGTTCTTAAAGTCTTAAATTCATTCTGCCAGCCTTAGACTTGCTGTTGTATTGGCTGAGTTCCCCCCACGATCAGTCCCAGGGCCCCTGCTCATCAGTTCACAAATGCCTGATCAGAGCCAGTTTGGTTTAGAGCAGGGATGGCGAACCTTTTGGTGATCAAGTGCCCAAACCACAACCCAAAACCCACTTATTTATCGCAAAGTGCCAGGGACGCATCAGTGCCACCTCTGGCACGCCAAAACCGGAGGCGCAAAAATAGGCCACCATGCTGCAAGGCGCAAAAATGGCCACCGCCAAACCACAGGGTGCAGATACAGGGCGCTGCACCACGCAAGAACGGGGCAGGGCTAGTATCATGCAGGCACTAGCCCCATCCCATTTGCAGCATGTGGGTGCTCAGCCCCGTGCGCGCATGCAGGCATGTAAAATGCTTCCCCCTCCATTTTCTTCCACTCCACCAATCGACAACGGTTGGTGACCTCTGCTCTACCACCTCTACTGGAGCTTGCTAGTCCACCTCCTTTGTGCTGGGCGGGGCTCCTGCTCTGGGCGATGGTGGCGGCCTCACGGACCTGCTGCTGGCAGTGGTGGCGCGCATGCCAACAGAGAGGGCTCTGAGTGCCGCTTCTGGCACGCATGCCACAGGTTCGCCACCACTGGTTTAGAGGTTAAAGCACCTGGCTAGTAACCAGGAGACAGTAAGTTCTAGTCTCGTTTTAGGCAGGAAAGACGGCTGGGTAACTTTGGGCCAATCACCAGGAGACAGTGAGTTCTAGTCTCACCTTAGGCATGAAAGCCAGCTGAGTGACCTTGGGCCAATCTCTCCCTCTCAGTCCAACCCACCTCACAGGGCTGTTGTTTTAGGAAAAACAGGAGTTGGAAGTTGTATTGGATATATTCCCCACCTTGAGTTATTTGTAAAAATAATAAAGGGGGGATATAAAATAAATAATCTTTTTAGTGGCATATTCGGGGAGACGGGGGCTGCAAGCGACCAGCTCCCCTTCCAGTCTGTGCAGGCCTGCTGCCTTCTTCCTTTACCTTAAAACTTACTCGGAATAAGCAGGGAGGAGCGGAGAAAAGTTCACAACGGAGCTTTGATTGATGCTGTCCCATTGGGGGGTCCTTTAGTTTGGGGTGTCCCAGTGGTCTTTTTCAGAGATTCAAGCAAAGTAGAGAGTGCTACGTTCTAGCAGACATTCTGCACAATAACCTCTCTTTCATTGCCTGGTAAGCTTGACTAGGAAAAAGACATGGCAAAGATGCCTACTAGTCCTTGAGTTCGAACTTATTTGGGACCTGAATTTCCACCACTAAGTGAAGAGATGTGCGCATGCGCGGTGAGCATGCGACGGCCCGCATCGCGCATGCGCGGCGTGACAGCTCGCATGCGCGGGGCGCGCGCGACGGCCCGCATCGCGCACGTGCGGTGCTGCCCCCTGTGCTGGCCGAGGGGAAAAGGTGAAAAAAATGGCGGACTGCGTTGTTTGGCGACCCCCGTGAAATGGTCGTTCGACCCCAAATGGGGTCGTGACCCACAGGTTGAGAACCGCTGCTCTAGAAAGAGTACAGAGAAGAGCAACAAAGATTATTAGGGTACTGGAGGCTAAAGCATATAAGGAAAGGCAGCTGGAATTGGGTTTGGCTAGTCTACAGAAAAGAAGAAATAGGGGAGACATGATAGCAGTGTTCCAGTATCTAAGGGGCTGCCACAAGGCAGAGGAGGCCAGGTTGTTCACCAAAGCACCAGAGGGAAGGATGAGAAACAATGGTTGGAAACTGATCAAGGAGAGAAGCAACCTGGAATTAAGGAGAAACTGCCTGACAGTGAGAACAATTAACCAGTGGAACCACCTGCCTCCAGAAGCGGTGAATGCTCCAACACTGGAAGTTTTTAAGAAGAGACTGGACAGCCATTTGTCCGAAATGGTATAGGGTTTCCTGCCTGAGCAGGGGGTTGGACTAGATGACCTCCAAGGTCCCTTCCAACTTTATTATTATTATTATTATTTATTATTATTATTATTATTATTATTATTATTATTATTATTATTATTTAGCAATGGGATAGTTCTAGTTGTCGTTACGGGGGGGGACTTCATGCTTCCCCTGTGCTGCCATGCTCATCTCCACTTCAGCTCCACCCCCCCATCTATCTACCTTCATCTTGTCCTTTTGGCTGCCCTGCACCCCACCTCCCCCAGCCCCTTTTGGCACCCTGTTGGTGATGAGGCCTGCTCAGTCGGGCCCTTGCCGCCGCTGGTTGTGCGAAGCCTTCCCAACGCCGTGCACCGCCAGCAGCTGCCTTGAGTGCACACATCAGCATTGGAAGGAAGAAGATGGTGAAGGTCAGCTGAGGAGGGGAGCACGGGGGGGAGTAGAGATGGGACAGGCAGGATAAGGGACTTCAAGCCCACCCTGCAGTTGTAATTGTGGACAGGCTGCCAGGCACCCAGAGTTTAGTCACTGGACCGCAGGGTGCAGCAACGGCCAGGATTTCAAGGACCAGCCATAACTACCATTTGCTCAGCCCCGTTACAACTAGGAGCAGTCAAGAAATGAATATCCATTAAGCAAGATCTGCCTACACAGGTAGTCCTCGAGTTAGGACTGCAATGGAGCCCAACGTATCTGTCGCTAAGTCAGACAAGGGTTACGTGAGCTTTGCCCCATTTTACAACCTAGCTTGACACCTTTGTTAAGTGAATCACTGCAGCTGGTAAGTTAGTAACACGGGTGCTAAGTGAAGCTGGCTCCCCCCTCCGCCACTGACTTTGCTTGCCAGAAGGTCGCAAAAGAGGATCGCGTGACCCCCCCCCCCAGGGACGCTGCGGCCATCATAAATATGAGTCAGTTGCCAAGCGTCTGAATTTTCATCACATGACCCTGGGGATGCTGCGACGGTCATAAAGCATGAAAAACAAGTCAGGTCACTTTTCTCAGTACTGTTGTAACTTCAAATTGTAAGTCAGGGGTCTTCAAACGTGGCCCTTTTATGACTTGTGGACTTCAACTCCCAGAATTCCTCAGTTGCCTGGCTGAGGAATTCTGGGAGTTGAAGTCACAAGTCATAAAAGGGCCAAGTTGGAAGACCCCTGTTGTAAGTCAAGGACTATCTGTATACGGAAGGTAGGAATCATGCCAGTCAGTAGTTCTGAAATAGACCTAGCAGTTTAAAATGAAATGGGGCAGCACATAAATTTAATAATAATAATAATAATACCGCCAACATGTCTGGTTTCATATTTCTCTCCTGTTCTTGGGGACAGCCTTTTTGTTAGGCGTGGGTCCTCACCGAAGTATTTTTTCCATTGGTTTTAAACCTCAGAAGCGTAGTTGGTGGCCATTGATATTTATTTATTGAAAGGCAGAGTTTAAAGAACCAGAGGCCATAAATCTTGGCATAAACTATAGAAATATACTCTTATCACTTTGCTGGTCCGTTTTCATGGTGGGGGGAATGGAAGAAAAGCATAATTGAAGCCCCCGCTAGCAACAATGTGCGTACACTGTTAAAGTAATGGCATGCATTTTGAGATAATTGTGCGTCTGCTTATGGTTCTGACATTTAAATAGTCATAAACAGTTTCTTAAGATTCTTGCTTGAAGGGAAATATCTGGGTTCAGAAATGGGATCAGAAAAAGAGTTTCCTTCTTAGGCACATCACAGTTTGATTTTCCTTAATAATCTTTCCGAGCTCCAGAGTGTTCTGCTTTATTTACGTCAGGGGCCTTCAAACTTGGCCCTTTCATGACTTGTGGACTTCAACTCCCAGAATTCCACAGCCAGCATGCCTGGCTGAGGAATTCTAGGAGTTGAAGTCCACAAGTCATGAAAGGGCCAAGTTTGAAGGCCCCTGATTTACGTGCTTGATCACAATGCATCTGCAGGCTGTGAACGAAACACAAGAGGCAGTCCTCAAGGACAGGAAACTTTCTGTTGCTAAGTGAGACACTGGCTAAGGCAGTTTTGCCCCACTTTTCAATCTTTCTTGCCGCAGTTGTTAAGTGAATCACTGCAGTTGTTAAGTTAGTAACTCAGTTGTTAAGTGAATTTGACTTCCCCGCGGACTTGGCGCATCAGATCACAAAATGGGATCACGTGACCCCAGGATACTGTGACCGTCAACAAATACGAGTCAATTGCCAGGCATCTGAATTTTGATCATGTGACCATGAGGCTGCTACAGTGGTCTTAAGTATGAAACACGGTCATAAGTTACTTTTTCCAGTGCTGTTGTAACTTTGAACGGTCACTAAATGAACAGTTGTAAGTCGAGGTCTACCTGTGTCTTTCAGGCTTTATAGAGTATAGCAGGGGTCCCCAACCCGCGGTCGGACCACTACCGGACCGTGGCATGGGAGCAACGGGTCCGCACAAACAAGCAAAGCCACATCCATAGGATGCGGGCAGCACCCAAAACCACGCACCCTTCGGTCTGCGGAAAAACCTGTCTCCACGGAACTGGTCCCTGGTGCCCAAAAGGTTGGGGACCTCTGGAGAGGTCCAGCTTGAGAGTTTACAGCCTAAAATTTAAGCAAAGGGAGAAATTAAATAAGAAATTGAAGAGTGGGACAATTCCTGGGACGGTTAGAGATGGCGTGGGGTGTTATTGTGGGGTGTTACTGGGATGATAGGAGCCGGTATATCTGGTTTTAATAATTCCAGACAGCTGCTGTTGATTGCAGGGTTTTTTTTTCCAAATTGCTCCCTGCAATTTGTCTTTTTCGTAATTAAAGGATAAGACCACACAGGGACATAAGAAGTGAGCCTGGTGGTCTGCGTAAAAAAAGTGGAACCCTTGCTGGAGTGTTCCAGACTATGGGAATTTGGAAGGGAACCGGAGTCTGCTACTTCGTGCTTACGACAGTTGTGGAGAGCCTTGGAAACATGCCTTCCTTTTTTCATTCTCTGTGGAAGTTACTGCTGCAAGCTTCCTGGGAAGCAGCTTAACGTGAAATTTAAATGGGATTGAATGCAGTCACAAAGAATAAATCAGAGTACGTGCTCTGTGATTATGGCTCATTGCATTGTTGAAGTTCCCTACACTTGCTTTTGGAGTAGAGGTAGGCCTCAGCTTACGACCGCAATCAAACCCAACATTACTGTTGAAAAGTGAGACATTTGTTTTATGACCTTTTTTGCCCTGGGTGTGTGTGGGCTTTCTAGATCCAGTGTATCTGTTTACTTCCCAAAAGTAAAATTATAATTAATTTCATAGAACTTGTTTCATAGCTAGCTTCTTTTTTACTAGAATTTCCAGACTTCGAGCGCAACATCCCAGATGACCACTGGGGGGAGGGCAGCAAAGAGTTTTTTTGTCTCTCTCTGCTGCCATCTGGTGCTGCTTTGGATTTTCACAGCCCAGGTCTTATTTATGATCCTTCCTCTCCACGGTTAAAATGGGCACCAGGATTCCATAGCAGCCTGTTCAAAACAAACACAGCTCCATGTCTGCAAAGCTGGGGAAATGAAGTAGACTTTAATGAACACACAGGAAACGAGTCAGGGCCTCCAAACCTTCCAGGGAGTTTTAAAAACAGATTTAGGACAAGGGATGTGCCTTCCTTTCGCCAACCTTCCACTAGTAATATTTCTCCAGAGGAAGCTTCTATTTTTATGCTGTTTTATTATCCATTCCAAAGTGTTATACCCCCCTCCCTGCTTTTTTTTTTTTCATGATTTCAACTTCTGTCCAGACTGGGACTAGTCTATTTGCAGAATTCCTTCCTGTTCATTATGCAGTACCATACGCAGATACTTATGACCACAATTTGACTCCAAATTTTCTGTTGCTAAGCGAAACATTTGTTAAGTGAATTTTGCGCCACAACCTTTCTTGCCACAGGGAATCGTTGCACCTTGTTAAGGTAGTAACAAGGTTGTTAAGTGAAGCTGGCTTCCCCATTGACTTTGCTTGTCAGAAGGGGACACTGCAACCGTCATAAATGTGAGTCAGTTGCCAAGCATACAACTTTTGATCGCGTGACCGTGGGGATGCTGCAACGCTCGTGTGAAAAACAGCCATACGTCAATTTTTCAGTGCCATTGCAACTGAGCAGTCACTAAATGAAGTGTTGTAAGCCGAGGACTGCCTGTACAGGAAATTTGCAGGTTTTTTTTTTTCAAAATCTCATTTCTGCCTCCCAGCTCTGCAGTAGAGCTCAGGGTGTGACGCATCACGTGGGCCCAGGAATAGTGCAGAGTTCCTTGCAAAGCTATAATAATAATAACAACAACAACAATAAAGTTGGAAGGGATCTTGGAGGTCATCTAGTCCAACCCCCTGCTCAGGCAGGAAACCCTATACCATTTCAGACAATGGCTGTCCAGTCTCTTCTGAAGAACTTCCAGTGTTGGAGCATTCACCGCTTCTGAAGGCAGGTTGTTCCACTGGTTAATTGTGCTCGCTGCCAGGAAGTTTCTCCTTATTTCTAGGTTGCTTCTCTCCTTGATTAGTTTCCATCTGTTGCTTCTTGTCCTGCCTTCAGGTGCTTTGGAGAACAGCTTGACTCCCTCTTCTTTGTGGCAGCCCCTGAGATACTGGAAGACTGCTATCATGTCCCCCCTCGTCCTTCTCTTCGTTAAACTGGACATCCCCAATTCCAGCAACCATTCCTTATATGTTCTAGCCTCCAGTCCCCTAATCATCTTTGTTGCTCTTCTCTGTACTCTTTCTAGAGTTTTTACCATCGTGGTGACCAAAACTGGATGCAGTATTCCAAGTGTGGCCTTACCAAGGCATTGTAAAGCGATCCTTCTCTTCAATACACTTCACTCTTAGTGAATACATAAACACGTCCATGTCACTTTCTCAACCGCAAAGGGTGAGGAGATGTTTCTTAAGGCCAAAGTAGTGGCCTCTCATCCCTGTCACAAAATGGCCGAAGGTGCAAACCATTGTTTTCAGCTTTTTACACTTGGATATCATGGACGTTCAATAGATAACTCAATGCCGCTAGCACCACCTCTACCCTTCTGTCTGCTAATCCAACTAGCTAACTTGTGAAACTCCCTTGCGTCGCCAACACAACTCCTTTGTGATGTGCCATCTTTAGCTTCTTGGGAGTGGTTTTATGACCGTTTAGGCAGATTTTTTTAAAAAAAAAAAACCTACAAATTAAGCTCTGGAGTGCATCTTTGGTTGCTTTCGGTTCTGTTACAATCGGAACATATTTGAGGGATCATTAGCAAATACCTCCCTCATCCTGCTGGCAATGCTTCCTTGTGATTTATAAATAAATCCACTCTAATCTTACAAACGCGTGTGTGGTTGAAATGACTGCTGTTAGCTAGGCATCCACAAGGCGGTTGTGACCTCACTGAGTCACAAAAGGTTATTCTCCTTGCTGCCGTTCTGTTTGTTGAAGTTAGTGTAGCATCTCTTTCATATACACAGGGAGTCCTCGACTTACGACCGCAAGTGAGCCCCAAAGCTCCATGGTTAAGTGCCTTTTGACCCATGTTACGACTTTTCTTGCCACAGATGTTAAAGTGAATTTGGTCTAAATTCATGATTGGGTGGGCGTGAACCATCGCTACTATTATTGCTAACAGGTGAAAATTGAGCCCCAAATGGATGCCGCTAAGTGAGATATTTCTGAAGTGAGTTTTGCCCCATTTTACGACTTTTCCTGCCACTATTGTTAAGGGAATCACTGCAGTGGTTAAGTTAGTAACATGGTTAAGCGAACCTGGCTCCCCCTCCCCCCCACACAATTGACTTTGCTGGTCAGAAGGTCGCAAAAGGGGATCGCGTGAACCTGGGACACTGCAACCGTCACAAATATGAGTCAGTTGCCAAGCGTGTGAATTTTGGTCCCGTGACTATGGTCCTAAGTGTGAAAAACAGTCACAAGTCCCTTTTTTCACTGCCATTGAAACTTTGAACGGTCTCCAAATGAATGGTTGTAACTTGAGGATTATCTTTATTTGTCTATAGCAGCGGTTCTCAACCTATGGGTCGCGACCCCATTTGGGGTCGAACGACCGTTTTGCGGGGGTCGCCGGACACCGCGGTCCGCCATTTTGTTTTTTTTTTCATCGCGCGTGCGCTGCACATGCACACTTCGGGCCGTCGCGCGCCGCGCATGCGCGGATCGGCCTGTTGCGGTCCGCCATTTTGTTTTGTTTTGTTTTTGTCGCGCGCCCGCCGCGCATGCGTGGATCGGGCCGTCTCGCGCGTGCGCCACGCATGCGCAGATTGGCCCGTTGCGGTCCGCCATATTTTGTTTTTCGTCGCATGCACGCCGCGCATGGGCGGATCGGCCCGTCGCGCGTGGGGGGGGTCGGGGTTGCGCCGCGCATGGGCAGCGCAAGTGGGGTCTCAACCTGAAAAAGGTTGAGAACCACTGGTCTATAGCAGGGGTAGGCAACCTTGGCTCTTTTATGACTCGTGGACTTCAACTCCCAGAATTCCTGAGCCAGCAAAGCTTTGCTGGCTCAGGAATTCTGGGAGTTGAAGTCCACGAGTCATAAAAGAGCCAAGGTTGCCAACCCCTGGTCTATAGCCATATTCCTTGCATCCAACTGTCAGGAGAATTAGTTCTCCATTGCAATCCAAAGAATTTCCAAAGTAAGAATAAATGAGTGCCACCATAAGCCAGATGCTTGTTTCAGGACCGTATAGTATGAGCACACAAAGAGCAGATGTTGAGAGTTTGGAAAAAGTTCAGAGAATAGCAACTAAGATGATCCAAGGCCTGGAGACTAAAACATATGAAGAACATCTGCGGGATTTGGGTTTGGCTAGTCTAAAGAAAATAAGAAATAGGGGAGACATGATAGCCGTGTTCCAGTATCTGAAGGGCTGCCACAAGGCAGAGGAGGCCAGGTTGTTTACCAAAGCACCAGAGGGCAGGAGAAGAAACAATGGTTGGAAACTGACCAAAGAGAGAAGCAACCTGGAATTAAGGAGAAACTGCCTGACAGTGAGGACAATCAACCAGTGGAACAGCTTCAGAAATTGTGGGCACTCCATCACTGGAGGTTTTCAAGAAAATGGTATAGGACAGTGGTGGCGAACCTATGGCATGGGTGCCAGAGGCGGCACTCAGAGCCCTCTCTGTGGGCACGCGCACCGTCGCCCCAGTCCTAGGCCTTCAGCTGGGTTTTATAAAACCTTTTCGCTTTATGCCTCCGCCGCCATGTGCAAAAAAAAAAAGGTTCAATCAATCAATTTCATCTTCTCGTGGGAAAAAAAAAGATCTTGCAAAGTTGGAATTGATTGATTGAACCTTTTAGTCCCACCCAGTCTGCCGTTACCTCCACAGCCACGCCCACCCAATGGGCCACACCCAGCCAATGGGCCAAACCCACCCAGCACCTGACAATACATAAGTGGGTTTTGGGTTGCAGTTTGGGCACTCAGTCTCTAAAAGGTTCGCCATCACTGGAATAGGGTCTCCTGCCTGAGCACGGGGTTGGACTAGAAAACCTCCAAGGTCCCTTTCAGCTCTATTCTGATTGATACACATTTCCCAGGATAATGTTGCAGGATCCAATCTGAGAGAAGTTCCCCAAGGGTGGGCTCCATCATGAGTTCAAAAGTTTGGAAGATAAAACTTCTGATCAGTGACCAACCCAAATGGAATTCTCTGATATATTGAAGACTCAAGAATGGTCACCTGAAGAATGCAGAGGTAGTCTACCCTCTGAGGAGCATCAGACGAACAGGAAATAATGGTCGCGGTGGCCTTCTAGTGAAGAAGCACAACATGAGAGAGTTTTTAGCCCATGTTTGGATATCAGAGATGGCTACCATGAAGTTTGCAGGAAAACCCACAGCTTTTCTGCTAGTGAGATACAATCGAAGGCCAAGGAAAGCTGCTGCTTTCAGGTGAACCTTTTTTTGTAACATTGCTGGAGTTATTGCAGGAAACTGCAGAAAACTTGCAAAATACATCAAGAAACTGCAGCTTCCTGCAATAACTCCAGCAATGTTACAAAAAAAACCTGCGCTACTTGGAACATCTTATATTTTAAGGAGGTGCCTGGTTGACAGCTAGGATGCTGGTAGCAGCCCCTTGTCAACCATCAGCGCCAGCCAATTTGACTGTTCAGTTGACTAAGGTTCATGTTTAATGAATAAAATAATAATAATAATAGGAGGGGGGAGAAGGAGGAGAAGAAGAGAAAGAAAGAGAGAAAGAAAGAGAAGAAAGAAAAAGAAGTTGGAAGGGATCTTGGAGGTCATCTAGTCCAACCCCCAGCTCAGTCAGGAAATAAATAAATATGAGTCAGTTGCTAAGCATCTGAATTTTGATCCTGTGACCACGGGGGAGGCTTGAACAGTTAAGTGTGGAAGTCACATTTTTCAGTGCTGTTGTACATTGGAACAGTCAGTAAGTGAAGGTTGTAAATTGAGGACTACTTCTACTTGGGAGTCAGGGATTATTTATTTTTATTAAATGTGTATTAGGTTTGCAGCAACCTAATCACCCTCATTGAAAATCTATTTTGTCCTGTGCAAAATCAGAATGCTGTTTCTGGAAACTTTATTACTGAAAATGAGCCCTCTGACTTATTTAATAACATTAAGTCCTTATTATCAAATGGCAAATTATGTTAAGGCACTCATTACCTTGATTTATTTCTTTTTCCTTTATTGCAAGCGTAGCTTTTTTTGTACTCCCATCTCAGATAGATAAAGGTATTTTAGGAACTGTCTTAACTATTATAAACTGCAAAAACAGACTGGATGGAAAATTGAAGATAAGGGGCTAGGAAGTTGTCACGATTTAAGTTGGTTTTGCTTTTCAAGGAAACACCTCAGGGAAAAACTAGTGTGATAGAAAAATAGGGCGGAGGAATTTTTGTAAGGGTTGCTTCCTTCCAAAGGCCACACACTCACACTTTGCAGGGGTGCAGAGTTCGGTTGTTCTTGGAAGCATGGGGTAGCTCTTAAGGAGTTGCTGATAAAATGCTTTGCAGTAAATTTGGTAGTGCTGTCCACTCGTTAACTCAGCTGAGCATTTTCCTGTTGTCGCAGATCCCTTGGGTTTTTCCCTATAGCAATTTCTTTCCCGATCTTTAATAAAAGATTACGCATAATCAATAGGTATCTATTGCAACTCATCAGGTAGCAGCATCTAGCTGACCTTGGCCAATCTAGGAAGCTGAGAGTTTAGTTCTTGGATGTGAGTCAACAAGCAAATGCAAGCAGCTTGGGCTGGAGAGAAAAGTGGGATTTCTTCTCTACCGAGCATAAATCTGTAGTAGGCTAGAAGAGAAGGAGATCTGTGGTCTTTGGCAGCCACCAAAAGGATAATAAAAGAGAATCATAAAGGCCTGTACCGCTCTACTTGCTGTTTTCAAAACAATATTCCAAGATTTTTGTTCTACTCGCCCATCAAATGTTTTCCCATTACAGGTAGTCCTTGACTTAACGACCACAACTGAGCCCAACATTTCTGTTGCTAAGCAAGACAGTTGTTGAGCAAGCTTTGCACCATTTTGCCACTTTGCTTGCCCCAGTTGTTAAGTGGACCACTGCGGCTGTTCAGTTAGTAACACGGTTGTTGAGGCTTCCCCGTTGACTCTGCTTGTCAGAAGGTCACAAAAGGGATTCAAGTGACCCTGGGACACTGCAACCGTCATAAATGTAAGTCAATTGCCAAGTGTCTGAATTTTGATCATGTGACCCTAGGGATGCTGCAGTGGTCAAAGTGTGAAACATGGTCATGAGTCACTTTTTCCGGTGCCATTGTAACTTCGAACAGTTGTAAGTCAAGGACTACCAGTATAGACAACCCATTGCCAGTTGAGTCATCGTTCAGAGATAGTTCCGGACCTAAAGAGAGAAATAGAATGACCACAGGCATGCAAAGTAACAGTGGGTGCAGAAGCAAATTCTGACTTCCTGCAGGCGTCCCCATTGACTTTCTTTATAGGAAGCTGCAGGGAGCCTTGGAACTGAGAGTCACGTGACAGCAGGCTGACCACGGCGACACAGCAGTGGCCACCATTTTTTATTTTTAATTTCAAGAATAATGCCTGCAAAGTGTCCCCAGTTTTCCATTTCTGTTTTGTACCCGTGGCCTTTTCCTGCCATTCCATAAACCATGAGTGCTTTTATGCACTGAATCACGGGGGATTCCCAGCAGGCAAATAATCGTTTATTTTAAGGAAGGATATTTGCATCGCAGCTCTTAAAAATGCTGCTGTAATTGCTGTTCTTGTAGAAATAGGGCACAGTGTCCTTTTGTTTTGGCAGTGTCATGCAAACTAGCAAGCCAGTGTGTAACCGGTAGCTAGAAGGAATAAGAACATAAGAACATAAGAAGAGCCATGCTGAATCAGGCCAAAGCCCATCGAGTCCAGCATTCTGTGTCACACAGTGGCCCACCAATTGTACATGGGGATCTTGAGCAGAAAGAGAAGGCAAAACCCTCCCTTTCCCTTGACCCCCAACAAATGGTACCCAAGGGAATCCTGCCTGCCTCAACCAACATAGAGGCGGCACATGGACATCCGAATGTCAATGGTTCATGTGGTCACATCACATCCTGAAAAATATTACCTTGTACAGCCATATGTAAAAGGAGAGCAAGAAAAAAGGAAATAATGCTCGTAATGCCAGAATCTGACTTCCTCTTGCTGCAAATACTGTATATTCTTGCTTTGACACGTAAAGCACTAAGAAACAGGATTCGGTTCCTAAAGACATTTTGGAAATATTCTTTTCTGGGGATAATTTTGGTAGACCTTTGAAAAATTGAGTAAGGGTGTAAAGGGGTTATTCACATTTAAAAAAAAAAAAACAACCACAAATTGACTCTGGTATATATTGCACTGTACATGTGGCTGATTGAAAGGAGAAAGAAAATCAGAATGAACAAAAATTGGTAACCGTAATATGCATGGGGTTCTCTAGAAATCCAAGATTTAAAAAATGACTGGAAAACAAGCCCCTCTAGTCGTTTTGAATCTGATTAATCTGATTTCCAAATCTTTGGATCTTCAGTCATAGACAGTTCCCTCACATTATAAATTTTGCCTCCTATATTTTAAAACAAGCAATTTAGTTCAGTTAGATTATTCCCTTTGTTTGCTTCCAGCGGCGATGGAGAATTGCTGTGCAGAAAACATTTATCCATCTCACCCTTTCTTAGGTTTGAGGAAGGAATGAGCTGAAAGCAGATATTCAGAGTTCACCCTGATGCATATTAGAAGTCAAATTTTGATTGTGATTTTAAAAAAAAAAGCCTTAAAGATTTGGTTCTTATTTATTGGCATCTGTCAAAGCGTTTTGCTTTAGGCGAACTGTCCAATGCAAAATACACTGCGTGCTGCTGGTCAGATCGTCAGGTAGGTATACTTGAAAGGTGTTGCAGCCCCAAAGGTGCTTTTTCAAAAGGGAGCTGGACTTTGTTTTTTCCTTGAAAATGTTTTGCTTCTCATCCAGGAAGCTTCTTCAGTTCTGACTGAATGGTGGAAGATGGAAGGATTTATAAGTCATCTGGTCGTTAGCGCTCTTCCTGAGAGTCATTGAGGCCATTGGGAGGTTTATCTGTCCCCTCAGGGTCACCTAAATAGCGCAAATGGGTGTGGAACTGCTGAAACTGCTGTGTTGTAAACAGGATATAGGTGCTGTCATATCCCCCTCCCTTTGTTGAGAGAGAGCTGTTTAATTTTGACACAGACGGCCTCTTTGACCTCTCTTTCAAACCAGCGTGGTCCTCTCTGTCCAGAATGTGGATTTTGCTGTCTTCAAGAAGGGAAGGGCGTATCGACATGAAAATTATTAATTTTAATAAGATGACTTGTTTGTTTGATGTCCAATGGATTGATCTGAAAAGAAGTGAAAGTTAAAATTTTTAAAATGTAGTTGGTTTATAGTTAAACTTGGATATAAGGAGTGAAGAAGGTCTACAAATTTAAAATGATTGTATTAAGTTGAATGGCATTTAACTTGAATTTTTTCTTTGTTTACATGTACAAATGTTTATCTAATAATAATAATAAAAAAAGAGTGACCTTTGTCTTTCAATAGACATTAAGCCATCCTTGCATGACTGACCAGCAATTGCATGACAAAATTCAACTGTATTTTCTTTTGCTTTTTGAATAAATTATCATAAACTATATTTAAAAAAAAAAAGAAATTATTTGAAGTTCCTGGTATAGCGTCTCCTGGTCTTCCATCATGGAATAAATCCATGTCTAGATATCCAGTGTTCTGTGACTATTCAGCAAGAATTAAACAGTATTCAAGTATTCAGTATTCAATGTCACTTTTCAAACGAAAAACTCTATCTAGGAATAAACTGAATGTGCAGATTTTCTTAGTCTTTGTTTAAGTCTCCTTCACTCTCACAACGTTACGTTTCTCTGTTTCTTAAATATTTTCCCCATGTACTGGTTGCCTTAACAGTTGTTTCTACCTTTTACGTAATCAAAATTCTGTGGTTCAATTTTTAGTATATTACCAAGTTAGTTTTTCCAATAGGGATAGGTTGATCTCAAGTTCATCATCTCCTCACTGGCTGACCGTTTTTAGGCCTTTGTCTTAGAAGGGTTTGAGTTACAGTAGCTTGTTGAACTTTAAAATATATGTATGTTTACATCTGGAAACAAGCACAATGTTTCATTCTTTACATTAAATGATTACATTGTGCATGACTAACCTATCCTTGAGATACTTCTATTGATTACATCCGTGGTTCTCAATCTTTTCTTCACCACAGACCCCTTTAAATACCTTTTGTGGCCACGGTCCCCCAAGACTTAACTCAAGATTTAAATCATAACATTTTTTTCAAATGTTTTTCAAATTGTCCAGGGGTCCATGCACCTGAGGTTGAGAACCAATGGATTACATCAAGAAGTTTTCAAACATCCTAGACTTGTGTTTCGGTCAACAATGAAAGCTCCTGCATAATCCCATTTTTAATTTTTTTCCTACTTCCTACCTATGGTGTTGATTTGCTCTGTAGCTGGTCTGTTCATTGGTTGACTGGCTTGTGAACATGGATTTCCCCTTTTCTCAAGGTAAGGTTGGTGATGAGCAGTCTAAACAGCAGAATCTCTGATATTTGCATCCGTAGAGTTTCAGAGTAGGTCAGTAACATCCAAATTTAGACTCATTCAGCCACAGCGCGAGAGTGTCCTGAAATCAACCCTTGTGTCTTTGCACATCACAAAGTTCCTGTTGAGAATTAAGTGGGATGACTAGTAAGTAGGGAAGACCATAGATCAGGGGTTCTCAACCTTGGCAACTTTAAGACTTGTGAACTTCAACTCCCAGAATTCCTCAGCCAGCTTTGCTGGCTGCAGAATTCTGGGAGTTGAAGTCCACAAGTCTTAAAGTTGCCAAGGTTGAGAATCCCTGCCATAGATGCAGCTCAAAACACTTTGGCAGAAAACTAGGGTACAGGCGTAATAATAGTTCTTGGAAGAAGACCAGTGTTGATCAGAAATAATCTGCCATCCATTCAGAACGTCGTTTTGCTTCCTTGGCTGACCATCAGAGACTTCAGTATCTGTTTTCTCTCATTATTGTGTGTGTTGTGTTCTTTCTCCACAGTGCCCTTAAAGATAGCAGATTTCCCCCGATGACGAGGGATGAACTGCCGCGGCTTTTCTGCTCAGTGTCTCTGCTTACTAATTTTGAAGATGTTTGTGATTATTTGGATTGGGAGGTAAGGAACCTCTTAACTTTTGCATATTTCATGGAGTGACATTTCTCCATTCTGATTACTGATTTCTATAGTCTAGAAATTGCTCTGAAACCTTGTTTCCAGTAAAAATGATCTCCAGAAGAACCAGACCATTAATGTCCAACGTCCAAGCCAGAATTTGCCTCTTCTGCATCCGATGAACGTGTGATCACATTTGGATTTTCCTGTTGGCCGCCCTTATTCGTTACTTTAGATTGCCCCAGTGAAAACAATGAATTTTCCAGCATGAGAAGATGTAGAATTCACCGGTGGGTAATCTCAGCCAACCTCACACCGGTGGATTCTACATCTTCATGCTGAGAAAAGGCGTTCAGGTAAGACAACGCCCCTTCTCCAGCATGAGAAGATGTAGAATCCACCGGTGTGAGGTTGGCTGAGATTACCCACCGGTGGATTCTACATCTTCATGCTGAGAAAAGGCGTTCAGGTAAGACAACGCCCCTTCTCCAGCATGAGAAGATGTAGAATCCACCGGTGTGAGGTTGGCTGAGATTACCCACCGGTGGATTCTACATCTTCATGCTGAGAAAAGGCATTCAGGTAAGACAACGCCCCTTCTCCAGCATGAGAAGATGTAGAATCCACCGGTGTGAGGTTGGCTGAGATTACCCACCGGTGGATTCTACATCTTCATGCTGAGAAAAGGCGTTCAGGTAAGACAACGCCCCTTTTCAGTAGTGAATTCAGATTCGCGTTAGACTGCCAGGAGGAGGAGACATGAAATGGAACATTTATATGTATTAAAAACAAAAGTTTAGGTTTTTTTTTAAAAAAAAAGGAACCAAGATTCTAGCCCAGCCTACTGACATATATGCTATTTTATGCCAAGTGGGATATTTGTTTGTCCCCCATCAGAAATGGTGCAAGCTTGAACACAGACTTAACATCTCCCTGCAAGTAAAGTTTTAAAATAAACTTAGGTTGAATGAAACCGAAAAGAACCACGTAGCAAACTACTTTATCACTCCCATTTTCAACTCTGTTTGGAGCATAGCGTAGTAGCTCCCACATGCGCACTTAGTTATTAAAAACCCTACTTGATCCTTTACAAATCTGAAAAATTTGCAGAGCAACAGGAATTCTCAAAAACTATCCTCGCCAACAAATAGTTTGCAACAGGCATCTTAGTAATTTCAACAATAGCGGGCATGTGACCATCCCAGAGTGCCACTCAAATTCCAGCATTTTACCTTGATCTCCATCACATAAGCTCTAGAGCAGTGTTTCTCAACCTTGACAATTTTAAGGCATGTGGACTTCAACTCCCAGAATTCCACAGCCAGCATTGCTGGCTGTGGAATTCTGGGAGTTGAAGTCCACATGCCTTAAAATTGTCAAGGTTGAGAAACACTGCTCTAGAGCAGAGCTATGGAGGTTTTGCAAGTATGTGGATGTTTAACGTTTCCTCGTCAATCTGGTTTCAGAACTGTAGCGATCTGCCTTCATTTATAAGTTTGTACAAGTGAGGACAGTCTTCACAAAGGTCAGCTAAGCAAGAATAATTAGAATTGTAGAAGACCAGAGAAGTGTAGCCTTCACAAATCATTCCAAGTGGCATGAACAGCTAGTTGTCTAAGTCTCAATACCAAATGTCCTCAACCAGGACCTTTCAAGATTTGATGGAATTGGCAAACAAGTTTTATTCCATCCAGTATCCTCTAGAGCAGGGGTCCCCAACCTTGGCAACTTTCAGACCTGTGGACTTCAACTCCATGCTGGCTGGGGAATTCTGGGAGTTGAAGTCCACAGGTCTGAAAGTTGCCAAGGTTGGGGACCCCTGCTCTAGAAATCTGTGTGGGGCTAAATCTCAAAGACTATTTGGCCACCGTAGCCTGCCTTACACAACAGGGTTGGAACAACATCTGTCAAAGTTCCCAGATAGCACAGCCATATTAGTTAAGTGCCCCAGAGCTCAGCATTTTAGCATCTTGAAGAGGTTGAGAGTGATAACATTAGGATACCATAAGTACTAGATTTTATTTTTTGTTTATTTGTTTGCTTGTTCGTTGTTTAAGAAAGACAGATGGAAACATTGGACTGTGCCCACAATAGAAGTAGATCTCTCTCTTCTCTTTTTAAGCTGCTGTAGTAGAATATACTACAGGATTTTTTTTTTTCAGAGCTGGCAAATAATCACCCTCATAGCATTTTGCATGCATCTCTGTGAATTGGCTGCTCAGTCTGAATAACTCCTTACTCGTGAATGGCCATTTGCTTGGTTTCTGAATTAGAATACGTCTAAGTCTAATACATCTAGAGCAGGGGTAGGCCACCTTGGCTCTTTTATGACTTGTGGACTTCAACTTCCAGAATTCCTGAGCCAGCCATGCTGAGGGGAAAGGGAGAGGTTTCCATGCTGAGCCATGCTGACTCAGGAATTCTGGGAGTTGAAGTCCACGAGTCATAAAAGAGCCAAGTTTGAAGACCCCTGGTTTAAATATTTAAATATTTTTCCTCACAGTCACGTGATCAAAAATCAGGCATTTGGGCAGGGCTAGGCAACCTTGGCTCTTTTATGACTCGTGGACTTCAACTCCCAGAATTCCTGAGCCAGCCACGCTGAGGGGAAAGGGAGAGCTGAGCCATGCTGGCTCAGGAATTCTGGGAGTTGAAGTCCACGAGTCATAAAAGAGCCCAAGGCTGCCTACCCCTGATCTAGAGATTATTTTAAACCCCAGTCTGGTTACAGGAAATGCTAAGGAACTTCTCTTGGTGTTAGCTATGTCCCCTAATATTTGATAGTCATCGCACTGTGACTGATACAATGCAACGTCCAGTGAAGAGTGTTGCCTTTGCAAAACTGCATGCCTGAGGTATCCAAATGCTCACAATGTGGCTTCAGGTCTGTCCAACATAGCTTTTCTCTCTGGGAATGTAGGGCTTAAATAAATAGAAGAGTATAAATTTAAGTCCAGCTCCTTGTGTGCAAAATCTAGGACTTCTCCATTCCATCGCCAACTGTCTATATGATGTATAACTCAGCAGCTGAATATCTCCTGGACACAGCAAAGGCCCATAGGTATTTATAGATGGCTGTGTAACAGATCCAGAAAGGAGTAGTAGCCTTTTTATATCTTTATAATTCTAATGGTAGTTGACTAAACTATTTTTTGTTTGTTTGTTTGTTTGTTTTGTTTAGAGCACTTGCTTTTGGGGGGGAAATGTTTCTCTGGATTAAATCCTTGATATTCTCAATAAAGAGAGAGGGGGGAGAGAATTGAATATCCCATTGGGAACCTTGGGGTAAAACTACACATTACTTCCAATTGCAAAATAATAAAGCACTCTCCTTTAGCACCCACAGAAAATGGGATCCCCTTTTCTGCCCTACAAGCTTATTTCTCATTTTGAAACCCCGATATGGGGGTGGTGGAAACAAAGCAAAAGAATATTTCCTGGGGAGAAAGGGGTACTAATGGGGCGTGAGTGGTACTTGAACATTGAGGTTGGGAACATGACAACGTCTTCATTTGGCCTAGTTTTATTGGAGTTTTTTTTTAAAAAATGGAACACTAGATCTTGCAGGTTCACCATCAGTAGAATAATGACATCATTTTTCCTCGCATATTGTTGATTGGAAATAAAAGCTAGATAACATCAGCAGAGAAGCTACTTGTCCTCACTCAGCAGTTCCAATTAAGACATCACCTTTGCTTAATTTTGCGTTCCCTTCCCACTGCAAGAAAATAATAGTGCAGAACTTAGAAGACCATTTTTGGTTGGTCCTTGATGCTCTCTGAGCTTGCTTGTTTTGGCACTGATGATATTACCTAGCTGGGCAAGGAGAAATCTGCAAGAAAACAACCAAGCTCAGAGAGCACCTCATGATGTTACCTAGTTGGGTCATGAAACGTCTGCCCCCCCCCAAAAAAACCCCAACCATGCTCAGAGAGCACCAAGGACCCCACAGTTCAACCCCGGGCTACAAATATTCTCTTCTGCCAATGCCCTTTTTTTTAGTAATTAAAGCTGGGGAGCTGAGACAAGGAACCAAGCTGAGTCGTCATCTTCTCACTGTCCCAGGGGGATACATCATTTTTAAAGCCTTGGTTTTCTAAATGAGAATTTAGGCTTTCAGTTTGACTTGGAAGGGTACTTTCCAAATCTATATATTTCCCATTACCTTTATCTCATGGCTCCTTAGACCACCTTAGACAGGAGAGTAGGATTTTATTGAAATGTTGGATCCTTAAAAGAATAATGTGTCACTGTATTTGGCCCCTTACAGTGAGACTGCTTATGTCATCCGTGTTTCTTTTAAGGGGGACGGCAGTTATGCAATGTGAATGGCAAAAAGTCATTTCAAGATGGCTAGAATATGACCTAAAGAGAGAATGTGGTTCTTCCACCTGGTATAACTGCTCATTTCCAGATCATCCCGAAAAGGCCATCCGCCCGGTTAGGAGACCTTACTTCTGTAGGTAGGCTATTGATGATCTTGTGGGAGCTAATCCAGCAATTTGCTAACGAATGCCAAATCAAAGGCTTTCCAAATTCCAAACGTTCTCCAGAGCCCGCCGTGCTCCTGCGGTCGGTCAGCCTGATCTTGCTGGGGGAGGAGGGGATACCCGCGGTCTTCTGCTCGAGGGTCTCTCAGCTGGCTCCGAGTGGTCTTTTTCTACCAAGGAGAAAGAATTTCAAAGAGAGGGACAAGTGAATTGGCTGCCATTAGCTCCCACCTGGTTTTTCAAATTGCTGCCATTTTTTTCACCTGTTGTTGAAGTATACTTTGCACGTTTCTCTAGCCACTTGCCCCAAGGGTCGCCTGGGATCGTAGCGGGCAAACGCAGGCCTTCCATTTTGTCCATTCATCCTTCCATAGCATGGCTCTGTGTGACTTGCTCTGCTCATCAGCTCACGCTGCCTGGGGCTTTTTTATAAGGACGGGGGCACATGGTTGACTCCTCTAGCAAGAGTTCCCCTCCCCAGGACTTGTCCCAAACACTTTGTCAGGGTGCATATAGAGGAGGCTCATGGCAGATGAAAGTGGCAGTGCTCCATAGAAGGCATAATTTTGACCTCGCCTCTGTATCTAAGCCAGGGGTCTTCCAACTTGGCCCTTTTATGACTTGTGGACTTCAACTCCCAGAATTCCTCAGCTAGTGTGCCTGGCTGAGGAATTCTGGGAGTTGAAGTCCACAAGTCATTAGTGGGCCAAGTTGGAAGACCCCTGATCTAAGCACTTTTCATTGGCCGTTGCATTGCACACATTTTCCATGCACAAGACCCTGAGTTGAGTTACCAGAGCAACTAGCATCTCCAAACACATCTGAAATCTTGGAAAGCCACCCACAGCTTGTTTAGACAGAATCAAGCCACTACACGTATTTGTTTTCTTTCTGTAGGTCGTTTTTCAGCTACTGCAACTATATATTTTTGAATCAGCTGCTATTTTTCTCCAGATGACTTTGTCTCAGAGAACGGGGCTGTTTTCCGTAGAGCCAAATGTTGACCTTGTACATTTCCATAGGGAATAGCATCCATAGGGACCCCTCTCTCTGACTTTCTTCCTTTTTCCTGAGGGTACAAAATGTCAGTTTCCCCCCCAGTAGTGCCCCTCCCTGGATTAACAAGTAGCCCTTTTTTGCCACAGGCTCTGAAGCTCTCTCTTCTCAAGTATATGAAATGTACGTGTGTATGTAAGAAAGACAGTAGAGATTTACTAATTTCTCCCTTACATTAATAACCTGACATGTTTGGCTTAGCTGGATAGTACATGTATGGATCCCACAACTCTCTGACTTTCTGCCTAATTAATTTTGCTCTGACTGTTGCTAGGATGAGCAACGAAACAGCTCAAGATTAACATAGTTTGGTCCAGTTGCCATGATCCAACCTTTAGACACCATGGCCTGGATGATTGAGGTTTCATTGATATGCATGGATTAGGTCAGGGGTAGGCAACCTTGGCTCTTTTATGACTCGTGGACGTCAACTCCCAGAATTCCTGAGCCAACACAGCTGGCTCAGGAATTCTGGGAGTTGACGTCTACGAGTCATAAAAGAGCCAAGGTTGCCTACCCCTGGATTGGGCTGTTGCTTGAATGCTTGAATGTAGGAGATGACGAATCTAAACTGATGGAATGGAGACTTCTACTCATTCTGAGTGTGAATTTTAGGAGCGTTTCTCTCCCCCCCCCCCCAATGACCTAAAATATCAAACAGGCAGTTTTGACTTACGACCGTTCCATTTGAAGTTACAACAGCACTGAAAAAAAGTGACTTTAACAACCGGTCTTCACACAATTGTTGCAGCATCCCCCTAGCTACAGTAGTGGCCAAACTTGTGGCAACCTTTTGAGAAAAGTGTATTTTTGAGGTTTGATGGCTAATAACACCACTTTTTTGCGGGGGGAGTAGTACCATAAAATTATATATCAATGGAAAGATCATTTAATCAAGAATGTAATGCAACATAGTTTGTTCAATTATCTGTACTGTATTCTATGAAAAAGTTATAGCCAAATAATCAGAAAAAGGAAGCACAACTTGCTTAGGTTGATCTCAGCTAGCTTTCCTTCATCTGATTGGAGCCAATGAGCACGAGTGTTTAGAGAGCCAATCAAATGTCATCTTGTTTTGGCCATGAGCCAATCAGGTCACAGTAGGATCCAGTTCTTGATGTCATGTATTGAAGCTGAGAGGAGGACATTTGTCAGTGTGTTATGTGATCACTATCCAGTTGGTTGGGTTTTTTGGTGTTCTTTCATTTAGTGAGCTTGTAAAATATAATAAAATTAAAGTAATGGTGCAAAGAGTTGACATGGTTGCCCAGAAAGCGATGTAAAATAGTATTATTAAGTGAACAAGGCTATAGTTATAAAGAAATTAGAAGAAAAATGGGTGGAAACTTAACCAAAGGTAGCATTTCTACTGTACACTTTTCCCAAAAGGTTTCCACAATTTTGGCCACTACTGTATATGATCAAAATTTGGGCACTTGGCGACCAGGATTTATTTACGAACGTCGCAGCATCCCAAGGTCACATGATCATCGGTTGCAGCTGGCCTTCCGACAAGCAAAGTCAAAGCGGTAAGCCAGATTCACTTAATGACCCAGGCAAAAAAAAGGTCATAAAATTGGGTCTGGCTCACTTAATGACTGCCTCATTCAGGGATGGAAGTTCCAGCCCCAATTGTGGTCGTAAGCCGAGAACTACCCATATTGTAAATATTAAGTTCTGAAAATGAGAGGCGGGTGGGCGTCATGAGTAAAAGCACCCAGCTAGAAACCAGGAGACTGAGAGATCTAGTCCTGTCTTAACCGTGAAGTCAACTGGGTGACCTTGGCTCACAGTTTTCATTCTCAGTTCAAGGAAGAAGATGGTGGTGACAAACTTCTGAAAATGTGGCCAGGCAGTTGTCAGGAGTCAAGATTGACTCTGAGATCCTGGATGGGTTTTTTTGCAGACATTTCATTGCCCAGCTAGGTAACATTCTTGATGATGATGATGATGACAACGCCCTGAAGACATTATCTGGTTGGGTATTGAAACGTCTGCAAAGAAACGACCAAGCTTAGAGAGCACCAAGAAACCCACAGTTCAGTTCTGAGCTACAAATAGAGGCTAAAACATATGAAGGCTAAAACATATGAAGAATGATTGCAGGCATTGGGTATGTCTAGTCTAGTGAAAAGGGGAGACATGATCCCAGTATTTGAAAAAGAGGGGGTCAAACTATTCTCCAAAGCACCAGAAGGCAAGACAAGAACCAACGGATCAAAACTAACCAAGGAGAGATGCAACCTAGAACTAAGGAGAAATTTCCTAATGCTGAGAACAATCCACCAGTGGAACCACTTGCCTTCTGAAGTTGTGGGTGCTCCATCACTGGAGGCTTTTAAAAAGAGACTGGACAACCACTTGTCTGAAATGGTATAGGGTCTCCTACTCAAGCAGAGTATTGGACTGGAAGACCTTCCTGCTCCCTGCCAACTCTAAATATTCTCTTCTGTTGGTATCTAGAATGACTGGAAGGGGCACACACTCAAAGTTACAAAATTCAGAAAAGGATGGTCTTGAACGTACACTTCTTGCTCCCCCGGATGAGCTCCCTGGTGTTTTCTATTTAAGAACCACAAACATATTCTCTCATCACAAACAGCGTGGATAATTGGCTGGAGAGCTCGGAGGTGTTGACAAGGCGTTAGCGTATAGAAAATTACATTTTATTGGGAAGCTTAAAAAAATCATTGGAATTTTTATCAGTGGTGTCAGACCTTTTAAGCGCATATGGCTAAAGCAAATCACACTTGACAGCTGTGGGCAAATGCTTATTTGAGCACGATTTATGTGAGGTCCCTATTGAATTTATTTATTTATTTAACCCACAGTTCTTAACTGAGGCCTTGTAGATATGTAGAGCAAATTGCCTGGTGAAAAAATCGCATCCTCAAGGGAGACCCAGCGTGAGACAGTTCCTAAGAAAAGAGAGTGAGGAAGGGAGCTAAGCTCTGGAAATTTCTAAAGGGAAAAATGAGATATTGAAAGAGGTTTATTAGGGCAAAGAGATGGTTCCCATTTTAATCTCATCTTTCCTTCAGATCACATAAAGCAATCAGAATGGCCCAGACAAATATAGTTTATTTTTTATCATGATTTAGGAAAATAGTAAAAGATGTTGCTGTGGGAAAAAAATAATGAAAATTTGCGCATCTTTCAGCTGAAAATCAAATGTTTTCACTTAGTTTTTTTTTTTTAACTTGTCTGTCTTCTGATGAATGAACCTCAACACCCAGAATTTTCAACAGTGCCCGTCCTGGCTTGAGAATTCTGGAAGTCCATATACCTAGAGGGCATCCCAATTTTAAAAAGCTGCCCTAAATTCAGAGGGCGCAATGGCTCAGTTGGTTAAAGACGCTGAGCTTGTCGGCTGGAAAGCTGACAGCCCGGGTTTGAGACCCGAACAATATGTGATGGAGTGAGCTCCCGACCCTGCCTCAGCTCCTGCCCACCTACCAGTTCAAAAGCATGCAAATGCGAATAAATCAATAGGCGCCATTTTGATGAGAAGGTATTGGTGCTCCGTAACATCATACTGGCCATATGGCTGCAAAAATGTCTTTGGACAACACTGGCTCCCTTGGCTAAGAAACGGAGAAGAGCATGGCCACTAGAATTGACACAATTGGACAGGGGAAACCTTTACCTTTCTTTTGCCTGCTCTAAATTTGCATTGTTGTTGTTTTGTATCCCACTGTTATTTCTACAAATACTATACCCTGCATTTCTGTTAAAAGAGTAAGGGAAGGAGAGGACAGAGTTATGAAAAACTGTAAAAGGGAGGGGGGAAAACAAAGGCAAAAGTATAAATCGTGATCCTGGGGACAACAGGTGGTTCAGGGCTGAGAAAAGACTTACAAAGTTGACCAGGCGGAGTTCCTTAAAAATGGGGAAATGGCTGCCTATATATGGTTGTGCGTCCTAAATCCTTTTTCGGCCACGATGAGCCTGCTATATGGGTACATCAGCAAGAACATGACCTGGCTTTAAGCATGCATTTATTTAATTAATTTAAGACTCATGACACCGTTCTTCTTTGCAGTCTTCCTCATGAGGCGCATTGCTCCTGTGTGCATGCATCTAATTGGCTGAAATCGGCATGAATTGAACCTTTTGGGGATGGGAAGTGATGCTGAACAGATCCACAGCCTTGGGGGAGTCTTGGGTTGGTTTGTTTTGACTTTCTTTTTCTTTTTTTCCTTCATGCCTTGTATTTATCAGTTGCCAAATCATTTCAGCAACAACACTGGGAATCTCAGATAGAGTTGGCACAGTGCTAGAAATTGTGTTGGGAATAGTGGTCTATAAGAGTTGAAGGTCTTATAAACCAGGATCCTCAACCTTAGCAACTTTAAGACTTGTGGACTTCAACTTTAAGTCCACAAGTCTTAAAGTTGTCAAGGTTGCAGACCCCTGGTATAGGGCTTCTTGCTTGAGCAGGAGGTTGGAAGGAAGATCCCTTCCAATTCTGTTATTCTGTAATTCTCCATCATGTCTGCAGCTAATTTTTCGCAAGGTTGTCTGGCTACAGTGAAAATCTCCCTGCTGTCATTGTGCCCTTCTGGAAATAGACGTGGGTGCTTTAATAAGTTGCCTATATTGCATTCCTCTATATTCTGAAGCACCACTTTCCAACTGATTCTAAAGATCTGCAGAGATCTTTCCTCTATTCTTTTGGCAGAAGCTATCCCCATGGCTAATACTGCAGTCCTGGTTTTTCACTGGTGGAGATGATCAAATTAAGGGAATCAGACTTTTCTCTCAGAGGTGTTCGAAAGGCATTGGCTAACATTTTCAGCCTCAGTAAATGATTGCCCTTCCATCGGAAAAATTGGGAGACCAACAAGGGGACATTATTGTGTTTTGACCTCCGAAGACATTGTCCCTTTGATCTACAGGAGTATGACCCTCTCCATTGTCCCAAAGATACCTCTTCAAGAGCCAACTGGACTTTCTTTGTTTTTCCTTGAAGATGTTTCACTTGTCATCCAAGAAGCTTCTTCAGCTCTGAAATGAGAAGTGAAACGTCTTCAAGGGGGAAAAAACCAAGAAAGTCCAGTTGCCTCTTGAAAAAGCACCCTTGGGACAGCCATGACTTGGATGACTGAGGACCTCCATAGACATCTCCATTGTAGTTTGTAAGCCCCCCTCCCTTCTATGTTTCACCCACCTTGAAAGTAGACATGGCATTCTCCGTGTTTGGGAAAAAATTAAATGTTTCAGCTTTCATCAAAAGACTCAAAAGCAGTGTTGAGAATCTTAACTACAAAGGACCTGATGTCGCTTTTGCCTTGAATGAAGAGCTCTTGAGTGTGTTCTGAGGTTTTTTTTTAAAGCGTTTTTCACTCTTTGTTTGAAAATCAGCGCTGTCTGAGCAGCAAAAAGGCATAGTTTTCCTACAGAATAAGGTTGAGTTTTCTGTGACTTTTATAGCAAGATGACCCTGCCCTCTCAGTTGTGAGATAGAGCATTAGTTACACAGTCTTTTTTTGTATTCTAATTGGGGGAAAAAATGACAGGCCATTCTCCAGCATGAGGATGGATAATCCACGGATTGAAGTCCCTTCTACCCAATTAGACTAAGACTGAGAGATAGCCATGCCTCTTGCTGGGTCATGTTTACCCAGTTCCGACTTAGTCTTTACCCAGACAAGACGCATTGGTGCTTCTCTCCAGACTCAGGTTTATTTTAAAAAAATTGTTTTCCCTTATTCCTATCCGTGGATTATCCTTCCTTTCCCCTTTAATTTCTCTTCAAAACACTATTTTTCCTGTGCTTTCCTCCCTCGAGTGCTCAGGGCTTTGGGAAGCCTGTAGCCTCAGCACGAGGTTTCTTTGTTTACCTTTTGCTTTTCGGGGCTTTGGGGAGTTGTGGAGCTTTCCGTTCGATCCAGCTGGGTGGCGGATCTCCACGGAGGCACGGCAGTTCGTCCCGGACTGCTGAGGCCTCAGCGGGGGGCCTGTTTCACTTTATTTGCAAGGATTGCAGTACCGCGGAGCCTTCCGATCGGCTTGGTCGATGGAGGGACTGCCGCGGAAGCCCAGAACGACAGCTGATCATCCGAGCTTTGTCCAGAAACGAGTCGCCACGTGGCTGGCGGCCGCCATTTTGTTTTTTGGGCGAGGCCTGTACTCCAGGGCCGGCATTAGGGCCATAGGTTGATCGCCACGTGGCTGGCGGTCACCATTTTGGAATTAAAAAAAATAAAAATAAATAAATAAATACTTATTGCGCAGTTTAATTTCTCAACTTCTTTTGTCAGCAACAAAAGAGAGATTTAATGCTAAATTAACCTTTCTGGTCTTGCTGAGTGGCTGGAACAGATCCCCCCCCCATTTCTGGGGAGAGCTGACCTAGTGGAGACAATCTCCAAGCATTTTTCCCCAGCCACATCCACTTGTCATTGCCTCTGGCAATTTATTGCAACAGTATAATTGAATTGTCTTTCATTGGGAGTTGGTTTCTCTCACCTCTACTGCCTACTAAGAACCTATTTGTCATATACTGTGTTTCACAGTTGTTTTTGGCAAGGAGCTCACATACTGGTCTCTCCAGTCTCTGCAGTCCCACACTGGGCCTCAGCTCCTAGCCTGTTCTAGACCCATTCTCAGACTTGTTTTGAAGGGTCTCAGGCCTAGTTCCTTCGAAAGGTGTCCATATTGATTTTCCAGCCTTTACTGCCTGGTACAAACCCATTCTCAGACTTATGCTGAAGGGTCTCAGGCCTAGCTCTCTTGCAAGGTACAAGGTCCTTACTACCTGGTACAACCCATTCTCAGACTTGTGCTGAAGGGTTTTTCAGGCCTTACCTGCTGTGCCAAGAGCCATACTGGTTTTACCAGTTTTCTACTGTTTTTCCCCTTAAGACCTTACTTCTTGCTTTTCTTAGACTCATCCTCAGACTTGCGCTGAAGGGTACACAAGCGATGGCTGAAGACAAGCAGCCTCAACTAGTTCTGGCACCCACCAGTCCTCCAAGTAAAAGGAGACACAAATCTCCAAAAGCGGAGGCAGACGGCAAAGCAAAAGCAAAGGCCTTATCTGGCAAAGCACCATCCAAGACGGCAGAAAAGGAGGCCGCCGCTAGGAGACATCAGGCCCTAGAGAGGCAGATATCCAGGGCTCAAAAGACAGCTCCATCACAACTTGTGCAAGCTGCATCTGAGACTTCTCCTTTCAGCCCTCAGGTAACCACAATTGCACAGGTTCATAGTACATTGTCTCCGGAGGGTAGGTCTCAATCTCGACCCATTAGTCCCATGACATCTAATCCTAGTCCAAGCTGGGGGGCTCCCTCACTTAATCCTCAGCCTACTCCATCGGCCATATTCACACCCACGGCCGCTGGTCTCTGTCCTGAGTTGTCACAGACGATTACGCCGGAGCAACTCCAATCCATGCTCACGCAGGTATTAGAGAGTCTCTCATCCCTACAGAAATTCCAAACCCCAACACCCTCCCAGCGTCGGTCTACCACCCCTGATTACGCTTATTCCATTACTTCCAATCAATCCTCACAGAGTGGGGATTCTTATTCGGAAATTAATGAATCACGGGGGACAGCTCTATCAGACTATGAGGATGCTCCTCAGGAGCCCTCCCCTTTTGTAGGCCTCTTTGATCCCATTCTATTCAAGACTATTCTAGCCAAGGCCACGGCCACGGCCACATCCCAGATCGCCCCAGAGCCAGACCCACAACCCACCCCTTCCACCAGTCAGTCTTCAAATCCTCTGTTTGCTGAACCCATGGTGACTCAAAGACATATTCCTTGTCCTCCATTCTTTGCCAACACAGTAAGAAAACAGTGGACCAATCTTGGGATTTCTCCTGTCCTAGGGTCCTCTGACAAAAAACTGTTTAGCGTGGCGCCATCCTTAACCAACCTCCTGGAGGTCCCAACTGTGGACACATCCCTTACTCGCATTTTTTCAAACTCCACTATCGCTGGAAATATGGGGAAGGCGTTAAGACCGGTTCTGGCAGCTCACCTCAGACTGGAGTCCATTCGGATCCAGTGTTACCTGGACGACATCCTCATCCAATCAGTGTCGGTTCAGGCTGCGCGGTCAGAGGTAGCCCATACAATAGAGGTGCTCCAGAACCACGGATTCTTGGTGAATTTTCTCAAAAGCCAACTGATTCCATCCACGCGGCTACTTCATGTGGGAGCAGTGATAGATACAACACGTTGCATGGTCTACCTGTCACCAGACCGCATAGCCAATCTTGGGACCCTTGTCCGCCAGGTGCAACGCACCAGGACAGTTCCGCTTCTCACTCTCTCCCAGCTCTTAGGCAAGATGATCTCTTGCATTGCCATCGTACCTTGGACCAGACTACATTCAAGAGCCCTTCAGTGGTTCCTCCTCCCCTTTCAGAGGCAAAAATTAACATCCTCCAACAAGCAGGTGAGGTTGACCCCTCTGGTATCAAGTTCACTCCAATGGTGGAGTTCTCGGGCCATCAACAAGGGCTCGAAGTTCAGGGAGCCATCACAGATCTTGCTCACCACGGACGCCAGTCTCTTCAGCTGGGGGGCTCACCTCCAGTCTCAAATAGCCCAGGGGAGATGGTCCAAGGAGGATTTGAAACACAATATAAATTGGCTGTAACTCAGGGCAATTCACCTGGCGTTGTGTCACTTCAGTCACAAGGTGAGAGGCCAGCACGTTCTCGTCCTCACGGACAACATAGCAGCCAAAGCCCATGTGAACCGTCAAGGGGGCACCAGGTCGAGTTCTCTGATGACAGAAGCCAGACTGCTCTGCTCTTGGGCAGAGCCCAATCTGTCCTCGACAAAGGCGGATCACATCTCGGGGGCAATCAACCAGCAGGTGGACACTCTCAGCAGGGCAATGGTGGATCATTCAGAGTGGCGACTGGATCCAGCACTGTTCCTAGCAATATCTCACAGGGTAGGTCACCCGGTTCTAGACTTATTTGCCTCAGCAGCGAACTCCCAACTTCCAAGGTTTTTCTCCCGTTTTCTGTCCCTGGGGTCGGAGGGGGTAGATGCCCTCCACATTCCGTGGCCCCGGGGACTTCTTTACGCCTTTCCTCCGCTCCCTCTACTTCTGGCTGTCATCTGCAAGATTCTGCGAGAGAAGGCAGAGATTGTCCTCATAGCCCCTCATTGGCCCGTGGTTTGCCGATCTCATGAGCCTGTCAGTATCGGTTCCGTGGAAGATACCTCCAGACCAAATAGCACTCAGTCAAGGGGTGCTTCGACATCCCGACCCTCAATGGCTACAGTTAACCGTATGGCGATTGAGTGGAGACGTCTGATTGAGGAACTTATCCTCCAAGGATCATTAATATGATCCAAGCGTCTAGATGCTTGTCAACTAATAGGGTTTATGACTCTACTTGGAAGAATTTTATATCTTGGATGTCCAAGCATCATGTCCAGTTGTCATCTCTCACGGTGCCTCAGGTGCTACAGTTTTTATTGGACGGGATGGATAAGGGTCTGTCTCCTAGTACTATCAGGAGACAGGTTGCGGCTTTGGCCACGGTTCTTTCTTGTGACGACTCTTCCTCACTTGCACACCTCCTTCATAAAGGAGGCAATTAATACTAGACCTCCAGCGGTTCATCGGTACCCCTCTTGGGATCTTTCGAGAGTTTTGCAGGCCCTTACCGGGTCGCCTTTTGAACCACTTCATTCCTGTGATCTCAATCTCTTATCTATGAAGGTGGCCTTTTTAGTGGCAGTGACCTCGGCCAGGCGCATATCTGAATTGGCCGCCCTCTTGGTCAGGGAGGATCTCTGCCTGTTTCGCCCCGATTGCTTGATCCTACGTTTGGATCCCACCTTCATTCCTAAGGTGTACTCTTTGTTTCACCGGTCACAGGAGGTGGTGTTGCCGAGTTTCTGCCCTAGTCCATCTTGTGACTTGGAACGCAGATGGCACACCTTGGATGTTCGCAGGGCACTATGCATTTATCTTAAAAGAACTTCTTTCCGTAGATCAGAGGCACTTTTCCTCTCCTTCAATCCTGCCTCTATGGGCCTCAAGGTCTCTTCTTCCACTATTGCCAGGTGGATTAAGGCTTGTATTGCCAGGGCATACCAATCACAGTCTTTAGTCATCCCTTCGCGTATCACGGCTCACTCTACTCGTAGTGCGGTCACCTCTGCAGCCTGGGCCACTCAGGTGCCCATTGGCGACATCTGTAGGACGGCAACCTGGTTGTTGCCTTCCCCATTTATCTGTCACTATAAAATTGATAGTTTTGCTTCTGCTGGCGCTGCCTTTGGCCGTAGAGTATTACAGAGGGTGGTGTCATCTCCTGCATCACATGCCCCATCTGTTACCCGCACCCCCAGGGGCAGGCAGGCTTTGGTATGTCCCAATCTGTGGATTATCCATCCTCATGCTGGAGAAGGGGTGTTGTCTTACCTGAACGCCTTTTCTCAGCATGATGATGGATAATCCACTCCCGCCCTTTACTGATTATTGGGCACTGTGGCAGGAGTCTGGAAACCAACGCGTCTGGCTTTGTCTGTTGCTTCGCCTTCGTCGGAACTGGGTAAACGTGACCCAGCAAGAGGCGTGACTATCTCTCAGTCTTAGTCTAATTGGGTAGAAGGGACTTCAGGAAATCCAATCCGTGGATTATCCATCATCATGCTGAGAAAAGGCGTTCAGGTAAGACAACGCCACTTTTATATTGCAGGGGGGGAGAATTAAGAGCATGTAGACAGGAATAATTTTATAGTCATCAGCCTCTCCTGATTCTCTTGCATGTTTCTCTCTCTCTCTCTCTCTCTCTCATGCCCAAACAGAAAGACAGCCACAGGATTTCTTTCAATTATTCCTAGAACTATTAATGTCGTTAATTTGCATGTATTTGCATATCTTTTTTTAAAAAAGTTTGTCTGGTTAATAATACATCTTATATAAAAATATTAATCAAAATAGCCAGGCAAGATTTAGTGGGAGCTGAAACGCTGATCCTTAGATTGATTCAGTTTCCCCCACCAAGCAAGTTGTTTTCCTGCATCTGGAAATGAGGGAGCCGTAAGAAAGAATAGCTGCTAAAACAAAAATTGCAAGTCCAAATTAGGCTGGATTTTCAGATGGGCGGTAAACCCCCAGCTTCGTTCAGATGTTTTGCATTACTGTTTATTGCCAAGGGAACAGACAGATTCAGTTAAGGCAGTCCCTTTAGGCCAGGATCCAAACTCTTTTTCTCCTTTGGGAGCAGAATCAGTTCCAGGCGGTTAACCGGAAGATTTAGCTGCTGTCACTAGATCCCAGACTAGATCCTGCGCAGGGTTTTCCAAGCCCTTCATAAAACAGTCAACAGATTACAGGTAGCCCTTAAGACTTGCAAGCATACGTTGAGTAACCACTCAGAGTTACAGCGGCATTGGAAAATGGGAGTGATGGCCATTTTTCACACGACCATTTGCAGCATCCCTTGGCAACTGTGCTTACATCCTCTTTCCCTTCTTAGCATTGGAATAGCTCAGGGATAGGCAACCTTGGCTCTTTTATGACTCGTGGACTTCAACTCCCAGAATTCCTGAGCCAGCTGTGCTGGCTCAGGAATTCTGGGCGTTGAAGTCCACGAGTCATAAAAGAGCCGAGGTTGCCTACCCCTGGAATAGCTTCTTTCACAAAATGGGGTGGGGAAGAAGCATACTTTCAATCAGTGGTGGGATTCATCCGGTTTGCACCACTTCAGCAGAACCGGTAGCTAATTTTTTTGTTGCTCAGGCCCAGAACGGACTTCCTGAAGTGGCATCCACGCCGAGAACCGGTTGTTCACCTATTTGAGGGGTAGGCAACCTCGGCTCTTTTATGACTCGTGGACTTTTCAAACTCTGTTAGAGAATTTTAATTTCTCTGTTGGTGAAAAAAAAAAAACCAGAAGCCCTCACACTTGACTGCATTTGGCTGATTCAAAATAACTTCTTTATATTTATTATCAAAATATTTACAATACCGTACATTCTTCTTTGCAATACCGTGCAGTCTTCTTTATTTATTTAATTATTTATTGCCAGTTTGATCTTGTGCTTGGAAGCATCCGGCTAGAAGCTGGGAGACTGTGAGTTCTAGTCCTGCCTTGGGCATGAAGCCAGCTGGATGCCTTTAAGCCAGTCCCTCTCTCTCAGCCCTAGGAAGGAGGCAATGGCAAACCACCTCTGAAAGTCCTTAGCAAGGAAACTGCAGGGGCTTGGTCCAGCCAGGCATTCGGAGTCAAAAGGCACAAAACAGATATTTTCCCCCCGCAGCTCATATATCACCACACCTCAAGAAGGATATAATGGAACTGGAAAAGGTGCAAAAAAGGGCAACAAGAATGATCAAGGAAATGGAGCGCCTCCCTTATGAAACCAGATTGCAACGCCTTGGTCTCTTCAGCCTTGAAAGATGGCGTTTAAGGGGTGACTTGATCGAAGTGTATAAAATCATGAACGGGATAGAAAAGGTGGGTAGAGAAAAATTATTTTCTCTATCACACAATACTAGGACAAGGGGACACTCCCTAAAGCTCATAGGTAAGAAAGTGAGGACAAATAAAGGGAAACATTTTTTCACCCAGAGGGTCGTTGATTTATGGAATTCACTTCCAGAAGAGGTCGTGACAGCTGTCAGCCTTGATAGCTTCAAGGCAGGGTCAGACAGATTCATGGATGCCAAGTGTATCGGTGGTTATTAAAACAGATGTCCATGTGCCGCCTCTATGTTGGTTGAGGCAGGCAGGATTCCCTTGAGTACCATTTGTTGGGGGTCAAGGGAAAGGGAGGGTTTTGCCTTCTCTTTCTGCTCAAGATCCCCATGTACAATTGGTACAGAATGCTGGACTCGATGGGCTTTGGCCTGATTCAGCATTGCTCTTCTTATGTTCTTATGTTCTTATATCCTGGTAGACAAGATTCTCCAAAGCACCTTGAGAGCAAGGCAGAAAGTAACAGGTGGAAGCGTAACAAAGAGAGAAGCAACCTAGAACTAAGGAGAAAGTTCCTGACAATAAGAACAGTTAATCAGTGGAACAGTTTGGCTTCAGAAGTTGTGGGTGCTCCATCCCTGGAGGTTTCCAAGAAGGGATTGGATAACCATTTGTCTGAAATGGTCTAGGATTTTCTGCTTGGGCAGAAGATTTGACCTCCAAGATCCCTTCTCGTCCCAATACAATACATTTTGCCTGACTCTCCTTTGGTGGTCGCATTGCCTGGGAAAACGTGGTGTGGATATAAGCAGCAAGCTTCATGCTAGGCCCAGCAATGCAAGTCTCCAGACACCTAACCTATCTTCAGAAGCCAGCTTCTCGCCAGAATGCTCCCAGATATCACAAGATTAGTTTCTGTATTGCAAGAACAGAGCAACACACACAAAAAGATTTGCCACTCTAGCGCAGACAGCAATCAAAGCCTATATATATGATCCGTGTGCCAGAATTAAAATTCTAGGCTTTTTTTTTTCCCTTCCACATTTCCACATCAACAGTTAAGTGACCAAGGCTGTGGGTGGAAGACAGCTACATTATGACATATATTGTGATTTTCTTGAGCCTGGGAACTGCAAGTTCCTGTCTTGCCGGCTTCATTTCTATCCCTAACCCTGCCATTGTGAGAACTTGTTACCCATCTGACATAGACTGCTGGCTGTTGTTAACAATCCACTTCCTGGTGTTATTTCTCCCTGCAGTCTGGTCCCTAGAAATAGCCATCCATTCTTGCTTGTTCATTCTTCTGTGTCAGAGCCCTGCATTTAGGAAGTTGAGTTCAGAACATAACTTAAGTGCACTATAACTTAGGAGTCTCAGAGTTTAGAAGCCGTTTGATTTTTTTTCCCTACTCTTGTTACTGACAGGAAAGTGGATCTATTTTACATCTTGAACTGCACCTAGGTGTGATAAGGAGGTGTTGAATACTTGAGCCTCGTAGTTCTGGGACATAGGCTTCACTTAGCCAACCAAGTAGCTGCAGAAAAGGATTAGGGAGGGATTTTTATAGAAATGCCCAGAGGGCTGGACTAGAAGACCTCCGAGGTCCCTTACAGCCTTATGATTCTCTAAACTTCTATGACCTGCTATCTCATGTACTCCTTTATCCATTCAGCATAGTTAATATAATAGTTGGCATTTGCAAGCTGAGTACCAATTGGTTTTTAGTCTAATACAGGTAGTCCTCAACTTACCACAATTCAGCCCAAAATTTCGGTGGCGAGACATTTGTTAAGTGGGTTTGGCCCCATTTTGCGACTTTCCTTGCCACTGTTGTTAAGTGAACAGATTGCAGTTGTCAAATTAGTTACACAATTGTGAATCTGGCTTCCACGTTGATTTTGCTTGTCGGATGGTCACAAAAGGGGATCACGTGGGCCCAGGACACCATAATTTGTCACGAATACTTTCCAGTGGCCGAGCATCCAAATGTGGATGATGTGACCGTGGGGATGCTGGAGCGGTCCTAAGTGTGAAAAACAGTCACAGGTCCCTTTTTTTAGTGCCATTGTAACTTTGAACGGTCATTAATGAAACGGTTGTAAGTCAAGGACTACCTGTAGGAAGCTGCTTCGACGAGTTATCTGAACCAGTTTTGGAAAAGGCATGCCTTTCCTTAGAGCAGTTGAGGCAAAAGCCGAATGTTCATATCTTAACGTTATTCTAAGGAAGAACCTTACATATATGTGAGCATGATCAAACTATCGATGCTTTGGGTTTACTTTACTTTACTTTATTTTGACTTATATGCCGCCCTTCTCCTCAGACTCAGGGCGGCTCACAGCAAATAATACAAGTACAAAATATAAATTAGTTAAAATAATAATATACAATATTAAAAAAACAATAAAACTATACCCACTCATACAACATACAGTCCCAATCAAAGGCCCAGGGGCAGAGCGCAGCTCACACGCCCCAAGCCTGTCTGCATAGATGTGTTTTTAAAAGTTTTCGGAAAGCTAGGATCTGTCCTATTTTCATTCCCCTCTATCTAGGCACATGCACATGTAACTTCTTTGAATCACTCACCAGGCAGGAAAAAAGTACCTGATTAAAAATAAAAACAACTGGGGGCCTTCCTTTAAAAAAAAAAAAAAACTGGAAAAGCACCACGAGCCCAAAGTTATGTGTACCAGTTGCATTTGAATCTCTCAGCAATGCCTCTACAGCAGTGTTTCTCAACCTTGACCATTTTAAGGCATGTGGACTTCAACTCCCAGAATGCCCCAGCCAGCATTGCTGGCTGTGGAATTCTGGGAGTTGAAGTCCACATGCCTTAAAATGGTCAAGGTTGAGAAACACTGCTCTAACAGCTGGCTTAGTTAAGAGTGCCGTTTGCCACAAGAGCTCAGGGTTAGAGTTTAAAAAATAATAATAAAAAACACCCCCCTTTCCTAAACATCTGGATCCACTGATTTCTCCTGGCTTCTTGAAATAAACTTAACCTTGTGCTTGTGTTTGTAAGTATGCTCTAATCCTGCGACCAGCTGCAGCCTTGAATTCAGCAGCTTCAGCCTATGTATCACGTGCTGAAGGTCATCGCTTTTGACAGGGGAAGCGGAGCAGATGCAGATAACGTTTTGCAAGTGAGGCTTTAGATTTGAGTTCCTATGGCAGGAGTCTTCAAACTTGGCCCTTTGATGACTTGTGGACAACAGTGCCTGGCTGAGGAGTTCTAGGAGTTGAAGTCCACAAGTCATCAAAGGGCCAAGTTTGAAGACCCCTGTCCTATGAGGACCACAAGAGGCTTTAAATCAGTGTTTCTCAACCTTGACAATTTTAAGGCATGTGGACTTCAACTCCCAGAATTCCACAGCCAGCATTGCTGGCTGTGGAATTTTGGGAGTTGAAGTCCACATGCCTTAAAATGGTCAAGGTTGAGAAACACTGCTTTAAATGGTTCCATTCCTCTTTCGAAGAGGCTAAACTGAAGTGGTTTTAAAGAAAAAAAGTTAAAATAAAAACCTACAAGGGAGGGAAAAGAAACCCAATCCAATAATAATCACGCGAAATTGGGAGTTTTATATTTCTAACAATCTTTTGTTTTCTTCTTATTATTATTTTTTTTTGAATGTACTAATAAAACTGCCGGTTTCTTTCAGGTGGGTGTACATGGCATTAGAATAGAATTCATCAACGAAAAAGGATCAAAACGCACGGCCACCTACTTACCCGAGGTTGCAAAGGAGCAAGGTCATTGTTGGGTTTTATCTCATATGATCTGGTGAAGAATTTAAACATGCCTAGGAACTTATAATGCAGTATTTGACCTTGCCCTGATGTCAGATGATGGAGCAGTCCTTTAATTGTAAGGGATGACTCTTCTTTTAAATGCCACTTACACACTTGTAGAAAGCAGGACCCCTAGATTGCAGGGATCCAGACATACCTACAAAGCAGCAGTGGGGCCAAATGGTGGTGAGAGACAGTGGAAAAAAATAATCCACCCAGATAGAAAACTCCAGACACCAGCCATGAAGGAAGCTCTTTTAAAAGGGCACTGCCACCATTTATGAAAGCATTTTATTTTATTTTATTTTATTTTATTTTATTTTAAAAAATCCTCTTACCCATCTGCTCCAGGACACTGTTCTGACTCAAAATTGTTTTTTCATGAGGCAACTGGACTTCGTTGTTCTTTGAACATGTTTTGCTTCTCATCCAGGAAGCTTCTTCATTTCTGACTCAGCAGTGGGAGGGAATAGAAGGATGTATATTGCTTGTGGTCATCTGATCATTAACACTCTCTCTCTGAGAGTTGTTGAGATCGCTTGGGGTTTATCTGTGCCACAGGTCAGCAACCTGCGGCTCTGGAGCCGCATGTAGCTCTTTGAGCCTTCTCCTGCGGCTCCTACGGTGTTCTCCGATGAGCTGAAAAGCTTATTGGGCAGGGCTCCTCCCTTTGCTGCGTCTCTGCAGGAAACAGGAAGGGTAGGAGAGAGCTAGCTAGCCCAGCTATGCTGATTCAGGAATTCTGGGAGTTGAAGTCCATGAGTCATAAAAGAGCCAAGGTTGCCTACCCCTGAGCTTGTTGGAGAACAGCTTGAAGCCAGCTTGTCAGGTGAGCAGAAGATCGGAGAGGGGGGGAGAGAGAGGGAGAGAAAGAGAGAGGAGAGAAAGAGAGAGACCCTTTTGACATCTAAAATGAAGATAACACTGCATATATCCTTTTTTACCTTTATGATATATGTGTATCATATATCATAATATATGATACACATATAATAAATATATATGTATCATATATTATGTGTAAATATTTGTGTATCATATATTATAATATATGATACACATATAATAAAGGTTAAAAGGATATGCAGTGTTATTTTCATTTTAGATGTCAAAAGTGTTTTGCGGCTCCCAGTGTTTTGTTTTTGGTGGGAAACGGGTCCAAGTGGCTCTTTGAGTGTTTTGGGTTGCCTACTCCTGATCTATGCCTTCAGGGTCCCCCTGATTAAGCGTGCAAATGGGTGTGAAATCTTGGAACCGCTTAAAGGACTGCATTGTAGACAGGAGAGAGGTGGTGTCCTATGCCTCCCCCTCTGTTGAGAGGGGGCTGCTCAATTTACCCCCTGATTCAGGTGGCCCCGAGGCACAAATAAACCCCCAAGTGGCCTCACGGACTCTCAGAGAGAATGCTAACGACCAGATGACCTCAAGGAATATAAATACTATTCCCTCCCACCATTGTCAGACCATGAAGACACTTGGATGGGAAGCGAAACGTCTTCCAAGAAAAACAAAGGAAGTCCAATTGCCTCTTGAAAAAGCACCTTTGGGACGACCAGAACCTGGAGGACCGAGAATCTCCATAGACTCTTCTGATCTTCCTTTTCGATACACCTCTAAGATAGGTTATTGAGATAATTCTCCGAGAAAAAAGGGCATCAGCCAAGTCAGAGAAACAGAATTGGCCCTATCAGGTGTAATCTCGGTCCTAGAATTGACCTCAGGTTCTTTGAAGTATCCCTGAGACCCCTTGTAAGAGATGTAAAGAGCCATCATAAAAACGGGGAAAGGGCTGACACCACGGACACCGCCTAAACGCCAGGTCTCCAACCGAAAGCTACCATTCGCCAACATTTTCCATGGTCACAGTTCAGAGAGTGACACCTGGCTTCATTTCGGAGCGTAAGCGCTAATAAAAATTTTCACTAGTAGGAAATTGGATTTTTTTTTTAAAAAAATGACTAGAAATTATATATTTGTCAGGGTTTCTGGGCTGTGAAAATGCAGGATCAACTGCTTATAATTTGGAAAAGTTGCATAAATGTTACCATTGATGCAATATGTACGTAATAGACAAAGTGCAGGTAGTCCTCCACTTAACAACCACAATTGGGCCCAAAATTGCCCATTTGCTAAGCGAGACAGTTGTTTTCAGGGGACTTCACAGTTGTGAAGTGTGTGCGTTGCCCCATTTTATAACTTTTGCCGCCGTTAAGTGAATCGCTGCAGTTGCTAAGTTAGTAACCCGGTGGATTAAGTGAATCTGATTTCCCCATTGACATGGCTTGTCAGAAGGTCACAAAAGGGGATCACATCCCGGGACACAGCAACTGTCGTAAGTACATGCCAGTTGCCAAGCATCTGAATTTTGATCACGTGACCCTGGGGATACTGCAGCGGTTGTAAGTATGAGAAAGTCACAAGCCCCTTTTTTTTCAGTGCCGTCGTAACTTTAAATGGTCACTAAATGAATTGTAAGTCGAGGACTACCTGTAGTTAATCCTATTGCGTTGCCCTTGCTCTCAAAACTTTCCGACAGGCAGGAACCAAGCAACAGTTGTGTTGGGTTGCCTGGCCCGAAGGCCATCTCCTTTGATAAAACATACCATTTGACCTTTGTGCTACAAAATGGATTTCATTTCAAGGCTCTTTCATATTGGCTTGTTCTAAACTGCATTGATTTGGAATATTGATTGGAATGTAAACAACAAAAGAGAGACAACAATCTACCTTGGATTCCTCCCCCTTTCTGTCATTCCAGAAAAAGGGTCAAGAAATCTAAACAGCAACAAGATTTCCTGGTGAACATCCTGGCGGATTGAATATTCGCAGGTGTCCCACTAAATCTGCAACACACTGCACCGTGGATGATTAACAGTTATTAATTTAGATTGGGTCCCCAAACACAATTGGGTCCCCAAACTTGGCCTTGGTGTGCTATACAGAACTCCAGGTTCCATCATCCCCAGTGAGCACCAGATTAGGGATTAGCTGTTGTGTTACACTGCTTCTCATAACTGAACACAACGCTGATAATAAGGTAACACTGTTTATTTGGGATTATTCCTAGGCTTGTGTTCTTTTGGAAATGTTCGGCTTTAACCAGCTTACCCGCGGGAATTCTCCCCTAAAAGTACAAATCTCCAGGCAATTTGTATTCTTTGCAATCAGTTAAACCTTTTGCAGAGCTTTCAGAGCTGATTTCCTTTGTGTGTTCTCTTCTAATCCAACAGGCTGGGACCATATTCAGACCATAGATTCCTTACTGAGGAAAGGAGGTTATAAGGCTCCAATCACAAATGATTTCAGGAAAACAATAAAACTGACCAGGTAAGAAGTCCTATTCTATGTTTTGCTGGGGTTCTGCGCAGGATCTTAGCTGTTCCTAGCCCTGCACGCTTCTGGTTGGAGAGCTGTGATGTCATTCCTGGGATCTGTTAGGAGACATGGCCCCAAATGTTCCTACCATCACCGGGATCACTTTGGCCTTGACTATCCACATCCGCTCCAGTTCCGTCTTCTCCGTGGTGGCTCCTTCCCTGTGGAACATCATCCCTGCCAAAATAAGATTGGCCCGGCTTTGACACTAAGGCCCTGAAAACCTGGTTTGGCCAGCGGGGGGTCTGGGGACCTCAAAGTGATACCAAGCCCATCAAGTGGTTTGTTTGATTGTTGTGGATGAGGTGGGGATTGTTTGTATTGGGGTTTTACTCCTGTAAATCGTCCAGAGTCACCAGGAGTGACTTGGGCAACCACATAAAGTTTCTTAATAAGTAAATCTTATTAGCCTTCATTCTGTTGAATTTTTCTTGTTCTTTTGGTTCTCTTTTAATGCTTTAACCAGGCGTGTCTAATCCACAAGCTTTATGCGGGCCTGGACAGCTACCGTAGTAATGCGGTCTTACAAGAGACAATAAAAACCATTTGTTATTTATATACATTCAACTATATTAAATATTTTCTATGTGACCCAAGGCAATTCCTCTTCACTCAGTGGGTCCTAGGCCAGCCAAAGTTGGACACCCGTGTCTTAAACCTGAACAGAATAACGGAGCTGGGTGGGGGGGGGGTTGAAGTCTTCTACTCCAAGCCCCTTCTCAGGCAGGAGACCCTGCCATTCCAAACATTTCAGCTGCTTCTTTAACCGTTTTTTCCTGTTTTAGCAAATAGCAATAGCACTAGACTTATATACTGTCCCATAGTGCTTTACAGCACTCTCTGGGCGGTTTACAGAATCAGCTTATTGCCCCCAACGATCTGGGTCCTCATTTTAGCGACTTCGGAAGGATGGAAGGCTGAGTAAACCCTGAGCCGGTCAGGATCGAACTTCCTGGCTGTGGGCAGAGTCAGCCTGCAATTCTGCATTCTAACCACTGCACCCCCAGAGCATGATAGATATAGATAGAGAGATAGAGATAGAGACAGACAGAACACTTATATATGCTTCAAACTGCTTTGCACTCCTCTCTAAGCAGGTTTAGAGTCAGCAAATTTCCCCAAACAATCTGGGTCCTCATTTTGCCGACCTCAGCAGGGTGGAAGGCTGAGTCAATCTTGAGCCGGTTAGAATCGAACTCCTGCTAGTGGGCAGAGTTAGCCTGCAATACTGCATTCTAACCATTGCACCACCAAAGGCTTTGGGGAAATTAAACTTGTCTCTCTTGTTTTTTCTTTCACTCCTTTCCCCCACCTTTCCCTTTCTCTCCTTACTTTTCTTTTAGGTATCGTAGTGAGAAGATGACCGTGAGCTACACAGAATACCTTGCCCACCGTCAGCATTACCACTTCCAAAACGGCACCGGGCACACCCTTCCCCCCTACAACCATTATTCCTGACAGTGAGCCGTATGACCAGTCCCTGGACTTTTCTGCAAACCTCTTCCCAGGAGAGCCCCCTCCATCCTGGTCTAGCTATCTCTATTACTGTACCATTTTATGATGATAATTTCCGTTGCCATGTTGACGCTTCTCCGGGGCAGGTTAAGCTCACCATGGCAACGGGTGGAAATGCTGCATCGTTACAAAGAACCCCTTCGCTCTCTTCTCCCTCCTCCCCCCCCCTCTCTCTCTCTCTTTTTTAAATTAGTCACTGTGGGTTGGTTTGGGTTTCCTTTTCTTTTTGTTATGTCAACGTAAAAAAAATCTGAGGTTCTTTTTTTTAAAAAAAGAATACCATTTTAAAGTTCTATTCCCTTTATCCCTCAATTGTATCGATCACCTTTTTCTGTGAAACTGTGGATGGAAGGAAAGAACGCAAATGTGTCAGGTTAGAGAAAGATGAAATGCAACAGTCTGCTCTTAAAATCATAAAATATCGGATCCCAGGTCAGAAGCAAGATAAAGATTGCCTTGACTAGGATGAGCTATCAGATAAAAATTGTTCAGAGACTACGCGAACCTCTGATTCCTGGTCTGGTTGGGCCAGACAAGTCAGTGATAAGCCAAATCAATTACGATGAGAAACAAAGTGTGCTTTTGTTTGATACCAGGGGTGTCCAACCTTGACAACTTTTAAGACTTGTGGACTTCAACTCCCAGAATTCCCCAACCGGCACGAGTAGCTGGAGAATTCTGGGAGTTGAAGTCCACAAGTCTTCAAGTCACCAAGCTTGGACACCCCTGGTTGAGACATAATCAGAGCCCAGACTTTCATCACAGACTCAGATTGAGTTCCTGGTTCGAATCCTTTCAAATTGCCCATTCAAATCACTGGAACTAAAAACTGGCAGATGAATAGTCTTGTCTTTCCCCACTCCCAGTTCCTAAATCTGACTTCGGGCAGATGGGGTGATCTGCCAAGCTCTTTCCTTCATCAGCAAGTTGACCAACAGCACCAGTCAGGCTCACTCCAAGATTCTCCTTAACTTCTCAGATGTTTCTTGCTGGTTCTAATCAGGGGGATTAGCTTGAAGAAACCGCTGTGTTAGGAAGCTGGCAGATTTTGATATTAGTGCCTTAGGGGGACACAAGTTTTGGGAAGGAAGGCGAGGCAGCAGAAGCACAAGAGGAGGGAACAATTCCAAATTCTAAACTTTCCAGACGGGTGAAAAATGTTCTTTGGAGAGCAGGATCCCATTTTTGTCTCTTACCTTACAAGGCTTGCCCCTGTACAAATTAGCCATTCATCGTGGCCCACTTTTTGGTGCTTTTGTTGAGGAAAGGAAAGCCAAACTAGGTGCACTAAAACCGCTGCAAGGTCAAAAAGAAAAGCCCAGCCATTTTTTTTTATTTTTTTATTTTTTTTAGAAAAATCCTGAAGGCTTAATAATTTTAAATTAAAAATCCAATCGCGGTTGCCTTTTTTACGAAGCTGCAACGCAGCGCCAGAAGTATATTTGGATAGAAGTCATAGGAAATGGTACCAAGTTATCAGAATCGGAATTGTTGCCATCTCCGGGTTGACCTAGCAGAGAGAGCTTATCCTAACCCACTTCGAATTCTGAGAAGGACTTTCACAAGGGATCTCATTTTAGGTGCTTCCTGAACTCGTACAAACTTCACTGAAATGGATCTCGGTGAACTATTTCAGAGATCCTCCCTGGTAATTAGAAGATCTTGGAGGAGGCGGACACCATTTCGGCAGAAGTCCTCTCCTAGTTCATCTGATTTAGGGATGCAATCTTAATAAACATAGACTGCCACAATAACCAAGAGGGAGCCATATACCAGGCCCTGAAAAATACTTTTGAAAGAGTTGACTATGATCCCAGCTGATCATAGTCAAGAAAGCCATTCCATCACAATCTTTCCTTCAATCCACAGTATTTTAACGTCCGAATATTAACTTTCTGTTTCGATGCCTTAATTTTCAAATAAGCAAAAATTCTGAAAAAAGAAAGAAAAAAGGGCAACAGACGAAGAGAACCTATCGGAGCTTCGGTTGAAGTTCTTGGGGTGTCTTTCCTGTCGGGAGGGTAGAAAAAGGGGTTCATTTTTTATGTGAAAAGTATTGTCGGTTGCTGTCTAATTGCAACTTTCCCTGTTTTGCCTTGAAAAGGGAAACTTGAGCACAAGTTAAAACAAAAAAATTCTCTGCTGCAAGCATTTGGAATATTCTACCATAGCCACCCAACTCACAAACAAACCAACACACAAACACACACACACACAAAAAAAAAAACCACACAGCCATCTTTCTCATTACAGTTCATGCTTCTGGGTGAGCTCAATGTTTTTTTTAAAAAAAGAAAAAAGATCTATTATATATATATATATATTAAATATATATATATGTGTATTTAAAGGTGCTAATCATCTTAAGCAGGTCACGTGACTGGTCATGCGGACTCTAGAATCATATCAGATTTTTTTTAGAAAAAAAAAATCCTCAATATATGCAGATGTTATACAGAATTTCTTACCAGTGTAATAATGATATACTGATTTAAATAAAATAATCCTGCAGGGTTTGAAGGAAGAGGTCAGCAATACTTCCCACCATGGCTTGGAGGAGGAACAAAACAAAACAAAACAAAAAGATCATCTTCTCAGCATAATGCACAATTTTTTTTTCTCTCGTTTTGGGTGTCTCCATATAGCTATTGCTTTGGGAACTTAAATCAAAAACAACAGCTGTTGTTCAAAGGGTTGAACAAACTGGAAAGGTGCGCTTTAAAAAAAAAAGAAAACCAAAAAAACCTCGACTCTTTTGAACCTGTTGTAAATGTGTATATATATATATATATATATATATATATATATATATATATATATATATATATATATATATATATATATATATATATATATATATATATATATATATATATATATATATATATATATATATATATATATATATATATATATATATATATATATATATATATATATATATATATATATATATATATATATATATATATATATATATATATATATATATATATATATATATATATATATATATATATATATATATATATTGTTTGTTTTGAGAGCTACTCCTGGAATCTTGCAAGGCTGGTGAGATGCACCCGCGATATGGACGCATCGGTGGTGATCCGTTGGCTTCAGTGGCACCTGCTTTGTCTTCTCCTGGTTATCTTTATTGGGTCAGGGAAAGGGCTGGCCGCGCAAAGGGGCTACTGTTCCTTACGGTGGGGGTCTTCAACCTTGGCAACGTTACGACTTCTAGACTCTCAGAATCCTGGGAGCTGAAGTCCACAAGTCGTTAAGTTGGCAAGGTCGGAACCCCTGCCTTACTCAATTGCCCCAACCGTGCTGCCCCTCCTTAGGCGTTCGCCCAGACCCAACGTGGCTTTTGCGATTTCTCCTGAGTCTTCAAAGCAGCGTCCGTTTCCAACCTCCTGACTTTCTGGAGGGGGTCACTGAGCCATAGATCAGTGTTGTTTAGAAAAGCGGTTGCGTTTTTCTTGCCTTATTTCATTCCAAAAACAAAATCAAAAAGGCGGTTTAGTTTTAGCTTTAAACGTTTTTCTTTCTTTCACCCGTGTGGTGAAGGACAGTTTGGGAACGAACGTCCGGCTTGAATCTAAGAGGAGATTGGTGGGGCCACCATTCCATCCAGGAGAGACGCGGGTGCTGCGGTGTGCGTTGCTGTCACGCCATCTTCGCTCTGGGGTTGGGCATGGACCCCGCGAGGAAGGAAGCACCTCGTGCTGATGCGCCGTCAGCCGGGGGGCACCGGGCCCATCCCCCCCACCCCATTTCACGTTAATGATCTCAACCTCTTGACGTATCTTCAACTTGTCTGGGTTCTTGAAACTGTCTGGAGTAGCCGACATTTTGTGTGTTGGACTGAACCAAAGACACCTCCAGCCAAGCCTCAATGCTGCTTCTTAAAATGTCTGCCTTCCGATCCTTCAAAGTCTCTGCAGGATGCAAATGGGTTAACTTTTTTATTTTTGTACAGTTTCTAACTGATTTTTTGCTAGTGATGTTAAAATTAAGTTTGAGGATCCGCCGCGGCTCCTCCGATGAAATTAAAAAACTGGTGACTTTTATGTTTAAATAAAATAATATAGAAACCCGACATGTGCCTCTCAGATTCTAAGGGTTTCTGGTTACACTTCTTAAGACCAGCAATGATTCTTTATATACAAAGATATGTGTTTTTTTTTCCTTGTTTCTTTTTTTTATTATTACTGTTTCAGAAGGAAAAAAGACTTCCTTCTGCTCTGAAGCCGGTGGCCACACACTGGCGCATAAATGCACTGAGTTAAAAAGAGAAAAAAAAAAAACCTTTTGTAACAACTTTATGACTGTTTTTGTATATCAAAGCTGATTCTTTCCAAAAGATTTGGATCTAGTTTCTAAGTTATTTTAGTGTTTTATATGTTACAAGAATTAATTGTTCACCAGCATAACTAGTTATCTTCAATGGGAAAAAAATGACATAGGTGGGCGGACGATCTACCTGGCGTAGCTCAGAAGCCCCTCCCCCCCTTTTCCTTTGACTATTGATTACAATATGATCACAGATTACCACAAACCTCCTTCCATTAAGACTAGATTCTTCTTATTTCCATGTTTAATTTGCTATTAGTGTGAAGAAACTGTTGATTTAAAAAAAACGGGCATTTTATAAGTATGGCTTAAAGGTAAAAATGAGGAAAAAGCAAAAAAAAAAATAAACTACTTTTAGAAGGTAATTTGTGGGTCTGTGAGATATGGCTGTGGAAAGATATTGTAGTAGTTTTAACACTATTGTTATTACCTTTTAAATCATTTACCCAATAAAATGAGGAAAAAATCGCAGCTGCTTGTATTAATGGTGTCTTTCCACTTTGATGCCTTTTCCTTAAGTTTTAGATCCGGTTGAGTTCAACCAGAAGGGATGACAGGATCTAGGAAAGCCCCCCACCACCACCACCACTCCTTAGAGGCTAGAGAGATTTGAAATAAACTTTAGAAAACTTCACAGGTAGTCCTTGACTTATAATAGTTCACTTAGTGACTTGGATCAGAGGAGACGTATCTGCGTAAAAGTGGGCAGAATGAAAAGAAACTAGCGCATTCTGAAGGAGGTTGTTGAATTTAAGAAATAACAGTAGACGTTTTTCTAAAAGAGTAGGTTCTTTGGAATACGTAGAGAATATTAAGGCTGGAAGGGACTTAGGAGGTCTTCTAGTCCAGCCCGCTGCTCAGGGCAGGAGATCCTCTACTGAAGCTGGCAGGAAAGTCTAACCTTCCCAGCCATCCGCCGTGAAGAAGTTAGCGCCAAGGGATTAAATACCAAGTTACAACCATTAGGTATAAAATATTTATCTCCCTGAAACAAAACATAAGCAGGTTTTTTTTTCACAAACATTTTATTTTGAGATAGGAAAAAAAAAAACATTTGAGACAAAACTCTACATAGCCATAAACCCAAATACACAGTTTTGTTGGAAAATGACTTTTACATTTAAAAAACAAAATCAGTTTTTTTTGTTTTGTTTTTTTAAAAATATCTTTAATAAATTGATCTTAGTGGGCGATTCTATTTTTAATTCCCCAAAAGTGGAAATAACTGTACTTTAACTATCCCTTGATAGGCAGAATGAGCTAAAAATTCTTTTTTAACATTTGAAGGCTATTTGACTAGGAAAATAAGAAAAGATCGTATGAACAAGGTTATTTTTTTTTTTTTTTTTTTTTTTTGCCAAGCTGCCAACTGAACTAAGACACTAGAAGAAAAAGACCATTTCAGATAACTGCAGCAACGGTCAGTAAACTTCCAGTTTCCCAGATTTGCAAATATCTTGGGTGTTCGTAAGAACCACATGTTTAACTAAAATTACAGCAATTCGAGAAACTTCCAGCCTTGAGCCACAAAAAGTCCTTTTGACGAGGTCCTGCTTTGAAAAATAAATCTTAAAAAAAAAAAAACACTTGCATCGTGAGAGGTTTAACAGCAGTATATCTCATCCCATTGCACAATCTCGGGTGTAGATAAAACCAGCATTAATCTGACGTACAGTGAGTGTTGATGCCTTTTGGCTATGAGAGAAGAGCTCGTCTCTGAGGTTTTATTTATTATTATCTTTTCCAAAGCAGACTCCATTTCCATGATGAGAAAGTTATCAAAACCCTGACGCAGGCCACAAAAAGGGGCAGCTTCACTGAGGTACTCGACGTTCAAAAGTGCACACATGCCTATCGCCCTGGTTTGTGATGGCCCCCAAAAGAACATCTGACTAGAGTTCCAAGAAGTTCTACAGCCATAAATGGGAGACTGTGGGCAACCTTGGCCTCAACGATCACCCGAGATGTTAAAAACAAGGAAAGCAACTCAAAAAGAATTCCATACCCGGCAGATAGAAACAACTTAGATTCTTCCAAGACTTTATGAAAAGAGAAAGTGATGGGAATAGGGATGCTAAAGGGAGAAGACCAAAGCATTCCAAGGCTGTGTCTTTGGCCTCCATGACAATCTGCTGCCTCTTTCCAGGATGCTCTGAGCCAACGTTTCATTCAAAGAATTTGGCCAACGAAAGCTGCCAGGTATCAAGAGAACAGAGTAGCCACAAAGGGTTTTCATTTTGAAGGAGGCCGAGAGGGACGGAACCTGCAAACCCTTGTCGCTTTGGGTTAACCAAATTATGCTATGATTTCCTTCTTCCCCCAACCGATCTATAAATTAAAACGTGTGTCCTTCTAACTGCATTTTTTGCCCCTGCGTGGAAAATCCTCCCATACTTCCATTTCATGAAGGAAATACGGCACGTTCTTCCTTGCACTGTTAGTGATTTACAAAGAACACAGCTGACGGGGGTTCCACAAAGGACCCTGAATTTATCTTAAAGGTTCATTTCCCCCCAATAAAGCTCGCCAGTTTAAATTTAGGGGGGGGGGAATGAGAAAAAATCCCAGTTCTAGAACAAACAATATTAGCTATCTTTCCTGCTGAAGGTGCTCTTTTTATCCAACGAGACTAGCAACCTCTGGACATCAGCAGCCCCTTATCTCTCCATGATCTGGTGGCTTCAGCCCAGAACTCAAAATTCTAGTTCACAGAAGTTGCAACTTGGTTCAACGGCCTCCACAGCTCTGCCAAATTGCAGAAGAAAAGAAGAATGCTCCCTCAAAAGAGCTTCACAAGTCCCTGGGCTATTCATCCAGAATGCATGTAAGAGAAAACTCTTCAACAGCGGCTAGAGAGAAGTGATTTAAAAAGAAAATTCCAAAATCTGTTGTGCTAGTAAGACAGCTCTTTTATCAAATAACCTGGACTCGAACAGAGGACACGGAATGTTTGTCAGCCGACTCAGCTATTTTATGATCTGGAAAGAGAACAAGTGGCACCTGTTTTACCAGCAGCAAGTACCGGTAGTTCTGAAAGCAAATTCAAAGTCTCTCCTGTGATCAGGAGGCACCCAGATAACTGGTTACGTGGCCTACAAAAAAAAAAAAAAACTTAAGGCCATGGTATGGATGATAAATATGGCACAGAATCAAAGGATAGATCCAGACTGATCACTGAGATCATGTAGAAATATGAAGATCACTTTCACTGACAAGAGCCAAATAAGAAACCCGCCCTAGCTAATTCTTGGCTTTTAAAATAAAAATAAAAATAAAACTCAATATTCACTATTTAAAACAGTCATGCGTATCTCCTTGTAAGTTTTATGATCCTATTATGGAAGGGATCCTGAACAACTATCACCCACAGGCATACACACACACAAACACACACAAATACACTCTGGCTATGCTATTCATCTAGAAATTTCACTGCAGGTACGTCTAACTGTTAAAATATGTCATGTTGAAGAGTAAACATCAAGGTTCAGCACAGCAGAAAAAGACACCTAGCTCTCCAGGGCCTCGCCATCTGGAATTGACCATCTGGAATTTGGCCCAAGAACCACAGGGATGAAATGTCCCACTGGGCAGCATAGAAGGATAGAAATGTGACAGCTAAAGCATATTCACAGTTGAACATTTACAAAATGTTTCACCAGCTACGAATACAAAAAAAAAACAACAAAAAAAACCCAGATCTATAAAGTCCCCAAGCAGAAGGTAACTTCTCTGATCATGCCAAACTGCAGTGAGATTCAAGTTTTGGTCAACTGGAATGAAATATTCAAAACTACCTTTTGAAGTTCTTCATGCTGAATACCCACCCCACCCCATAACTTCCCACATTCAGCTGGAAAGGGCAGATAAGGTTGATCCTTAAGGCAAATTTTCTCTGCTTGAGGTATCAAAGGCTGCCCGACATGGGACTTGTAAGGCAATACAACTGGAGACCCTGGTGGGTTGGGACAAAAGAGTAACCGGGATATAATTCAGAACAACTATCACGGCAACAACTCCAAAAGCTGAAGATTCTGCTTCTACCTTTCTCCAATTTACTCCAATGCTGAAAAGACAATTATTCCTCAATATCCATGAAGGATAACTTTTGCAGCTTGGCTACTTTAGTCAAACCTGGCTACTTTCATTTAATATTCCTGAATATATGTTGTTTTCCCCAAGGATCTCCAAACATGTTGGTTGCAGGGTCCTCATCTAGCACAGTCTTGCTAGATGGTGACTCATAGATGAAGTTGGGTTTTCTTCTGGAGTGTCCTAGAAGGGGGAAGTTGATATATATATATATATATATCTATGTGTGTGTGGACATAACATCAAATACATGTATGTACAATATGCAACACATTTACGTAAGTATACTTAACGATGACATAGAGTCCAACTCCAAATTGGCAGATTTTCTTGGTCAATGCCTTTAACGGAGACAAATCCATCTCCTAATCTCCAAATCTTTATCCAGCAATTAAGATGTTTTTCACCAATTAATTTAGAAGAACAACCTGGGGGGTGCCAGCAGGTATGGTGGCATCTGAGGAGACTTCAGCTTAAACTTTCAGGAGCTTCAAGAAGGCAATGTTTAGCAAGTAAATTGTAATTGTTCCCCATATGTTTAAACCAATTTCAACAACGCAACAACCTTCGCATTTGCACTGGTAGAGAGGAAGCACCGAATACTATTCACACCCAAAGTCTACACGAGATAAAAAGAGGTTGTGTGCTGAAGGTAAAAGCTGCTGCGCAGGAGGAAAAACTCACTGAAGTCATGAGAACGTGGAACAGTGCTTTCCATCAGCCATAGTCCATGATATGACGGACATCTCAAACTCCAAAGGTCCAAGGTGGCAAGACCAGAAGTTGTACTCTAAGTCTACCTGTGGCTTTTTTTTGTGTATAAATAAGCCCACGTGTTTCGCCATCCTTGGCAGCTACTGGTAATCAAGACCCAGCAGAATAGCGGGAAAATAAACTTCAAGTCATAATAGAAGAAAGAAACCAAAAACAATATAGGCGGTGTTCATCTCCGACCACAAATACAATCACTGGTTCTCCTAGATCCTTCAACAAAGAAACAAGAACCAGGATGGAGCATCAGGATATTTTCTTAGCTGGGGATCGTAGTACATCCACATTGAGCTTAAAGAATGGGACAGCGTTATAGAAAAGGAGGATTATGAGTTTTCCATGAAGCATAATCATGATGGACTGGTGTCCCGATGCCCAGATTCTATACCAGGGGCCATAGAAAGGATCAGAAATAGCCGGGCACAACATGTTGTTCAAGTTCACTTCAGTGATCTAAAAGAACAGGAGAAGGATTGGCTTTTAGAGGAAAAAAAATGGTCCTTGCACTGTCTTACGACAATTAGTCTACTTTTCTCAATGTCTCCAGTCCTTAAATATTTTATTTATTTATTAAATCCATACGTCGCCCTTCTCACTATCCAGAGTGTCTATGAACCTGAAATATGTCAGATCTTCTTTGTCTCCTCCGGCACCCCAGTTTACACCCAAACAACACCCTCAAACAGATGTAATTTTGAAACTTTTTTTTTAAAACAACTGCAGTTTCCTCTTGTTTAATATACTCGGCGAGATGATAAATCATTTAAAACAAGAATTCTTTTCTCTTTTCTCCAAGCTACATCTTCTGGGGGTTTTTTTTTTCTTTCTTTCTTTACTTACCTGCTCCACTGGCGTATTTTTTACTAAGCCCACCCATAGACCATCCAGAGAGAGAGAAAGAGAGAGAGAGATACAATCCATTTAAGTAAATAGACTTACGAGTCCCAAAATCTGTAAAAAACTGTAGTGGTAGACAAACATCAACCCAGTGGAGAGCAAAGCCCACCAGAAATTCCACGATGGCTCAGGAGTGTAAACACCTGTTAGAAGGAGAGAAAAAGAGAAAATGGTTTGGGGCTACTTCATGGTGGGCACCCATTCTTTCTTTAACGCAGTAGCCATTTTCACCCTGAAAATCCGAGATTATTGCCATGCAAAACAAAAGCTGGCAGAAATGCCCACGTTGCAGACCAGACTGAAAGTCAAGGAAGATAATTGCAAACATTTCAAGATAACTGGTTGGCTCCTGGCTTGAAAAAGTCTGTGCACTCATCCCTATTTCAGCAGACCAGGGCCACAGAAGTCAATGCCAGAACAGGCACGAAAGTTAATTAGTTAATTATTCAATTAATTCAATTAATTAACGGCCCCATTCCGCCGAACTACATTCTTTTAGTGACCGCTCAAAGTCCTGAGCTTACGTCCGTAATTTAGGTTGCTAAGTGAGACAGCTGTAAAGGGACTGTTGCCCCCAGTCTACGACTTTTCTTGCCAAAGTTGTTACGTGAAATCACTGCAGTTGTTCAGTTTGTAACCCCGTTAAGGGAATCCGGATTCCTTTGTCAGACGGTCACAAAAGGGGATCACATGACACCCACCCACCCCCCGGGACGCTGCAACCGTCGTAAGTGCATGCCAGTTGCCAAGTGTCCAGATTTGGATCACCTGACCACAGGTAAGCTGCAATGGTCGTAAGTGTGAAAATGGAGTCATTAGTCACTTCAAACTATCACTAAATAAAGTCAAGGACGAATTAGGAGGAGAGTCTGTCTGAGACAGGGGCCTTCAAACTTGGCAACTGTAAGACTTGTGGACTTCAACTCCCAGAATTCCTCAGCCAGCCCACAGGGCTGGCTGAGGAATTCTGGGAGTCGAAGTCCACAAGTCTTACAGTTGCCAAGTTTGATGGCCCCTGTCTCAGAATCTGTGTAATCCTCCCCCATTATTTGGACCTATATGATATTTTCCTTTACAAGTAGCCGTCAACAACCATTTGTTTAGTGACCGATGAAAGTTTGCAGCGGCACTGAAAGCAAAAGCGACTTTCACGCTTTCATGCTTACAACCGTGGCAGCATCCCCAGGGTCAGGTGACCCAAATTTGGGCGCGTGGCAACTGGCACGTACTTACGATGGTTGCAGCATCCCCGAGATCCTGAGATCGCCCTTTGTCAACTTCCCATCCCAGCTGGCTTCCGACAAGAATAAGTCAACGGGGGGAGTCTGATTCACTTAACAACCTCATGGTTCACTTAACAACCGCAGCGATTCGCTTAACTGTGGCAGAACGGTCATAAAGTGGGCACACAACTCACTTGACAACTGTCTTAGCGACGGAAATTTGGAACTCAGTTGTGGCACTAAATCCAGGGCAATTTGTGGAGAGTTCTTGCAACTCCTAACTAATGGCAATCTGATGCATCGAACTAGAAACAGTTAAACTAGAAACAGTTAACAAGCCATGGGAAAAAGCCAGGCAAATTCCTGGCAACCTGGCCAGCCGGGAAAGAAATCTACATGTTTATTTTTCCAATTCCAATTTAATTCTGAGCTTTTGAATTTCAGCCGAGGAACGCTTTCTCTTTCCTCTTTGATGTCTCTCCGGTCAGAAATTCCTTCTCTGCAAACAGTGGAAAATCACTGAATGTTGACCAGTAACTACTCATCTGGGAAATGGGCAAAAGGGAAGAGTACTGGGAGGAGAGACGGTCAGGAAGAACTGAAATCACATTTTTCCCCCTTTTTTTTCAACTTCTCCAGAGCGCCTCGTGAATCATTAGAGACAGTCCTGGACTTATAACCATTTGTTTAATGACTACTCAAAATTGCAACCAGGTTGAAAAATGTTGACTTATGACCAATTCTTGCACTTAACGACCACTGCAGCATCCTTGGGGTCATCTGACCCAAATTTGAGCACTTTGCAATCGGCATGTATTTACAACGTATTTACAAATAATATACTACTTGAAAAACATGTCCCGCTTAAGCTAAAGAAATCTGAATTGGGTTACATGCAGTGGTGGGATTCAAATAGGGGAACAACCGGTTCTCTGTGTGGATGCCGCTTCCGGAAGTCCATTCTGGGCCTGGGCAATAAAAAAATTAGCTACCAGTTCTGCCGAAGTGGTGCGAACCGGCTGAATCCCACCACTGGTTACATGTGATTGGTAAACAATGGCTTGTATTTAAGCTTTGCTGAGACTTTAATAGCAATTTTCAAGCTTTTAAAATATTAGGGGGGGAAACCCACAATTTCAAAAGAACATCCTACCAGATCAGACACTCAAGAGATCTCAAAGGAATCCATGGGAGGTGGAGGAGATCTGGAATCTAAGTTCTTGGATCTTGCCACCAAGATCCTGTCTGTCTCTCTATCTGTCTGTCTGTCTGTTTAGAAAACTTATATGGCTAAGGACTTATATTACTCACAGTAGTTATGGGAACTATGAACCACTCCACTGTTGAGAGCCTTCCCATAGATAGATCATAGAATCATAGCATTGGAAGGGACCTTGGAGGTCATCTAGTCCAACCCCCTGCTCAGGCAGGAAACCCTATAGCAATTCGGACAAATGGCTGTCCAGTCTCTTCTTTAAAACTTCCAGTGTTGGAGCATTCGCAGCTTCTGGAGGCAGGTTGTTCCACTGGTTAATTGTTCTCATTGTCAGGAAGTTTCTCCTTAGTTCTAGGTCGCTTCTCTCCTCGATTAGTTTCCATCTGTTGCTTCTTGTCCTGCCTTCAGGTGATTTGAACATATATGGCTACCTATGCTAATCCTAGGAAAGTCACAACAACATGTTCCCCAGAGAAGGTCATCAAGGCAATGTTAGTGGTGGCAACTAGGCTTTCGTTCATTTGTTCTTCCTATTTAACAACATCTTTATCCCACCTTTGACAAACATTAATGGAAGGTGAAGTTCAGGGTTTGCAGGCCACCAGTAGAGGGCAGCAGAGAGTTGCAGAAACCCAAAGTGGATGGCCGGTCTCCTTAAACAGGTTTGAAAACTCTCCTGTTCTCCTGGTCCAGGGGTGGGGAACCTTGGCCCTTTTATGGACTTCAACTCCCAGAATTCCTGAGCCAGTCATGCTGAGGGGAAAGGGAGAGGTTTCCCAGCTGAGCCATGGTGGCTCAGGAATTCTGGGAGTTGAAGTCCACAAGTCATGAAAGAGCCAAGGTTCCCCACCCGTCCTGGCCAAAAAGTGGTTGGCCAACAAATGAAGAGGTCCATTATGCAAAGTCAGTGCGGCCCATTCACACACATCTACCATTTCCTGGGGGAGGGGGAGGGATTCATTTGTTGATGACTTTCCCTATATCCAGAGGACAGACATGAAGGAATGGGTAGAAGCTTGTTTAAAAGGAGATTCAACCTAGAAGGAGAAATTTCATGACAGTCAGAAACAATTAATCGGTGGAATGATTTGCTTCCAGATGTTGTGAGTGCTCCCTCACTGGAGGTTTTTAAGAAACCTCAAGGTTCCTGCCTTGAGCAGGGGGCTGGACTAGAAGACCTCGAAGACCCTATGATTCCATGTTCTATGTTTTTAAACTGTGAAAAGTTTTCCTGAAGTTTTGCCAGTCTGCTGAACTGGAAATGTAGCAGCCTTAGTAAGAACTGAGGAGCAAAATTAACATTCAGTGGCTGATGGCTCTCCCATTCTTCTCTAGAACACAGTGATGGAGGTCCTGATTAGCTAGGAAGTGATGGAGGTCCTGATTAGCTAGGAAGACAGCATATAATTAAAGGTGACCTACCTCCTTTCCGTAGCAGGTAGATGGGGACAATATAGAGCATGATATGTTGAATGTAATAAACTTCCATTTCAAAAGGTAGCTGCAAAAAAAGAAAAAACAAGGAACAGATTTATAAATATAGACTGGCATGCACACAGCTCAGAGTAATTCTCCCTGACTATGTGGTCAACTTAGATTCAATGTCGAATTTGTTTGTAGTGCTTGTTCTTGAGCAGCCAGTATTAAGCCTTCCTGTATTATTATTATTATTATTATTATTATTATTATTATTATTATTATTATTTTAACATTTTTATTATTAGATATCCGTTTGTACATGTAAACAAAGAGAAAAAGAAAAAAAATTCAAGTTAAAGCCATTCAACTTAATACAATCATTTTAAATTTGTATTATTATTATTATTATTATTATTATTATTATTATTATTATTATTATTATCGATCATCGCACAGTCAGCCAGATGTTCAGACTGGATTTGGCATTTTGTCTACCTATCGAGTCCTTCCCAAGGATCTGGGATAGGCAGATGTGGATGTTTGATGGTATTACAGATCTCGTTGCAGGATGGAAGCTGTTCCTAGTAAGGCTGCCTTTCGCAATTGACTAATGGCGAATTTGTCAATGCCGATGATGGTGTTCAAGTGGTGCTCCAGTTGTTTTGGGATTGCACCCAAGGCCCCTATTACTATTGGTACTACCCTTGCTTGCCTTTGCCACAGTCTTTCTATTTCTATTTGTAGGTCTTTGTATTTTGTTATCTTCTCCAGTTCTTTCTCGTCTCTTCTGCTGTCTCCAGGCACTGCCACGTCCACTATCCAGCCGTTGTTGTTGTTGTTGTTGTTGTTGTTGTTGTTGTTGTTGTTGTTGTTGTTGTTAGTGGTTATAAGGCGAGGGTTAGGGCTAGGGTACAGGTAGCCCTTAACTTATAGCCACAACTGAGCCCAGAATTTTGGACATGACTCATTACTGTCCTTAAGAAGGTCCCCAGGTGATCTGACTTGATTTCACAATCGGTTTTACAACAGTTGTTAAGCACCGTGGTCACTAAGTGAACCAGTGGTCATTAAGCAAATCCAGCATTTCCAGTGGTCGCAACAAGACAAAAAAGTCACTAATCCAAATCACAGAACCACAGGACACGGCAACCAGTCACAAACGCAAGCGGCTGCCAAGAACCCCAAATCTGATCACGCGACTGTGGGGAGGTGCGGCAGTTGTAACTCCGAGGATGAGTTGTGAGTAGCATTTTTTTTAAGACTGTCGTAACTTCGAACAGTCGTTAAAGACTGGTCGTTAACCGGGGACTTCTTATATTTAGGCCACCACATTCCTTGATAAAACCAAAATCAAGAACTGCCAACACCCTTGATAAATCAGATCGTTAACGTGTGAAGCAACAGCCCCAGCTGAGATCAGACGAAAAAGAAGATGACACCATTAACAGACTTGGCTTATTATGACACTTTAGCATGATCAGATACTAGCACCACAAATATTGTGACATGACCAAGCCTCACCACATCCAAATTAGAAGCATTAGATTGGATTCAAGAAACAACTCAACTATTTTACTATGACCCAACAGTATGCATAGCTAGCTAGGGCAGGGGCCTTCAAACATGGCCCTTTTATGACTTGTGGACTTCAACTCCCAGAATTCCTCAGCCAGGCACGCTTGGATATTAATTATTGGGACTGTTGGGTTTTTTTTCTGGTGCTGTTAATCCTCATATGCCACCCGGAGCTATTGCCAAAGGATAAGTAGCCAAAGAAATGAAATGTAATAAATCAGTAAATAAACAGTGCAAGCTTTTTTAAAAAAAAATAAGGAAAGCATTAAAAGCTATTTATCTTGAGGTCCATCCAGCCCAGTATTGCAGAATCTTGGCATGGGGAGCCCAGGTCTGTCTTTAACTAGGGAAACCTGTTGGGTGACTTTAGACCAGGGGTCTTCAAACGTGGCCCTTTTATGACTTGTGGACTTCAACTCCCAGAATTCCTCAGCCAGGCACGCGTGCCTGGCTGAGGAATTCTGGGAGTTGAAGTCCACAAGTCATAAAAGGGCCACGTTTGAAGACCCCTGCTTTAGACCAATCCACACTTACCCACCTCAACCCAACTAATTTTCTGGGGCAATTGCTATGGGGAAAATTGCACAGAATAATATGTAACCCATCTGGACACAGTAAATGAAAAACAGGAGAGAAAGCTAGCAAAGAAGCAAGCAAAAAAAATACATAAACAAAGGACAGGTTGCTGGAGAAACCAACACGGATCACTGCTTTGCATTCTTAAGGGTTTAAATCAGTTTATTTCCCATACTTGGCAACTTGAAGTCCACACATCTCAAAGTTGCCACATTTGAAAAAAAAACCACTGCTCTAAATCTTCAGAAGCTGCAAACAAACAAACAAACAAAAAACCCCATAGAAATGGTTGTGATTGCTGAACAAACGGGTTTCCTCCAATGCAGTATTATGCAATTCTGAATTCTTGGCCAAAAGACAGGACTCTTGTGCTTTTGTATACATTCAGGGGATTAAACAAAAAAACCAAAAAACCACCACCACAAACAATTCCTGTATTTTGTCAGCTCTCCGTAACCACGCAACCGTATGGGAATTCCAGTTTGTGCCAAACTAAAAGGAGTGGAAATGACAGCTGCTGCTGATTGTTGACCCAAGAACTTTATTTCACAATGTTGACCCTTCTTAGCAGGAAGGAGATGTCAACATTTTTCAGAGAAATTCTGAACAAAAGATTGCACACTACCGGCACCTCAGCTCCGCTCAGCCACGCCTTAGATGGCATTTAAGTAATATTTGCTTGCTTTATATGCTAAGTCCTGTACTGAATAGTTAGTAGAACACGTTGCCTAAGAGAGGTTTCGGTGTTATGTTTAGAAGAATATTTGGCGACAGGAAAGCCTGAATCTGAGCGTCTATTGAGATTCTCAATCATCCAGGTCATGTTGTCCCAAAAGAGCTTTTTCCAAAAAGGCAACTGAACTTTCTTGTTGTTGTTGTTGTTCCTTGAAAACGTTTCGTCTCTCATCCAAGAAGCTTCTTCAGTTCTGAAGAAGAAAGAAACTGAAACAAGCTTCAGGGATGAGTTGTGAAACGTTTTCAAAGAAAAAAACAAACAAGAAAGTTCAGTTGCCTTTTGGAAAAGCATCTTTGCAACAACTGGAAGTTGAGCTCCTTCTATTCCTCATCCCACAAAGAGCTAAGCTGGCTGGGTAATTCTGGGAGTTGAAGCCCACAGGTCTTAAATCTGCTAAGGTTGAGAAAGACTGTCCAAGTTTAAGCAGTTCCCACCAGATATGTAGAGACTGAGGTCAGTGTGCTCTAGCGTTACAGAAAATCAACAGGTATTTCTCAGTGGCGTGCTTATTTTCAATAGGACTTCATCTTTCCTAGAATTCAGATTCTACCCTTCAAGGTGGGACTTTATATTGGGTATATAAAAGACATTAGACCTCATGATAGTTTGGCTTAATAATAATAATAGACTTGGAAGGGACCTTGGAGGTCAGCTAGTCCAACCCCCTGCTTGGGTAGGAAACCCTATACCATTTTGGACAAATGACTGTCCAGTCTCTTCTTAAAAACTTCCAGTGTTGGAGCATTCACAGCTTCTGGAGGCAGGTGGTTCCACTGGTTAATTGTTCTCACTGTCAGGAAGTTTCTCCTTAGTTCAGGGTTGCTTCTCTCCTTGATTAGTTTCCATCCGTTGCTTCTTGTCCTGCCTTCAGGCGCTTTGGAGAAGAGCTTGACTCCCTCTTCTTTGGGGCAGCCCCTGAGATACTGGAAGACTGCTATCATGTCCCCCCTCATCCTTCTCTTCATTAAATCAGACATACCCAATTCCAGCAACCGTTCCTTGTATGTTTTAGCCTCCAGTCCCCTGATCATCTTTGTTGCTCTTCTCTGCACTCTTTCTAGACTAAGTCTTAAATATTTGGAAAACCCATCCAGTGTAGTTTGTAAGTCTTAGGTTTCATTTTTTTTGGGGGGGGGAATGAGACCATGCACTACACCTAACCAAACTCGCATGCAGATAGTCCTTGACTTACAACAATTTGTTTAGTGGCCATTCAAAGTTACAACGTGGGTTATGACCGTTTTTCACACTTGGAACCACTGCAGAATCCCCAGGGTCACCTGATCAAAATTCAGATGCTGCTACGACTGGCTTGTGTTTATGACGGTCACCGTGTCCTGAAGTCATGGGATCCCCTTTGGCGACCTTCTGGCAAGCAAAGTAAATGGGGAAGCCAGATCCACTTAACAAACAGGTTGCTAACTGAACAACTGCAGTGTTTCACTTAATAACCGTGGCATGAAAAGTCGTAGAATGGGGCAAAACTCGCTTAACAACAGAAATTTTGGGCTCAATTGTGGTTGAGGATTACCTATATAGCATTTAGATAGTTTTGACATCTTGCCTTCTCTTTCTGTCTGTCTGTCTGTTTCTTTCTTTCTTTCTTTCTTTCTTTCCTTTTTCTTTCTTTTTCTTTTTCTCTCTCTCCCTCTATTTCTCTCTCTCTCTCTCTCTCTGACACACACACACACACACACACAGAGAGAGAGAGAGAGAGAGAGAGAGAGAGAGAGAGAGAGAGAGAGACTTCATCCCATCCTTAATAGGCAGGGTTAGCTTATTATTGTCAAATGGGATATTGCTAAATTGATATAGAATTTGACTTTGACGTCTCTGCTTATAACCGCTCTTCCTTTAGAATTAACAGACTGATTCATTTAATTTTGTATGTTGACCTCAAGATGCAAACTGCAGCTCAATTCACTGCTCCAAAGTTAACATTCCTTCCAATTTTGGAAAACAAAATTGCATTTCAATCGAAGAACGTACACAAAATTCTGTATCCTGCCTACAGGAAAGTGGGTACGACAAATTGGGGATCAAGTATGAATGTACTGCTTTACAGAAATTTGCTCACAAGTATGCCTTGTGATGTGTATGTGTGTGTGGGGGGGAGATTTGTGTATACACATGCCTACATCAGAAGAGAGTTGCCCTCAAATGGTAGGAACAACGTTTGGGCAAACATTAACAAAAACGTGAAGGTGACAAACGGAACAATTAAAAACAGGAGAAATGAAAACTAATAAATTTGTCCCTTCTATTCTGGGAGGCAGGCTCAAGATTTCCAGGGTCCAGGAGAATTTGCTGCATCTGGAAACGCCGGAGGACAGACTGCAGATGCCAAATGTGGCTAATATTTCATTTGAGCAACACTTGTATATCTCCTTTTGTTGAAAGCATTGGCAAGCTTTTTAAAATAGAAACAGCCTAAGTAGAAATATATTAAACCTGACTGCTTATACAGACAAGTTTGCTCTCGTCTGTGCAAGAAGCTTCTGAATGGACTTTCTTACGCAAAGCAGACAGCGCGTAAAACATCGGCTTCCATAACCAGGGAGGATTTTGGCTCTAATTAAAGCCATTCCACAGGAAAAGTGGAATTAGGAAGAAAGGCACGGGGGTTGATCCAGCTTGTGCTTTATTTGAGACGATTTGGGGAGATTACGCAGCTAAATTACCCAGGCGAATCTTTGCAAGGCAGGACTGCCACGTGCCTGCCCTTCAAACCGATTTTATGTTTTTGATTCTGCAACATCTTTTTTTCCTGTGGTTGGTGCAAAGGCAGAATATCGTCCAAGCCAATTCCAAAGCAGATAAAACAGCCTTCTTTCAAATGGGAGTCCTGTCTATGCTCTGGGAGACGGTCATCCCAAAACAGCGAGTCGTCATTTAATGATGGTAATATGGACCGGAATTTCCCTTCTTAAGCGATGCAGTCATAAAGCGTGACATCACGGGATCACACCACCTAGCCACACAACTCCTGGGTTTGGTCCATTCCACACTATCATTAAAGTCTAATGACAGTTAGAACAATCAACCAGTAGAACCGCTTGCCTCCAGAAGTTGTGGTCGCTCCATCACTGGAGGTTTTGAAGAGACTGGACAACCATTGATCTGAAATGGTCTAGGGTCTCCTGCTTGAGCAGGAGGTTGGACTAGAAGACCTCCAGAGTCTCTTCCAACTCCGTTATTCTGTTAATATTGTGTGAAGACTTGAGTAAGAAAGAAAAATAAAAAAGGCTGACTGAGATAAACCACCATAGGATTACCCTGGTTGGACCAGAGATAAATCAGATCAACATAGTGATAAGGATCAACGGATGACAACCACGGAACTTTGTTTTTGAATAGGCATTCTTCCATCCAGGGCCTGATTTGTCACACCACTTTAATTATTGTGATAACAGATCAACAATCATGCACTGTTCTGCAATGAAGCATAATACTCCACATTTTACCGAGTGCACCTCAATTTTGACACAATAATGTTCACTCCCTCCCAAAACAACTAATGCGGAAGGGACACATCACAATTTCTAAAATCAAAGCCAGGCTAATCTTCTCTGTATTGTTCCAATGGGTGTGTGGGTTTGTGGATGGGGAAATGGATGGAGAGAATGAATCAGCCTTATTGACCCATAATAAAGTTTGACTATGACTACAATCAGAGCCAGCAGTTAAGGGAGAACACATCATGCTTAAAGTACACAGTATAGAATTAATTATAAGTTATAACCAGACAGTCAGGGGGTATGGCTGCTAGGTCACAGTGTTGTGTTTTAAGCCAAGAGATCACAAAGACTGTCTGCTGTTGTGGAAGAATTAGCCGACTCTATGTCATTGCCCGGGGACACCCGAGTTTAGAATTCTATGTTCTTCCCAGAGGCTAATTTCTTAATTTGAATTTGTAATTTGCAAATTTGCCTTGTTGATGTTGGTGCCCTGGTCTCTCTCAGTCTTGGGATGAAAGATTAGGACCCAAAGTGAAGATCCAGTTAAACTAATTTACTGCTAAACAGCCTACGCACAGGAATATTCTCAACTAAAAGTTGGCATTTGCTAGAAATTAAATACGGGGTGATGGAAATTAAAAGAAAGTTGGACTTAGTTCACTTGTGGCTACGTAAGGATTTTAGGCTGATTCCTCTTTTAACTCCGCCCCCAGGTTCTGCCACTCCTTCTCCTACAAGCAGGACAGTCAGAGAAAGACCTTGTAAATTTTGTGAGAGCATTCTTGCAACTGTTTTATTATTTCGCACAAAAGATAAAGCACCAAAAGCCAATTTAAAAAACAATACCCCATATTAGCAAAAAAATAAAATAAAATACACCAAGCTGTGCATTCAAATTAAATGGTGGATAATAAAAAAATAAACTACTCTGAAGCACCTCAGATAACCCTGGAAATGTAAGCCAATATTTGATTAATACAGGAAGTGGAAAAGGCGTTATTTCCATTGACAGCTTTTTAGTGTTAATGACTCTATAAGGTCAAAGATCCTCAACTTCTGAGATAAGGTGAGCTGCCAATTGGTGTTAATTGTCACATGTGCACAACTTTTTGCTTGATGTGCTCTTTTACCTGGACTCATTGAAAAAAAAAAAAAGCCAGCAAGCAAGGTTTGATGGAGACAGCACTGCTGAGTCACATGCAAGGAATCACTCTATCAAAATTAAACCTGTCATTCGTGGTTTTGTAAGAGGAGTGAACTCCCTTCCTTTCCAGTAACAAGCTGAGATTAACTCACCAATCGAGTGTTAACCACAGGAAACAGGAGAGCGAGAAGGGCCCCATTCAGCATGTGCATTTGCAACCTACCAAAAGAAAAAAACAAAAGACACCTTTGCAGCATAAGGATGTCTGTTGCAGGCGATTCACAACAGTTGCCGGCGGTTCTCAAAGAAGGTTGAATCACAGACTGCCATTAGAAGAACAGTCTGAAGGACCATTGGTAGACCATCTTCTTGAAACCCTGCCCAAGGTCACCCAGCTGGCTTTGTGACAAGGGTGGGACTAGAACTCAGTCTCCTGGTTTATGGCCTGGTGACTTAACCAGTAAAAAAAAAAAAAAGCCCTGATGTAGACACACAGGAGCGGTCATCATTTAAACCAGTGGTTCTCAACCTTGGGGTCGCGACCCCATTTGGGGTCACACGACCATTTCGCGGGGGTCGCCGCACACCGCCAGCCGCCATTTTGTTTTTTTAATTTTTTTTTTTTAATTTTTTAATTTTTTTTATTTTTTTTATTTTTTTTGGCACGCGCCGGGAAAAAAAAAAAAATAAAAATAAAAAAAAATAATAAAAATAAAATAAAAAAACCCCACAAAATGGCGGACCGCAATGGGCGGATCTGCGCATGCGTGGCGCGTGCGATGGGGCGATCTGCGCATGCACGGATCCGCCTGTCGTGGCCATTTTGTTTTTTTATTTTTTTAAAAAAAATTTAAAAAAAATAAAAAAAACAAAATGGCGGCCCGTGATGGGCGGATGCACACATGCACGGCGCACGCGACGGGCCGATCTGCGCATGCATGGATCCGCCCATCGCGGCCGCCATTTTGTTTTTGTTTTTTTGTTTGTTTTTTTCAATTTTTTTCAACCCCAGGTTGGGGTCGCAGCGCGCATGGGCGGGCCAAGTGGGGTCTCAACCTGAGAAAGGTTGAGAACCACTGATTTAAACAATCTATTTGTGGTAACTCACTTACCTGAACAGAATCATGGCGAAATGGCAGGGTGGACAAGCCAGTAGAAAAATCTGACATTTAAACAAACAAACAAACAAACAAAAACAAAAAAGAAAGTTAACACCATGCTCTTTTTACTTATTTGCATCTTTACGTAGACACAGAGAGACAGAGAGAGCGCATGAAAGAAACGAAAGAAATAACTCACATTTATCACTCGATTGGGCGTTTAAAGCTTGCAATGATTACTGTTCAAATCAGGGGTTCTTCAAACTTGGCCCTTTTATGACTTGTGGACTTCAACTCCCAGAATTCCTCAGCCAGGCACAGAGCCTGTGGGTCAAGATTCCTGGCTGATTCTAAGCTGCAGCCCCAGGGCTAAAACTGAATTGGTAACTCAACCTCCTTTACAGACCAAGGCGAATCCAAAGGGCAAATCCTCACTTCTCCTGTCCATGAAACCAACATGGGTGTCATGGCACCCACCTCTTTGGGAAACTGCAAAAAATGTCATTTTTCTAGCCAAGTCAGCGTTGCAGTCAAAGTTGTTTTGAGCTGCTTGTTATCAGAGACTCAACAGTGGTTGTTTTTTTTTTTTTGCCAAGATTGATAAGTGACAGGAGGAATGATAGGAAAGAACACAACCCAACAATTCCTGGAAACCAAACATGCCCCAATTAAGTGTGTACTTTTACGGTTGAGGCAAACAATTGAGAATGAGCCTTACCAAAAAAAAAACAGATGCTGGTTCTAACTTGAACACTTTGAGTGATGCAAAAATGATAATACTGGATCGATAGAAAAGAATATTTGTAGCTCACTGGTGGACTGTGCTTTTTTCTCAGCTGGGTGGTTTTTTTACAAACATTTTATGAGAAGGAGGAGGAGGAGGCTTGCAGATATCTTTACCAAGCTAGGTAACATCATCAGTGCTACAACTCCACTCCCTTCTTGCACTGATGATGTTACCTAGTTTGGTAATGAAACATCTGCAGAAAATCACCAAGCTCAGAAAGCATTAAGGACCCCAGGGATAATACTGTATTAAGAAGAGAAATGGTGCTGGTTGAAAGAAGCATTTGCCCAAGCCAACTGAACCTTAAAGGCATTCCATGGTAATTCTGGCATTTCACACCACAACACAGAATTGTTAGTGTACCTGAGGAAGTAACAATAGACAGGGAACATGGCCACAGCTTCTCTATTACCTTGCAGGTAGTTATGAAACCACGGAGAAGGTGCTTGGCCAAGAGATTCTGCAGGAGACCGGGGGGGGGGGAGGTCTCTGGGCCAATGCAAAATGCACGATTGTGTATAAGCACGCAAACCGTAATTGCTTGGGCTGTCACCACTTGCTAAATCCCAATCCAGTGAACAAGCCACAGTGGATGGGGCCCGTGCAGTTGGCTCAACTGGACGGAATGAGTCACCTCTAACTAAGGGCAAAGTCTGCACGAGCTTCACTCTAAATATGCAAAATGCTTCATCGGTTCAGCTAAGTTCAGCGGGGGAAAAGCCCCTGATAAGCCGGAGTAAGACTTGCCGTTGAAGCTTGCAAGATTCGATCTTCTCCCCTATCCTAGCGGTGTGGTTCGCATTTTAGGTTAAGCTGCTTATATTTAACAAACAGGTGTGATAGCTCTTCACACCCCAATCAGGTCTGCTTGGATATGACAAGAGAACACGCCCAGATCTGGCTAGGAATAAGTGTGCCAAGTTTCTGAAGGCTGGCTGGCTTAACCCTTAGTACAAGTAATCCTCAATTCACAACCCATTCATTTAGTGATCGTTCACAGTTACCATGGCGCTGAAAAAAGGTAGCTCACGGCCACCCGGTCGCAGCATCCCCAGGGTCACGCGAGCAACATTCCGTTGCTTGGCAACTGACACAGATTTATGACAGCCCTAGGATCATGTGATCACCATGATCCCAGTCAGCTTCTGGCCAGCAAAGTCAATGGGCAGAGCTGGATTCATGCAAAGACCAAGGTTAACATCTGCTGCAATTCGCTGAACAACCATAGCAAAAAAGTGGTAAAATTGGGTGCAATTCATTTTTAGCAACTCCTTGGAATTAGCGGCAGAAATTCTGCTCTCGGTTGGGATCCTAAGCTGGGGACCGCTTGTAATGGAAGAACAAAGCCCTGCTCTTTCCTACTGTATTGCATGAATGCTGTTTCGGCCCCATGGAGAGGCTGTGAAACTGCCCAGTTGCAAATGCACTTCCTCCTCCTTGTAACCCATTAAAATGGTGTCCCGTCCCCCCCCCCGCAAAGCTGGGAGGGTGATTTGAAGCTTTGCAATGAAGACCCTGCAGAATCAGGCAGCTGAAATGTGGACAAGGGGATGATGACAGTCAGAAGCAGGACCAGGAGGTTCCCAGGACAATGAACTGCAAACTTTCTGCCCCGCTGCTGCAAGACTTAAACCCATCTTTCTACCCTGCTGCCTTAAACCTACTCCTCTAGGTAAGATCTACTGCCTAGCTGGCATTGCCCTGCCCGCTGTTTGCGGAGAAGCAGCAGCATGCAGAGAGAGACGCTCAGATCGTGAATATCTAGTCGTTGAGCTAATGTTGAGAGTCTAGAAAGGGTACAGAGAAGAGCAACAAAGATGATTAGGGGACTGGAGGCTAAAACATAACAAGGAACGGTTGCTGGAATTGAGTATGTCTAGTCTAATGAAGAGAAGGACGAGGGGGGACAAGATAGCAGCCTTCCAGTATCTCAGGGGCTGCCCCAAAGAAGAGGGAGTCAAGCTTTTATCCAAAGTGCCTGAAGGCAGGACAAGAAGCATCAGATGAAAACTGATTATGATGCTGGGTTTTCCCAACAGCTCGGGGCTGTCAAAGGCCTGATACAAATTAATACAGAAGCTAGAAATTGAGTGTGTTGTCGCCTCCTCCTCCTCCTTATTCTTATCATCATCATCATTAACAACAACAACAACACAAAGAGAATCTGATGCGGAACAGGGGCCACTTCTATCCCAAACCGCATTGCCAGCCAAGGTAAAGAAAAACCACTTAATTCTTCTCCCTTTAAAATAGCACTGGATTCAGCAGAAGCAAGCTCTCTGTGGCTGCTAAGTCGGAAATTATTTAAGGCTGTCACTTGATTAGGACATTTATGGCTTTTAACAGCCAAGGTGGCTTTCCACTGTGGGATAGAAATTAAAAATCCAGCATCTGTGATGCGGCTTTTCTGCAAGCAATTAATCCTCTGTTTGCAGATTCCTCGTCTTGAACACCCACGTGGGACATGCTTCTCTCTATATATAAAACAGTAAATCACCTCCAGATGTTCTCACACACACAAGCTGCCCTTAGGGTTTTCGTCAGAGAAAGAAGGCTGGGTGTCACTTATTTGAGGCTGGCATTTGCAAGGCGCGATGTACCTGTGAATTAATTTTTACTTTTGCCTTTTTTTTTTTTTTTGCAAAATAACCCAACTGCATTTCAAAACGGTGGATGGCAAATAACGAGGAGTTATTTTAAAATGTCAGAGCAGAGCAGGCTCTCTATTTTTTTAAAACATTTTTTGGTGCCAACTCCAGTGACTGGGTGCTTCGCATAAAGCAGAACTTACTCCCCACACACACCATCCCAAAAAAAGGGGGAAACGACAGCTGCACGCTTAGAAAAAATATCCTGTGCATCATCTTCCTTTCTCCAATCTGATTCCTCAATTTTAGGCTCCTATAGGAGATAGTAGACAGATAGTCCTCGAACTCAGCTGAGCCCAACATTTCTGCCGCTCTGCGAGACAGCAGTTAAGTGAATTTTGCCCCATTTTATGATCTTTCCTGCCAGAGTTGTTAAGTGAATCACTGCAGTTGTTACATTAGTGACACGGCTTCCCTGTTGACTTTGCTCGCCGGAAGGTTGCTAAAGGTGACACCGGGACACTGAAACCGTCACAAATAGGAGTCCCTCGTATTTATACCAAACATCTGGATTTTGATCACGTGACCACAGGGACGCTGCAACGGCCGTAAGTGTGGGAAAAAGGCCACGAGTCCCTTTTTTCGGTGTTGCTGTAACTTTCAATGGTCACTAAATGAACCATCGTAAGTCGAGGCGTACCTGCTTAAGATTGAGGATTGAGAAAAATGAAGAAGAAAAAAAGGCCTGGCTGCAATTCGTTGGGGTGCAGGGTACAATAATATCGTAGACATCAGTTCTGAGAGATTTCACAAGGCGGGTTACATCATGAAGGATAGGCAATGGAAGTTAGTATTTCATTAAAAAAATTAATTAAAATGGATCGAGGACAGACACCTCCTTGCCCAACAAAACCAACAAAAATCAAATTAAAACGTCTCCCGACATCTTGGAACCAGATTGCATCTTGCAAGGTGTATTTATTTATTGATTAATTGGATTCATAGAGGGTTATTCCAGGCTGTGATCTAATTAGATTTCAGTGATCTAATGCGAGACTTTATCTGTTAGCTCAAGAAATTAAAATATATGGAGCCCTGGAAGCTTCTCATGCAAGTTGGCATGTATTTACAACAGTTGCCGCATCCCGGGGTCAGGTGATCGCCATCGGCAACCTTCCCAGGTAACTTCCGACAAGCAAAGTCAATGGGGAAGCTGGATTCGCTTCACAACTGCGGTGACTTGCTTAACAACCCTGCCAAAAGGTTGTAAAACTGAGCGTGAAAATTTAAACATAAGTTCATATTAAAAAGCAATCATCATATATCCTGCAATACAACTCTAAGGATCAGTCTTTGTAAACGTCTGGTTTAATAAACATTCCTCACTCCTCACATCAAGCCTCAACTATACGCCTGATACATTTTATTTGATTGGTGTTTCTCTTATATATGGTCTATCTGCTGTTTCTAGTCTATCACCTATTGTTCATTCGAGCTTCAGAAGTGAATTCGTCTCAGTAGTGGTGCAATCTTTTATGATCCCTAACAAAATGATCCTGAGGTAGAAATTCAGTATCCTGAGGTAGAACTTCAGTACGCTTTTCCAATATTAAAGCAATCAACATTAAATCTGGGCTCATATTAATAAGCTGTCCTCATAAGGCCTGAAAATACAGCTCTTGTATATGGTCTATCTACATTCATACAATCAGCATTGAACATAAAATCATAGTATGCATCAATCATCATAGCACCTGATATACATCACTAAGTATTGATCTTTATAAACGTCTGGTTTGGTAAACATTTTTCACTCCTCACATCAACCCCAGGGGTTCGCTTACCAACCATCGCAAAAGAGGTTGTAAAATTGTTTAAGACTGACTTCACAACTGCTTTGCTTAGCAGTGGAAATTCTAGTGTCAGTTGTGGTTGCTACATCCAGGACTTCCTGTGCAGGGGGGGGGGCTTTCTCAATCTTGCAGGGTTATTCCCCCACCTGAGAGGCTTTCATTGGCCTCCCTCTTTGCAAAAGGGGGCCAAACCCCAAATTTCACTCCATTCATAACATGACACTCCATGTGTGTTATGTACGTGTACACTTTGAGAGCAAGCAACTAAATTTCATTTTTAATGTGTGCCGTTGTGCCCACAGTAAAAAGTGACAATAAAGGTTCTCTCTCTCTCTCTCTCTCTCTCTCTCTCTCTCTCTCTCTCTCTCTCTCTCTCTCTCTCTCTCTCGCTCTCTCTCTCGCTCTCTCTCTCGCTCTCGCTCTCTCTCTCTCTCTCAGCAAAGGAACCAGCAGTAAACAGCCCAGCCAAAGAATCTCTAGGACCACCCCCATCAATCCTGGCAGGGCAAGCCACTAAGAGCAGGGGTTCTCAACCTTGGCAACTTTAAGACTTGTGGACTTCAACTCCCAGAATTTATTTATTTATATTAAGCTGGCTGAGGAACTCTGGGAGTTGAAGTCCACAAGTCTTAAAGTTGCCAAGGTTGAGAACCGCTGCACTAGAGTATAAATTGAGAGCAAACCCCACTCCTTACCAGCACTGATGATGTTACCTAGTTGGGTAAGGAAACGTCTGCAAGAAAACAACCAAGCTCAGAGAGCACCAAGGACCCATCATTTCAACCCTGAGCTAAAAATATTGTCCTTTATTGATATTCTGGTTTCAACCAAGCAACTCTAAGGCAGGCGGCTGTTCTCTCTGAAAGTGGAAACAGGACCTTAAAAAACACTAACAATCCACATCTGTGCAAAAAAGCACATCAGAATGGCACTTGATAGCTCTTAAGCCCATACAGACTCCCTCTTTGTCTTTTGTTGTTTCCCTGGCACATTTTGTAAAGAGGCCACATTCACAAAAGCTAACAACCTCCTTTTTCTTTCCACTATTTTTAGAGGAGGAGGAGGAGGAGGAGGAGGAGGAAAAAAACAACAACTTGAATGGGGCTCCTGCCAGATTACATTGATGTTATTGCCTTCCTCACAGACTACAGCCTTACAGGTTGAAAACTAGCTTGTTTTGTAATCTGCACATGACAGAGTTGAAAAGTTGGGATGCTTCAAAGTTTATGCAAGCGGACAAAAACTATTTACACAGATGTCTATGAAGATTCTCAGTCATCCAGGAAGAAGAAGAAGGAGGAGGAGGAGGAGGAGGAGGAGGAGGAGGAGGAGGAGGAGGAGGAGGAGAAGAAGAAGAAGGAGAAGAAGAAGAAGAAGAAGAAGAAGAAGAAGAAGAAGAAGAAGAAGAAGAAGAAGAAGAAGAAGAAGAAGAAGAAGAAGAAGAAGAAGAAGAAGAAGAAGAAGAAGCATTCCTGTGGTCACATGATCAAAACTCAGATGTTTTGGCAACTGGCAGGTACTTGTGACAGTTGCAGCGTCCCAGGGTGATATGATCCCCTTTTGGGACCTTTTGACAAGCAAAGTCAATGGGGAAGCCAGATGCCCTTAACTACTGTGTGACTAACTTAAACAACTGCAGTGGATCATTTAACAACGTGGCAGGAAAGGTTGTAAAACGGAGCGGACTCACTTCACTTAACAACGAAAAATTTGGGCTCAGTTGCAGTCCTAAGTGTAAATTTCCTGTAAATTTCCATCTTATCCATTCACAGCCTCTGGCTGTTGCCACAATATATTTTTTCTGGCTTTAGCAAATGGATTTGATTTGTTTCAAAGATAGCTTGGGTCTTTGTGGCAAAACGGGAAAAAAAAACAAAAACATGAGGCTGTTATTATGTATAGCACAGCAAAGGCAAACAATAGTCACTTGAAGGATGGTTTCCAAGATATACATCAACAGGTACTGCAAACTGATTAAAGAATGAAGGGGGAAGTAAAAATTAAATATTTACCTATGTTATTTTTAAGGCTGGGTTTTTTTGTGTGGGTTTTTTTTCCTTTTCTTTTTAAACATTTACAAATAACCATATGGCGTAGATTTTGTTATTAAGCTCAAAAAACTACATTTCTTTTTTAATATCATGAAAACAACTCAACATATTCTTTTTTTTTAAAAAAGGATTTTAATAGTTTTCTATCATTACAATGGTCACTAAATGAACCATCGTAAGTCGAGGCGTACCTGCTTAAGATTGAGGATTGAGAAAAATGAAGAAGGAAAAAAAAAGGCCTGGCTGCAATTCGTTGGGGTGCAGGGTACAATAATATCGTAGACATCAGTTCTGAGAGATTTCAGAAGGCGGGTTACATCATGAAGGATAGGCAATGGAAGTTAGTATTTCATTTTAAAAAAATAATTAAAATGGATTGAGGACAGACACCTCCTTGCCCAACAAAACCAACAAAAATCAAATTAAAACGTCTCCCGACGTCTTGGAACCAGACTGCATCTTGCAAGGTGTATTTATTTATTGATTAATTGGATTCATAGAGGGTTATTCCAGGCTGTGATCTAATTAGATTTCAGTGATCTAATGCGAGACTTTATCTGTTAGCTCAAGAAATTAAAATATATGGAGCCCTGGAAGCTTCTCATGCAAGTTGGCATGTATTTACAACAGTTGCCGCATCCCGGGGTCAGGTGATCGCCATCGGCAACCTTCCCAGGTAGCTTCCGACAAGCAAAGTCAATGGGGAAGCTGGATTCGCTTCACAACTGCGGTGACTTGCTTAACAACCCTGCCAAAAGGTTGTAAAACTGAGCGTGAAAATTTAAACATAAGTTCATATTAAAAAGCAATCATCATATATCCTGCAATACAACTCTAAGGATCAGTCTTTGTAAACGTCTGGTTTAGTAAACATTCCTCACTCCTCACGTCAAGCCTCAACTATACGCCTGATACATTTTATTTGATTGGTGTTTCTCTTATATATGGTCTATCTGCTGTTTCTAGTCTATCACCTATTGTTCATTCGAGCTTCAGAAGTATATTCGTCTCAGTAGTGGTGCAATCTTTTATGACCCCTAACAAAAGATCCTGAGGTAGAAATTCAGTACGCTTTTCCAATATTAAAGCAATCAACATTAAATCTGGGCTCATATTAATAAGCTGTCCTCATAAGGCCCGAAAATACAGCTCTTGTATATGGTCTATCTACATTCATACAATCAGCATTGAACATAAAATCATAGTATGCATCAATCATCATAGCACCTGATATACATCACTAAGTATTGATCTTTATAAACGTCTGGTTTGGTAAACATTCTTCACTCCTCACATCAACCGCAGGGGTTCGCTTACCAACCATCGCAAAAGAGGTTGTAAAATTGTTTAAGACTGACTTCACAACTGCCTTGCTTAGCAGTGGAAATTCTAGTGTCAATTGTGGTTGTTACATCCAGGACTTCCTGTGCAAGGGGGGGCCTTTCTCAATCTTACAGGGTTATTCCCCCACCTGAGAGGCTTTCATTGGCCTCCCTCCTTGCAAAAGGGGGCCAAACCCCAAAGTTCACTCCATTCATAACATGACACTCCATGTGTGTTATGTACGTGTACACTTTGAGAGCAAGCAACTAAATTTCATTTTTAATGTGTGCCGTTGTGCCCACAGTAAAAAGTGACAATAAAGGTTATCTATCTATCTATCTATCTATCTATCTATCTATCTATCTATCTATCTATCTATCTATCTATCTATCTATCCATCTATCTATCTATCTCTCTCTCTCTCTCTCTCTGTCTCTCTCTATCTATCTACCTACCTGCCTATCTAATCTATTATCTATCTATCATCTCTCTCTCCATCCATCATCATCATCATCATCTCTCTCTCTCTCTCTCTCTCTCTCTCTCTCTCTCTCTCTCTCTCTCTCTCTCTCTCTCTCTCTCTCTCTCTCTCTCTCTCTCTCTCTCTCTCTCTCTCAATTTGATTTTCCCTTCCCTTTTCATATCCCTCAACTAAGCCATGTCCAAACAGAAGCCTGGCACTGGGGCAAATTAGCCATCAATAGACACGTAGACCGAAACAATTATCTACAGACTATGCAAAAGAGACAATCACCCAACCAACAAAAGAAGACCCAAATACTTCCCCACTGGCAATCAGCACTTAGATGAGCATAGATTAATTCCAAGATTAACATGGGACCAACAATCAAGTAAGCAATACCCTAGTGAAGAAACTGCAAAGGAACCAGCAGTAAACAGCCCAGCCAAAGAATCTCTAGGACCACCCCCATCAACCCTGGCAGGGCAAGCCACTAAGAGCAAGGGTTCTCAACCTTGGCAACTTTAAGACTTGTGGACTTCAACTCCCAGAATTTATTTATTTATATTAAGCTGGCTGAGGAACTCTGGGAGTTGAAGTCCACAAGTCTTAAAGTTGCCAAGGTTGAGAACCGCTGCACTAGAGTATAAATTGAGAGCAAACCCCACTCCTTACCAGCACTGATGATGTTACCTAGTTGGGTAAGGAAACGTCTGCAAGAAAACAACCAAGCTCAGAGAGCACCAAGGACCCCTCATTTCAACCCTGAGCTAAAAATATTGTCCTTTATTGATATTCTGGTTTCAACCAAGCAACTCTAAGGCAGGCAGCTGTTCTCTCTGAAAGTGGAAACAGGACCTTAAAAAACACTAACAATCCACATCTGTGCAAAAAAGCACATCAGAATGGCACTTGATAGCTCTTAAGTCCATACAGACTCCCTCTTTGTCTTTTGTTGTTTCCCTGGCACATTTTGTAAAGAGGCCACATTCACAAAAGCTAACAACCTCCTTTTTCTTTCCACTATTTTTAGAGGAGGAGGAGGAGGAGGAGGAGGAGGAGGTGGAGGAGGAAAAAAACAACAACTTGAATGGGGCTCCTGCCAGATTACATTGATGTTATTGCCTTCCTCACAGACTACAGCCTTACAGGTTGAAAAGTAGCTTGTTTTGTAATCTGCACATGACAGAGTTGAAAAGTTGGGATGCTTCAAAGTTTATGCAAGCGGACAAAAACTATTTACACAGATGTCTATGAAGATTCTCAGTCATCCAGGAAGGAGGAGGAGGAGGAGGAGGAGGAGGAGGAGGAGGAGGAGGAGGAGGAGGAGGAGGAGGAGGAGGAGGAGGAGGAGGAGGAGAAGAAGAAGAAGAAGAAGAAGAAGAAGAAGAAGAAGAAGAAGAAGAAGAAGAAGAAGAAGAAGAAGAAGAAGAAGAAGAAGAAGAAGAAGAAGAAGAAGAAGAAGAAGAAGAAGCAGCAGCAGCATTCCTGTGGTCACATGATCAAAACTCAGATGTTTTGGCAACTGGCAGGCACTTGTGACAGTTGCAGCGTCCCAGGGTGATATGATCCCCTTTTGGGACCTTTTGACAAGCAAAGTCAATGGGGAAGCCAGATGCCCTTAACTACTGTGTGACTAACTTAAACAACTGCAGTGGATCATTTAACAACGTGGCAGGAAAGGTTGTAAAACGGAGCGGACTCACTTCACTTAACAACGAAAAATTTGGGCTCAGTTGCAGTCCTAAGTGTAAATTTCCTGTAAATTTCCATCTTATCCATTCACAGCCTCTGGCTGTTGCCACAATATATTTTTTCTGGCTTTAGCAAATGGATTTGATTTGTTTCAAAGATAGCTTGGGTCTCTGTGGCAAAACGGGAAAAAAAAACAAAAACATGAGGCTGTTATTATGTATAGCACAGCAAAGGCAAACAATAGTCACTTGAAGGATGGTTTCCAAGATATACATCAACAGGTACTGCAAACTGATTAAAGAATGAAGGGGGAAGTAAAAATTAAATATTTACCTATGTTATTTTTAAGGCTGGGTTTTTTTGTGGGGGTTTTTTTTTCCTTTTCTTTTTAAACATTTACAAATAACCATATGGCGTAGATTTTGTTATTAAGCTCAAAAAACTACATTTCTTTTTTAATATCATGAAAACAACTCAACATATCCTTTTTTTTAAAAAAAAGGATTTTAATAGTTTTCTATCATTACAATTTATTTGTGCTTAAAGAACAACGTATTGTCTGGGTTAATTTTTGCTTCGTCATAAAATTTAAGTTCTTACTCTCCATCTCATTTTTTTCAACCATTGATAAAATAGGTTCCATGTTTGAAAGTATTCTGTATCTTCTTTTTCTTTAATTATCAATGTGAGCCTATCCATTTCCGCACAGTCCAATATTTTCTTAATTATCGCTTCCTCCGACGGTGTTATCTCATTTTTCAAAACAACTCAACATGTTCTGTTTGGTATCTTTATAAAGATTAACTTTTTTTAAAAAAACAAAAGTCTTTGTTTTAAATTTAAAAAAAACAGAGAGAATGCTATTCTCCCAATGAAATTGCTAGAAATAATTATATTTGGATAGAGTCATTGAAGATCCAGCGAACTGATCGTGCTGGATTAAGGCCACATGGGATAAAGAGATTATCTTCATAAATGAAATTTTGTTTTAAGAAAATACCTGAAATTTATTTATTTTTATTTTATTTATTTATTAATTTAATTTCTATGCCGCCCTATTCCGGAGAACTCAAGGCGGCTCACAACAATATTAGGATTATAGCAGGGTGACTAACTATGGATTGTGATAACAACCCACCATTGACTTCATTTTGTAGATGAGCCTCCAGGCATCTGGAATTCATCAACATCTGGAGGCCCTATCACTGAGCTTTATTAATGGGCTACCAGTTTGCTAGTAGCAGTATCTACACCTTGTAGTGGCGAACATATGGCACGCATGCTACAAGTAGCATGCAGAGCCCTCTCTGTGGACATGCGCACCATCGCCCCAGTCCTAGGCCTTCAGCTGGGTTTTATAAAACTTTTTTTGCTTTAGGCCTCCGCTGCCATGTCCAAAAAAAAGGTTCAATCAATCAGTCAATTTCAACTTCTTGTGGGGAAAAAAAAGATCTCGCAAAGTTGGAATTGATTAACTTTTTAGTCCCACCCAGTCTGCCGTTACCACGGCAGCCATGCCCACCAACGGGCCACACCCACCAGGCACCCAACGATAATAAGTGGGTTTGGGGTTGCCGTTTGGGCACTCGGTCCCTAAAAGGTTCGCCATCACTGTCTACACCAGTGGGAGAACCACCATTGACTCTCCTGACCTGTTGGATTTTAACTCCCATCAGCCTTAAACAACAGGCTCAATGGCAAATGATTATGGGATCGGCAGTCTCAAAACTCAATCCCTTGGCTTTGTTGCTAAGGTGTGGCCACTTCCAGCTGCGTAGCCTTCAACTTCCAGAATTCCCTGCTATCGGAGCTGATATGTGCACATCTGGAAATGACTAAAGCTAGGTTCTCCACCCTAAATGTCTCCTTCGGTAGAAATGGGGGTTATGAAACTTTGCATAAACGTTTTTTTCAAGAGTATCTATGCTTAGTTCAGATTATTAATATGATTTCTTTACCTTCCTGTATTAGACACCCCTCCTTACTCTCACGGTTGCTCAGGCTGAAACACAAACACGCACAAAAATCCAAAATAATTGATCAAACAGTCTAAATCATTTATACAGCTCAATTGTCCAAATCAATTAACTAGTCCAATAATTTGGCACATTCCAACCAAAATCCTGACTTCTGATAAAGTAGTAAAGCTGCACCATTTCTAGCGAACAGACTTATAGATAAGAGCGAAGGTCTTATAGACCAGGGGTCTCCAACCTTGGCGACTTTAAGACTTGTGGACTTCAACTCCCAGAATTCTGGGAGTTGAAGTCCACAAGTCTTAAAGTCGCCAAGGTTGGAGACCCGTTATGGACCTTCCCACGAAATTGCAGCAAGGGTGGTGGGGAGTAGTTTTGGTGACCCTAAAAGTGGGGTTGTCCAATGTGGGGCTTCACCCACCACCACCCACCCCTCATATTTCATTGCAGTCTCAATGCTTCCAGAACCCAGAATTTAATCTTCTTGCTTCCCTGTCTTCTTTGATCTTGTGTCACTTTCTTTCCAGCCGTGTCCTAATCATGGACAGTTCCACTATCACCAAGTTAAGACTAAAACAAACTTTAAAGCTTGTTTGACTCCGTGCCCTTTCCTACAGATCTCCCTTTGAGTTCTGTTTGGTTTTATGCACCTGGTTACAATGGCTTTTCCCGCGCAAACTGAAAGCTGACAAACGACTACTCTGAAGATTGGACCAAGGGAAATGGTTTTGCTAACTGGATGGCCTCTGGATTTCATACGGTTCCCCAGAAAGTGGACTGAACTAGCTGCTGGTCAAAGTGCAAAAGCCCAGTGGCCGCCTGGCTTAAAGAAATATTGCTGTTAGAAAAATTAGATGCAAACAAACGAACAAGCAAGTCCACTTGCTTAGATGAGAAGTGGAATGTTTTCAAAGAAAAAAAAATCAAGAAAGCCCACTTGCCTTTTGGAAAAGCACCTTTGGGGATATTCTTCTACGTGTTGGAAATGTAAAAAAGAAAAGGTTACCTTTTTTCATATATGGTGGACATGTAGAGAAGCACAGGTGTATTGGCATATGGTCTGGGAATGGGTAATAGAAATGACTAGCCAAAACATTCTATACAAACCTGAGGCATTACTATTAGGAATATTAGAGAAAAATGTAAATAAAGAGGACACATATTTAATCATTCACGTGGCTACGGTGGCAAGGATACTATTTGCTCAAAAATGGAAAGCAATAGAAACACCGAGTGAGGAAGATCTAATAAAGAAAATTATGTTTTGCGCAGAACTAGATAGGTTAACTAAAAGATTAAAAAAACAGGAAGACACAGAATTTTATCTGATATGGAATAAATTTTATAGATGGAGGGAAAAAAATAGAGGCCACCAATAAAGAGATAAGTTAAAATAGAGATTAGAAATGTATAGTTTGTATATAAATAAGTCATATGCAATTAATGTACAATATGGACTGAGATGTCAGTCAAAGACGATTTACCATGTTCAATGTTTTTAATCCTTTCTTTTTTTTGTATTCAATAAAAACTTTTAAAAAAAAGGAAAAGCACCTTTGGGATAACGATAACCTGGATGACGGAGAATCTCCGTGGACACCTGCCAGCTTTCCTTTTCCAGAGCAATAGAGCCCTATTCAGTCATCCAGCTCATGGTTCTTTCAAGTGGACCTTGTTTTTCCTTGAAGACGTTTCGCTTCTTATCCAAGAAGCTTCTTCAGCTCTGACCGAATGATGGAGGATGGAAGGATTCATATTCCTTGCAGTCGTCTGGTCGTTAGCACTCTTTCTGAGAGTCATGGAGGCCACTGGGAGGTTGATCCACCAGTCAGTCAGAACTGAAGAAGCTTCTTGGATGAGAAGTGAAACGTCTTCTACCTAGCAAAACAAGAAAGTGCAGTTGCCTTTTGAAAAAGGCACCTCTTCCATCTCTCCTGAAACTAATCTTAGCATCTCTTGAAGGTCTCCAGAAAGGCTATTAGAACAGCCACCAAACTGTCATTTTAAGCAGCTCCTTGATTAGTTTCCATCCGTTGCTTCTTGTCCTGCCTTCAGGTGCTTCTTCCCTCTTCTTTGGGGCAGCCCCTCACGTACTGGAATGCTGCTATGATATCACCCCTATTTCTTCTTTTCTCTAGAGTAGCTATGGTCCAATTCCTGCAACTGTTCTTCCTATGTTTTAGTCTCCAGGCCCTTCATCATCTCAGTTACTCTTCTCTGCACTTTTTCTGAGTCTCAATGTCTGTTTTATAATGGGGTGACCAAAACGGGATGCAGTATTCCAGATGTGGTCTTACTAAGGTTTTGTAAAGCGGTATTAATGCTTTGATCTTGACTCTATCCCTCTGTTGATGCAACCAACTGTACTTGGCTATTTACTTTTAAGTATCTTTGGCTGTACTTTGTGATCAAGGAGGAGGGGAAGACAACTATCCACAAACACAAGAATAGCTGGTAACATTCAACTCACATTCCTATGTTCCTCCTTTAACTGGGGAGGGGGGAGAAGCCAGCCCACAGATTGGTCCTGAAAGAACTTCCCCAGAAGACCCTGTTGGTGGCACCAGCCTTGCAGTCTTTCAGAGATTACAAAAGAGATTTGCATTGTCTCAAATATTTGAATGCTGGATCTGTTCCAACTTCACCTCTTTGCTAAGGAGAGGCAGAGAGACCAGTTGCAAAATAAACTTTGGCACTGATTAAAAAAAAACAGGGAATAAAAATAAACTCTTTTGGCTAAAATAAAAACAGCTGGCTCTTTGGATACAAATGGCCTTTCCCATATTTCAACCTACCTTGGCCATCTTGAGGCCGACTAGATGGCTGTGGACGATGGTAGCTACCGTATAGTACAAACCGTGGGGGTCCTTGGTGCTCCCTGAGTTTGCTGGTTTTTCGTTACCCATATAGATCTGAAACCTCTTCCAGAAAACCACCAAGCTCAGAGAGCACCAAGGACTTCCCAGCCCAGTTCAACCTCCAGCTACAAATATCCTCTTCTCCTAGTAGTTCAAACTACCTGGAGGAGCACAGCTCCTTACCTGCATCATCGTGACCACATGACATGGGTTGAGCAAGTAGATGACCGTCCGGGAAGCAAACTTGAATCCCACTTCCAGCCCAAAAGTCAGGCAGAAGGTCACCAGCAAGAGGTTTTTGCCCCAACATTCCTCCTTGACCCGGGACTGAGCCAAGCGGTCAGCAGCTTCCTTGGCCGTGGACCATCCAATCTTCCGCAGAGAGACCAGGATCTCCAGGATCCCCACGAGGATGAAGACCACGCTCTCCAGCAGACGCTGCTCCCAGGGGAGGAAGGAGGCGCACTCGCGACCCCCGTTGCCTTCAAAGCTGGGGTCCACCCCGCCGTATATCCAGTCCATCAGGTTGGAGAAGCTGTAGCGACTCATGGTCCAGGGGGACTCCCCGCCTGGGTTGGGAGGGAGCAGGGGCGAGTTGGAGAAGATCAAAGCCAGGACACCGTCCAGGGGGCGAACCATGAAATGCCAGGACTCCCTCCTTCACAGACTGCCTGCCCCCTCTCGGGAGCCAGGACTGGGGAGGGGGGCTCAGAAAGCCCCAAGAGCAGAACCTGGTAAGAAAAGAAAAACAACCTAACTTAGCCCAGGACCCTTCCTTGTTCACTTGTCCAGCCCGTTACCCCCAACCCTAGACAGGCGTTGAGATCAGCCACATTGGAACCACCTGGACTACACCTCCCATCGCCGCCCCCCTCCCCAACATCCCAGGCCAAGCAAGATGGGCTCACCCCCCAGCCAGCTCCCAGCTGGGTGAGGAAAGCAGCTGCCTAAACTCTCTGGCGCTTTGCTGGCTGGTGAACTGACTGGGGCGGACGCCACCTCTGCACGACACCCCTGCGAGGGAGGGCGCTTGGGCAGCAGCAGCGGGAGGGGGGAGGAAAGGCGGGGAAAAGAGGGGGAGGGGGCAAGGGAAGGAAAGGAAAGGGAGCCCAAAAGCCCCTGTCTCTCTGCCAGGACCTTAGGGGGGGAGGGAGGGAGGGGGAGGCAGGAAGATCTTCTGCACTCCCCGTCTTGCCTCCCCCCACCCTCAATGCCTGGAGGGGAGGGGAAGAGAGGGAGGGAAGGACCCCCTCCCCTCCCCCCGCGCTCCCTCCGGCCTCGCAGCCCCTCCAGCCAAGCAGGGATCGGGGCGAGGCACCCACCGCCGCGCTCCGCCTTCCCAGCCCCGGGAGAGCCGCAGCCGCGCCTGGAGGGGAGCTCGCCCGCCGCCCGGATCGAGCAGGGACGCAACAATGTGGCCGCGCAGCTCTTCTCCACCGCCGCCGCCAGCCGCATCTCCAGCCGACGCGCCCGAGATTGGCTGCTCGGGACCGCCCGCTCCGCCTCTCGGAAGGCGGCTCTTGGCGGGCCGGGGAGGGCTGGAGGTGGCCGCACTTGCGCGGCCGCCCGCGCCCCCCCCCCACTTCCCCCGCACGTAGCAAGCTAGCAGCTCAACGGACGGGAGGCGGCGGGGCGCTTTCGTCTCCGGGTAGCCCGGCCGGGGCTGCGGCTGCTTGGCGGGACTGGGGGTGGGGAGGGGCGGAAGGGAGAGGAGGAGGAGGAAGTGGGGCCTTCCCTGCACGTGGAAATTTCCTGCCGTTTCTCTGGGCCACGTGTGTCTGTGGGGGGGGGAGATTCTTTCTTCCCCTTCCTTCCTTTCTTTCTCTTCCTTCTTTTCCCTGTCTTTCTTTCTTTCTTTCTTTCTCTTCCTTCCTCCCTTTTTCTTCCTTTTTCTTCCTTCCTTCCTTCCTTCCTTCCTTCCTTCCTTCTTCCTTCTCTTTATTTTCCTTCTTTCTTTCTCTTCCTTTCTTTCTCTTCCTTCCTTTTCTTCCTCTTTCTTTCTTTCTTTCTTTCTTTCTCTTCCTTCCTCCCTTCCTCCCTTTTTCTTCCTTCCTTTTCTTCCTTCCTTTTCTTCCTTCCTTCCTCTTCCTTCCTTTCTTTCTCTTCCTTCCTTTTCTTCCTCTTTCTTTCTTTCTTTCTTTCTTTCTTTCTTTCTTTCTTTCTTTCTTTCTTTCTTTCTTTCTTTCTTTCTTTCTTTCTTAGCTTGATGCAGCGTGTGTTGGAGGGGTTCGCCCTGTGAGAGCTGCCTGCCACGAAATCTCATTTCGGCCTGTGCTGATTATAGGGCACCTTTAAAGGGACAATCTAGTTGTTCTTCTCTATTCGGTTCTCAAGGCAGCAGGCGCGCCGCGCACGAGGCTGTCTAGCTAGCCGGCTCGCTGGAGCCCGCTTCCTGCCCCTCGGGAGCTCTTTGCAATGGGAGGCCAGAGAGCGGCCGTCCAGCCTCCCAGGAAAAAAAAACCCAAAATGATCGGTGAAAGCGACTTTCGTTTCCTCCCGCTGAGATGCGAGTTTTCTGCCTGCAAGGAATTGACTTCGGCAAGAGCTACACGCGGTTGAGCGCGTAGGTGATGCCTTCCTGTGGGTGACTAAGCCTTCTTTTCCCTCCCCAGGGTGCAATAAACATTCATGGCTGGGTTATGCCGAGAGAGAAGAGTATGTGGAGTGGAGTGGAATAGAATAGAATAGAATAGAATAGAATAGAATAGAATAGAATAGAATAGAATAGAATAGAATAGAATAGAATAGAATAGGAAATAAGAATAGAATAGGAAATAGAATAGAATAGAATAGGAAATAAGAATAGAATAGAACAGGAAATAAGAATAAAATAGAATAGGAAATAGAATAGAATAGGAAATAATAATAGAATAGAATAGGAAATAAGAATAAAATAGAATAGGAAATAAGAAAAGAATAGGAAATAGAATAGAATAGGAAATAAGAATAGAATAGAATAGAATAGGAAATAAGAATAGAATAGAATAGGAAATAAGAATAGAATAGGAAATAGAATAGGAAATAGAATAGGAAATAAGAATAGAATAGGAAATAAGAATAGAATAAAATAGAAAATTAGAATAGAATATAGAATAGAATAGGAAATAAGAATAGAATAGAATAGGAAATAAGAATAGAATAGGAAATAGAATAGAATATGGAATGGAATGGAATGGGGAATGGAAGAATAGACTAGAATATAGAGTAGAGTAGAATAGAATATAGAATTGGGAATGGAATGGAATGGGGAATGGAAGAATAGACTAGAATAAGGAATAGAATAGAATATAGAATAGAATAGGAAATATAGAATAGAATAGGAAATAGAATAGAATATAGAATAGAATAAGGAATAGAATAGAATAGGAAATAGAATAGAATAGAATAGAATAGTTGGAAGGGACCTTGGACGTCTTCTAGTCCAACCCCCTAATCAAGCAGGAGATCCTATACCAGTGATGGCAAACCTATTAGAAACTGCAACCCAAAACCCACTTATGTATCCTCAGGTTCTGGGTGGGCGTGGCCCATTGGGTGGCCATGGCTGCGGTGATAATGGCAGACTGAGCGAGACTAAAAAATTCAATCTGATCAGCCAAATGCAAATAAAATTCAATGGAGCGGGGATAAATCAGAGAAGGAAGCAAAGAACCCAAAAGAGAAAGATTGCTCCCTTGCTGACTTTGCTTTCACACTTCCTTCCCTCCTCTGTTTTGGCTTTGCATCTATTTACATAAATCAACAGATTGAGCTAGATATAAATTCTCACCGTCTGGAGTGTAATTCTTTTTTTAGGAAGAAATAGGTACTGATTTGGTAGCTGTACACACACACATACCCCTACACCCACAGACACACACCCACAGACACACACACACACACACACACACACACACACACACACGAGAGAGGAGGGAGAGGGAGAGAACCATTGAGTATTAATAACAAACTCTCATTCTGGATCTCTTTGAGTTTAAAACTGAATACGCTGATCAGTTAATTTCCGCGAAGCCCTTTGGCACAGCAGCTGCCTTTGAAAGCATTGGAGGAACCCTTAAATTAATGCCCTTCTCCGCTTGCCATCTGCCTTCTCCATGCTTTTGACTCCATAATTGTGATGCTGCTGGATTCTGTTCTTACCGGTTGTCTTCAATCTCAGATGGTTGCATTATTGTGCTATTCGTGAATTAAAGAATCTATGCTGGTCGACTTCTTTTTAGGAACTAGCTATACAATATTGATAATATAATATTTCTGTTAATTGCACAAGGATCCTTCCCTCCCTCCTGAAGGAAAAAGTATCTGCAATTCTACATAACTGTAAAATCCCATGCCCAATGTGACAGGTACAACTGTACAGGTTATCCTTGACTTACAACAGTTTGTTTAGTGACCGGAAGTTACAACAGCACTGAAAAAAAGTGACTCACAAAAAAAGTGTGTTTTTCACACAACCATTGGAGCATCCCCACGATCATGTGATCAAATTCAGCCATTTGACAACTGACTCACGTTTATGATGGTCGCAATGTCCTTTTTGCGACCTTCTGACAAGCAGAGTCAGTGGGAAAGCTAGATTCATTTAACAACCACATTAGTAACTTAATGACCACAGGGATTCACTTAACAACCGTAGCAAGAAAGGTCATAAAATGGGGCAAAGCTCACTTGGCAAATGTCTCGCTTAGCAACATAAATTTGGGGCTCAGTTGTGGTTGTACGCCGAGGAGTATGTGCACTTTTGGTGCACAATGGCATGATCTAGGTTTGAGTTTTATTCATGACCCGGAGGTGTGTGTGTGTGTGTGTGTGTGTGTGTGTGCAGCTGTCATAACTTTGAAAACCGGCCACAAGTCGCTGCAGGGGGTTCTGTGGTGACTTGGAACAGATTAAGTAGGCAGCTACCTTTTCCAAAACAGATGCATTACGCCTTTCCCACAAACATTGCTTGTCATCTAGAACAATATCACTTTTCCTGTTCGTCCATGTGATTCTCTTAGCCTCAGCTTTAATCTATAGCTCAACGTTACGTGGACATCTTTACAATGAGGGATTTCAGTCCCTTTAAACGGGTTCATGCCAGCTGCATTTGAATCCCGTCGTGCCTTGTTGACATTTTGAAGGGCATGGCGCCCCCTGGTGGTGGGTTGCTCTAGAAGAATGTTTGTGTCCTCTTTTTCACTTCCGTGTAAGAAGCCCGTCATTCTTTCGTTTTCCTCCGCCGGCTAAAGGTGAGGAGAGGGAACCTTTCGAAACAGCAGCCAAATGCAGGCGGCACCTTAACCGTCACAGACACAAAAGGGGCTCTGTTCAAACGGATAGTTAGCATTTGAAAGAATCAATGTTGGCTTTCCTTCCTTCCTTCCTTCCTTCCTTCCTTCCTTCCTTCCTTCCTTCCTTCCTTCCTTCCTTCCTTCCTTCCTTCCTTCCTTCCCTTCTCTGTATCCTCCCTCTCTCTCCCCCTCCCTTTCTTCCTTCTCTCTATCCTCCCTCCCTTCCTCCTTTCCTTCCTTCCTTCCCTCTACCCTTCCTTCCTCTCTCCCTTCCTTCTTTATCCCCACCTCCCTCCCTTCTCTCTACCCTCCCTCCCTCCTTCCTTTCTCCCTCCCTCCTTCCCTTCCTTCCTTCCCTCTACCCTTCCTTCCTTCTTTATCCCCACCTCCCTCCCTTCTCTCTATCCTCCCTTCTCTCTACCCTCCCTCCCTCCTTCCTTTCTCCCTTCCTTCCTTCTTTATCCCCACCTCCCTCCCTTCTCTCTACCCTCCCTCCCTCCCTCCTTTCTCCCTTTCTTCCTTCTTTATCCCCACCTCCCTCCCTTCTCTCTATCCTCCCTCCCTCCTTTCTCCCTTCCTTCCTTCTTTATCCCCACCTCCCTCCCTTCTCTCTACCCTCCCTCCCTCCCTCCTTTCTCCCTTTCTTCCTTCTTTATCCCCACCTCCCTCCCTTCTCTCTACCCTCCCTCCCTCCTTTCTCCCTTTCTTCCTTCTTTATCCCCACCTCCCTCCCTTCTCTCTATCCTCCCTCCCTCCTTTCTCCCTTTCTTCCTTCTTTATCCCCACCTCCCTCCCTTCTCTCTACCCTCCCTCCCTCCTTCCTTTCTCCCTTCCTTCCTTCTTTATCCCCACCTCCCTCCCTTCTCTCTACCCTCCCTCCCTCCCTCCTTTCTCCCTTTCTTCCTTCTTTATCCCCACCTCCCTCCCTTCTCTCTACCCTCCCTCCCTCCTTTCTCCCTTTCTTCCTTCTTTATCCCCACCTCCCTCCCTTCTCTCTATCCTCCCTCCCTCCCTCCTTTCTCCCTTTCTTCCTTCTTTATCCCCACCTCCCTCCCTTCTCTCTATCCTCCCTCCCTTCTCTCTACCCTCCCTCCCTCCTTCCTTTCTCCCTTCCTTCCTTCTTTATCCCCACCTCCCTCCCTTCTCTCTATCCTCCCTTCTCTCTATCCTCCCTTCAATCTCTCTACCCTCCTTCCCTCCCTTCTTTATCCCCAACTCCCTTCTTCTTTTCTGTGCTGCTTAGGTTGTCCCAAGCTAGCATTTCCAATATCCTGAGAATCTTGCCCACTGTTCAGCATTCCCATTCACTTGGCTCTCCAGCTAGGTAGGAATAATGAAGATGTTATCCACTCGGTCATGTCTGACTGGGCAATTCTCTGGGCCAGGCCTCTCCATGCCTTCCGCTCTTGCCCTGCTTTTTTTGAGTTTTCCTTTGCTCTGGCTGGTGTCGGTTTTGATGGGTGTCCAGCCACCATGTTCTTTGGTGACCTGGTTTCCTTTTACCACAAACTCTTCTCAACGTAATTGCTTTCTCCAACTGAATTCTCCTGCATGACCTGGCCAAAATAAGTGAGACACAGTTTTGAGATTTTGCCTTCTAGTGGCATGTCTGGCGTTAGGCACTCCTGTACCTGCTTGTTAGTCACCTTTGCTCTCCAAGGAACACGCAGGAGCCTTCTCCAGCATCACAGCCCAAATAAGTCACTTTTCTTCCAGTCTTGTTTTTTTAAAGTCCAACTTTCACTACCGTAGGTAGCTACAGGGAACACAGCAGAGTGAAATAACCTACGTTTGTTTGCCAGGCTGACTGATGTCCTTGCTTTTCCATATGTGATTCATGTTCATCGTTGCTGTGTGACCCACTGCAATCCGATGTTTCATTTCTGGGCTGCATTCACCGCTTTGAATAATCTGTCATCCTAGGAAAGTGAATTTTTCCACACATTCTATCTCTTCGCCATCAATTTCCATTTTGGTGTTTCCATTCCTTGCAGTGGTCGTGGGCTTGGTCTCTGGGCTTCAGGAAGAGAACAACATTCTCACTTTCTTCTTTGCTTTTCTTGATCAGATGCCCCAGGCCTTTTTTTTTTTTTTTGGAGGGAAGCTACTATATATAAAAAAGATTCCAGCTGGATGCTTCTATGGGTGGGCTTAAATAGCATTTGCGTCTAGAGCGTTTGTTTTTATGTCCTTCAGCTAGAGGTGTGTCTCCACAAATATAAACAATGGCAGGAGCTTTGAAGGTTTACCATAGCCTGCAGATGCCCCTGGCCTCAAGAATGGCTGGAATATACATTCAGGGATACTGGTCTGCCCTCTTCCTCCTCCTCTACCATCACTACCATCACCACCACTTCTCCTCCTCCTCTTCCTCCTCTCCTTTTCCTCCACCACCTTCTCCTCCTTTTCCATCATCTCCTCCTCCTCCTAGTGGACGACCACTTAAATAGGAGCCAGCAGTGTGCTGTAGCTGCCAAAAAGGCCAGCGTGATCCTAGGCTGTATTATCAGAGGGATAGAATCAAGATCAAGTGAAGTGTTAGTATCGCTCTATAACAGACATGTCAAACTCGCGACGTCACGCAATGTATCGGGACTGTTTTGCCATTGCCGGCAATGGGGTGGCCGCGGCTTCCGTGTGATGCGTCCGGCTCGCGGGCCGGCAGTTTGACACCCTTGCTCTATAACAGTGGTTCTCAACCTTTTTCAGGCCGAGACCCCATCTGCGCCGCCCATGTGTGGTGTGACCCCGACCTGCGCCGCGCATGCGTGGCGCGATGGGCCGAACCGCGCATGTGCGGCGCGACGGGCCAAACCGTGCATGCGCAGCATGCGTGGCGACCCGAACCGCGCATGTGCGGTGCGACAGGCCGAACCGCGCGCGCGACGGGCCGAACCGCGCATGCACGGCGCGACGGCCTGAACTGCGCATGCACGGCACGCGCGACAAGCCGAATCGTGCATGCGTGGCGCGACGGGCCGAATCACGCATGCGCAGCACGCGCGCGACGGCCGAGGGAAAATGGGGGAAAAAATGGTGGACTGCGGTGTTTGGTGACCCCCGTGAAACGGTCATTCGACCCCAAATGGGGTCACGACCCACAGGTTGAGAACCGCTGCTCTATAAGGTCCTGGTAAGACCACACTTGTAGTATCGCATCCAGTTTTGGTCACCACAATGTAAAAAAGATGTGGAGACTCTGGAAAGAAGGAGAGCGGAGAAGAGCAACAAAGATGATTAGGGAGCTGGAGGCTAAAACATATGAAGAACAATTGCTGGAATTGGGTATGTCTAGTCTAATGACGAGGGGGGGACATGATAGCAGTGTTCCAATATCTCAGGGGCTGCCCCAAAGAAGAGGGAGTCAAGCTATTCTCCAAAGCACCTGAAGGCAGGACAAGAAGCAAGGGATGGAAAATAATCAAGGAGAAAAGCAACCTAGAACTAAGGAGAAACTTCCTGACAATGAGAACAATCAGTGGGACAGCTTGCCTCCAGATGTTGTGGGTGCTCCATCACTGGAGGTTTTTAAGAAGAGATTGAATAACTGTTTGTCTGAAATTGTATAGGGTCTGCTGCTTGAGCTGGACTAGAAGACCTCCAACATCCCTTCCAACTGTGTTATTCCGTTAAAAGTCCGTGGAAGTATCAGTCACTACAAAATGCAGCCAAACACCTGGGGATTCCCAGCATTTGCAAGCTGAAAGCTGCTTAGCATTCACCCGCTCCAGTTAAGATGCTCAATCTGGCTTTATTACCCTAAACCTTTAAACCTGACTTTAAGAAGAATGCTTTTTAAAAGTGCATTACAAAACAATTGTTCATTTACAGCCAGGACTTTAGTAATTAGGATAAACCATTTCTTTATCCAAATCGCCTTACACATTTGTGAAATCTCTTTTCTTCCAGATCAGTAATTTCACACTTTTGAAGGTTAAAGAGTGAACTTTTACCACCAGAAATGTGTTCTTTTGCAATGCTGTTGTAACTTCACTTACTCACCAAACAAATTATTATAAGTCAGAAAGGACACATATCATCATCATTTTAGCCACTGTTTATCCAATGCAGGATGAAGGTCTCTTCCGCATGTTTCCAGCCAATACAGTCCTGAGCTTTCGTTTGCCAATTGGGCCCATGTATATATCTATCTTGATACATCTACCTTGTATAAAGCCACTATGAATTGAACATTTAAAAAATGAAATTCAATGTAGATAAAAGTAAGGTTTTACACTTAGGCAAGAAAAAACAACATTGTAGGTATAGAGTAGGTGAAAGTTGGCTTAACAGCAGTAATTGTGAGTAGGATCTTGGAGTCCTAGTGGACAATCATTTAAATATGAGCCAGCAGCGTGCTGCCCATGGCAAAAAAGCAAATGCAATCCTAGGCTGCATTAACAGAGGGGTGGAATCAAAATCACAAATCACAAGGGAAATATTTCTTCACCCAGAGGGTCGTTGATTTATGGAATTCACTTCCAGAAGGGGTCGTGACAGCTGTCAGCCTTGACAGCTTCAAGGCAGGGCTAGATAGATTCATGGATGCCAAGTGTATCGGTGGTTATTAAAACGGATGTCCATGTGCCGCCTCTATGTTGGTTGAGGCAGGCAGGATTCCCTTGAGTACCATTTGTTGGGGGTCAAGGGAAAGGGAGGGTTTTGCCTTCTCTTTCTGCTCAAGATCCCCATGTACAATTGGTGGGCCACTGTGTGACACAGAATGCTGGACTCGATGGGCTTTGGCCTGATTCAGCATGGTTCTTCTTATGTTCTTATGTTCTTAGTGTTAATAACGCTTTGTAATGCCTTGGTAAGACCACACTTGGAATACTGCATCCAGTTTTGGTCACCACAATATAAAAAAAGACGTGGAGACTCTGGAAAGAGTGTAGAGAAGAGTAACAAAGATGATTAGGGGGCTGAGGGCTAAAACATATGAAGAACAGTTGCAGGAATTGGGTATGTCTAGTTTAAGGAAAAGAAGGACTAAGGGAGACATGATAGCAGTGTTCCAATATCTCGGGCTGCCACAAAGAAGAGGGAGTCAAGCTATTTTCCATAGCACCAGAAGGCAAAACAAGAAGCAGTGGATGGAAACTAATCTAGCTGAGAAGCAACCTAGGATTAAGGAGAAATTTCCTGACAGTGAGAACAATCAACCAGTGGAACAGCTTGCCATCAGAAGTTGTGGGTGCTCCATCACTGGAGGTTTTTAAGAAGAGACTGGACAGCCACTTGTCTGAAATGGTATAGGGCAGGGATCTGCAACCTTAACAACTTTAAGACTTGTGGACTTTGGCTCCCAGAATTCTGGAAACTGAAGTCCACATGTCTTAAAGTTGTCAAGGTTGCAGACCCCTGGTATAGGGTCTCCTGCCTTAATTTAATTTAATTTAATTTAATTTTTCGGATTTATATGCTGCTCCTCTCCGAAGACTCGGAGCGGCTTACAACATAAACAAAACAGTACTTCAAAACTAAGTCCAAATCTAAAAATCATTAAAAAATACAACCCCAGACGCATTCATCATTCATTCAACATTCCACAGTCAACCCCAGGCCTGCCGGCAAAGATAGGTCTTAAGATTCCTCCGGAAGGCCGGGAGAGTGGGGGAAGCACGGACTTCAGGAGGCAGTTGGTTCCAGAGGGTGGGCACCACAACAGAGAAGGCCCTCCCCCTAGGACCCGCCAGACGGCATTGTTTCGCTGACGGGACCAGGAGGAGGCCGACCCTGTGCGCTCTCACCGGTCGAAGGGAAGTATGTGGCAGAAGACGGTCCCGTAGCATCGGGTTGGACTAGAAGACCTCCATGGTCCCTTCCAACTTGGTTATTCTGTTATTCTGAATTTAGCTTGGAGACTTCACCTTTAGTTACTAAAATCATCCTAGCAGTAGGACTTTGAACATACGGTTCACACCCACCTACATGCACACCATGCACACACAAAGTGGGGGGGAGAGAGATCTTACCATTCCAGTTTATTGGAATGGAGGGGGAGGGAATTCAACTCTGGAAGAGGATCAATCACACACTTTTACGAAGCATAAAAAATACAAGACACTTTCCAAATCCATTTGACGTTTTGATTCATCTTTTCATTGCTGGAGTAACGTTCCAACTTGGAAAACAACCAGTAGAGTTAATATCTTTTTAAGTATTGTGGTTTGCCTTGTCTGACTCTCATCATTATCTCGTTTAGGATATATCTGAGCTCATTCCCAGGTCAGTGAAAACATTTTTCAGAGTGTGCAGTTTGAACTTTGGGAACTATTGAGTGATGCGGTTATTTTAAAGGTTTTTTTTTTAAGATAGCAGAAAAGGAGTTAATTCAATAACTGGGTGAGCCCAGCCACTGTACAGTGTGAAACCTTTCAATCTGAGCATTATTTTTGGCTCTAGGTCTCCTACAAATATCAGAGTCAAATCCCAAAATAATACTCATTTCCTTGTAATGACTCCAGCAGCTTCAGTAGCAGATAATATTAGTCATATTCTGCTTATTAAGCTGTAAGGCATTTTTCCCCTGAAAACCCCGTTAACAATGACCTTATTGGAATTTCAAACTGTCCTGTACTTTTCCTTTCGTAGGAAACCACCCCTAATCTTTGCTCCTATTTTTAGCATGGCTCAGAAGTCCTTAGAGAACATTTTCTCAGATGACAGGCTAATAAATTCCTGTTAAAAGTACTGGCAGATATTTTATATTACATTACATTACATTACATTACATTACATTACATTACATTACATTACATTGTATTATTTATTTTAATATTTTATTTTATTATTTTATTTTATTTTACTTTATTATTTTATTTTCTATTTCATTTTATTATTTTATTTTATTTCATTGTTTTATTTTTTACTTTACTTTATTATTTCATTTCTGTCCTTTTTTTTTCAAGTGGCCAAGTTTGAGGACCCCTGGATTGTAGAATCATTAAAGAACAAAAGGAGCGGCAAAATGAAATGTGAGTGACAAAAGTTAAAACAATGTTTTATTTATTTGAAATAGCTAAAGTGAATTGTTCAATTGTTCTGCGGTGCGTTGTCCTGCGGCTAGCTGACTGTGGTGAGCTGCCTGTGGAGGGCTTGTCCTACTCTGACTTGGGAGGGTCTAGCCCAGTGGTTCTCAACCTTTTTAATGCCGTGACCCCCAACCGGTCGTAAGTTGAGGACTTCCCAACTGGTCGTAAGTTGAGGACCCCAACCGGTTATAAGTTGAGGACTTTCCCTGTCCGGGAGCGCTGCACATGCGTGGTGCCGCCCCCTGCGCCAGCCGAGGCGTAGCTGGCAAGGGGCAGCGATGGCGCAGGGCGACCACCGGCTGGGCCACCAGCTGGCCCAGCCCAAGGGAGGCAAGGCACCCGCTGAGCCCCACGCGCGCCAGCAACCCTCCCTGCGCCCGCCGGCCTACCACCTCCCACCCTTGGCCCTCTTTTACTTACAGTTTTAGTAGTTGCTCAGCAGGGAGGGGTGAAAACTTCCAGACAGCTCGCCTTCGCTGCAGACAACTTGCAGCACCGTTTGCAGACTGGGACTTTTGGCGGGCTCAGAAGGGCAGAGACAGCCTGGACAATTCCTATTGGCTTTTGAAAGCCAATAGAATTAGACTCTATTCAAGGGAGTCTATTCTATTGGCTTTCAAAAGCCAATAGAATAAGAGGGAGTAGCACAGCTAAGGAAAAGGGGGAAAAATGGCGGACTGCGTTGTTTGGCGACCTCCGTGAAATGGTCGTTCGACCCCAAATGGGGTCGCGACCCACAGGTTGAGAACCGCTGGTCTAGCCCCACCCTGAGCAAATGGTCCCGTACCCGATGCCAGTTACTTGGCTATGCCATGCGGTGGATCTGTTCCTGCCTGCATCTGTTTGGTTAAAAAAGGCAAGGAACGAAGATGCAAAACGAGTAACTCAAATGTATCTGGCGTATAGTTGAGGCTTGACGTGAGGAGTGAAGAATGTTTACCAAATTTGACGTATACAAAGACTAATACTTACTGTTGTATTTTATGATCTATGATGAATGCTTCTTAATATGATATTATGATTATTGTTGATTGCTTTAATAAAAAATTTTTTTAAAAAAAGCACATTTGCAACTCCCCCTATCCCTCTTTCCTGGGTATGAATGAACATCCCTGTGCCTGAAATTCTTACCCAGGAATTTAAGCTGGGAAACTGTAATTTGATCCAGAGAAGTCAAGTTGAAACAGAGGTTTCAAACTGGGTTTTTTGCTCTCAAGTCCCACCTTCCATGCCCCTGATGTGACAGTCATGTGTAATATTGGCTTCTTAAGTTAGGAATGGCAAAGAATATTTTAACACCACGTGCTCAGTTGTTATTCCAAGAGGACACAATTCTGGCTTGTAACAACAGGCTTGTTCCGTGTTTCATAACATATTCATGACTTTGAATATGTTTTTGCAGAACCAGGCTTAATGCTGGCAACCATGACCGAACTATTAGGTTTTTCTCATCCCTTTCCCAGTAAGCCCTGTTGTCCTTGGCTAAGGGGAAAGCCAGTTTGGGGGGGGGGGTTTAAAGCATGAGGCTAGAAACTGGGAGACGGTGAGTTCTAGTCCTGCCAGCTGGGTGACCCTGAGCCAATCACTCTCTCTCTGCCCTGGGAAGCAGGCAAGGGCAACCGCTTCTGAAAAACCTGGCCAAAAAAGTGCACGGACTCCGGTCGGCAATCAACTGGACTCAACACCGACCTAACTTAACCAGCCAGCCAACCAACCAACCAACTAAAAGAATCAACCCATTAAGTCAATAAAATAATTGCTGGCATGACATCATGTAAGAATGGGACCGGTCAAGCTATTAAGAAGAGACTGGACAGCCACTTGTCTGGAATTGTATAGGATTTCCTGGTTGGACCAGAAGACCTGCATGATCCCTTCCAGCTCTGTTACTCTGTTATTTATTCCGAATTCCACTTTGCAGCAGTCTGAGCATTTTGGCATGGAGTAGAACAGCAGTTGGCAGAAGGGTCCTGGTTTTCCTTAGAACCAAAATACGGAGCATCTTTGGTGTGGGGGTTAAAGTGCCAGCTAGAAACCAGGTGCCCGAGTTGTAGTCTCCCCTTAGGCACAAAGCCACCTGGGTGACCGTGAGCCAGTCAGGCCTTCAGCCCTAGGAAGAAAGCAATGACAAGCCACTTCTGGCATCTTACCGCAAAAATGCAGGGACCTGTCCAGGCAGGAGTCAACACCCACTTGAAACCACCCACAAACCTATAAATAGGGGAAGCAGCTGTTTTCTAGTGGGCTGAAGGCAATGAAGTCCACATGTGGTACAAATCATAATTTCTTTTGTTTGGGCTAAAGGCAAGATGTCAACCCAGTCACTGCGTTTGTAAGCTGTTGTTGATAAAGTTTAATGGACTCTAGATAGAAACACCCCACTGAGTCAGCCTTAACGCCTGACAATTACACAAATAAGTCCTTGCAATTTTCTTGGCAAGGTTTTCCGGAAGGATTGTGTCACTGCCTTCTCCCTACGACAGAGAGGGGGATTGGTCCAAGGTCGCCCCCCCCTGGCTTTGTGCCTGGGGCAGGATTAGAACCCACAATCCCTTGCTTTCTAGCCTGGCGCCCTGAGCCACCACACCAAACTAGTCCTCATTGTTTATATTACAGGTACTTATCCACATTTGAACTATGGTGCTAGCGTATATTATTGTGTACACCATGGACAGCCGGAGTAACTACAAGTAATCCTCAACTTACAGCAGTTCGTTTAGTGACCGTTCAAAGTTAAAACGGCCCTGGAAAAATGTGACTTATGACCGTATTTCAGAGTTAGGACTTTTGCAGCAGCTCTAAGATCACGTGATCAAAATTCAGATGCTTGGCAACTGGTTCGTATTTATGACCATTGCTGGGTCCCAAGGTCATGTGATCCCCTTTTGCGACCCCTCTGACAAGCAAACTCAATGGGTCTGGAATGGTATAGGCCAGGGGTAGGCAACCTTGGCTCTTTTATGACTCGTGGACTTCAACTCCCAGAATTCCTGAGCCAGCACGGCTCAGCTTGGAAACTTCTCCCTTTCCCCTCAGCATGGCTGGCTCAGGAATTCTGGGAGTTGAAGTCCACCAGTCATGAAGGGGCCATAGTTCCCCCATGCTGGCTCAGGAATTCTGGGAGTTGAAGTCCACGAGTCATGAAGGGGCCATAGTTCCCCCATGCTGGCTCAGGAATTCTGGGAGTTGAAGTCCACGAGTCATAAAAGAGCCAAGGTTGCCTACCCCTGGCCTAGGCTGCTTTATGACTCGTGGACTTCAACTCCCAGAATTCCTGAGCCAGCATGGCTCAGCTGGGAAACCTCTCCCTTTCCCCTCAGCATGGCTGGCTCAGGAATTCTGGGAGTTGAAGTCCACAGAGTCATAAAAGAGCCAAGGTTGCCTACCCCTGGTATAGGGTCTCTGCTTGAGCAGGGGGTTGGACTAGAAGACCTCCAAGTTCCCTTCCAGCTCTATTATTCTATCTTCTTTGTTCTAGCATGCTATTTATCATTAAACTATGATGACAGAATGCCAGCCCTATCATGGAAGATAGCCTCCCCAGAATCTCTGACAGGTTTTTTTCCCTTTTTTGTAACAGTGGGACACAACCTGCTAGATAGAAATGCCAGTGATTCTGCATGCAAAATAGGTCAGCTACCCCTAAGTTATGAAGTCTTCCCTAGAATTCTTGGGTGTAAAGGAGCTGGGAATTTTTTCCAAGTTTAGGTTGCCTCTGTAAAGTTCTGCTTTCATTCCCCTTTGGTTTCTGTGCTTAAAGGGAAGACCCCCAAAACATTACGAGTCCTCTCCCTTCCCCACCTCTTTCCCCCCCCCCAAAAAAAACACACAAATCAGTCAGTTGATGGTTGTGGCAAAACTCAACCCTGCATAAATATGTGAATGCTCTAACTGCTTTGGCCCTTGGCAAGAGAAGGTAGAACAGATGGTGGCTTGGGGAAGTTCTCAATCTGCAATTCAGATGAACATGCCTGCAGGGCATCCCAAAATGAGCAAGCCTCAAGAGTGATTCATGCTCATTAAGAGTTATGCCTGTGGTTGCCTGGACCTGTTGGGCGTTTCCATTTAGAGCCCTGGGGGAAGTTGAAGGACTATGAACAGCTGCCGAGCCTTGCACAGGAAGTGGGGGTGGGGGGGTCCTGTCCTCAAAGAGAGTGTCCTGGACAGATGTCAGGGCCCCACCCCAAGATGCATGGTGGGTGTTCAGCTGCATTGTGCAAAACTTTACGCTATGCCAAAGAACAAATATCACTTCAACAAGTACCCCGTCACTCTCTCCCTCTTCCTCTCCCCTATTTATCCTATCTATCTATCTATCTATCTATCTATCTATCTATCTATCTATCTATCTATCTATCTATCTATCTATCTATCTATCTATCTATATCTATTTATCTATCCATCTATCTATTTATCTATCTATTTATCTATCTATATTTATCTATCTATTTATCTATTTATCTATCTATCTATTTATCTATCTATTTATCTCTGTATCTCTCTATCTATTTATCTATTTATCTATCTATCTATTGATCTATCTATTGATCTATCTATTTATCAATCTATCTATCTATCTATTTATCTATCTATATCTATCTATTTATCTATCTATCTATTTATCTGTCTATCTATCTATCTCTCTCTCTCTCTCTCTATCTATCTATCTATCTATCTATCTATTTATCTGTATCTATTTATCTATCTATCTATTTATCTATCTATCTATTTATCTATCTTATCTATTTATCTCTATCTATCTATTTATCTATCTATATCTATCTTATCTATTTATCTATCTATTTATCTATCTATCTCTATCTATTTATCTATCTATCTATCGATCTATCTATCTGTCTATTTATCTATTTATCTATTTATCTATCTATCTTATCTATTTATCTCTATCTATTTATCTATCTATTTATCTATCTATCTATTTATCTATCTTATTTATTTATCTCTATCTATCTATCTATCTATTTATCTATCTATCTATCTATGTATTATCTATCTATATCTATCTTATCTATCTATCTATTTATCTATCTATCTACCTATCTATTTATCTATCTATCTATATCTATCTTATCTATCTATCTATTTATCTCTATCTATTTATCTATCTATTTATCTATATTTATCTCTATCTATCTATCTATCTATCTATTTATCTATCTTATCTATTTATCTCTATCTATCTATTTATCTATCTATCTATCTATGTATTATCTATATCTATCTTATCTATTTATCTATCTATTTATCTATCTATCTACCTATTCATCTATCTATATCTATCTTATCTATCTATCTATCTATCTATTTATCTCTATCTATTTATCTATCTATTTATCTATCTATATCTATCTATTTATCTATCTATTTATCTATCTATATCTATCTATTTATCTATCTATTTATCTATCTATCTATTTACCTATCTATTTATCTATCTATCTATTTATCTATCTATCTATTTATTTATCTATCTATCTATTTATTTATCTATCTATCTATTTATCTTATCTATCTATTTATCTATCTTATCTATTTATCTCTATCTATCTACGGTATCTATTTATCTATCTATCTATTTATCTATCTATCTATTTATTTATCTATCTTATCTATCTATCTACCTATCTATCTATCTATCTCTAATCTATCAGCTCCACAAAGAGATTGATTAGCCAATGAAAATGGTCAACAGCTAAGTTGTCCGGTTTCTAATCAGACAGGATGAACTCGTCACACAGCCTCTTTTCCATATTCTCAGAGACAAACATCACAGGGAATGGGTTTCCTTCCATCTGTGGCAGCCCTTCAAGGAAACCATAGCAACCCCTTTTATGGAGAGCGCACAACGATGCGCAAAGCTCCGTGTGCATGACCTCAAAGCAGATGCTGTCTGTGCTCTTCCCAAGAGGTCAGAGGAAGTGGACCATCTGATCCTTTCCAGTTGGAGATGTCTGAAAGGCTGGATCATGCAGTCTTGGGGTGGGTGGGGGTGGAGGGGGGGTTGAGGGCTGACTGAAGAATAACTTAGTGATCCTGCAAACCACTCAGCAGAAGGGAAAGGAGGAGCCCAAATATATGCCGCTCATCTTGTGCATCCGCAGCATCAAGAAGCAACTGTTTAGCAACCTGTTAGTACAGAAATAGATCACCCTTTAAAGCAGGGGTAGGCAACTTTGGCTCTTTTATGACTCGTGGACCACAACTCCCAGAGTTCCTGAGCCAGCATGGCTCAGCTTGGAAACCTCTCCCTTTCCCCTCAGCGTGGCTGGCTCAGGAATTCTGGGAGTTGAAGTCCACAAGTCATAAAAGAGACAAGGTTGCCTACCCCTATCCTAGGACAAAAATTAAGAGCAGGGGTCTTCAAACTTGACCCCCTCATGACTCGTGGACTTCAACTCCCAGAATTCCTGAGCCAGCCAGCCAAGAATAGAATAGAATAGAATAGAATAGAATAGAATAGAATAGAATAGAATAGAATAGAATAGAATAGAATAGAATAGAATATTTATATAGAATAGAATAGAATATTTATATAGAATAGAATATTTATATAGAATAGAATAGAATAGAATAGAATAGAATAGAATAGAATAGAATAGAATAGAATAGAATAGAATAGAATAGAATAGAATAGGGATATGGAATAGAATAGAATATTTATATAGAATAGAATAGAATAGGATAGGATATGATATGAAATAGAATAGAATATTTATATAGAATAGAATAAAATAGAGTAGAATAGAATAGAATAGAATAGAAAAGAATAGAATAGAATAGAATAGAATAGGGATATGGAATAGAATAGAATATTTATATAGAACAGAATAGAATAGAATAGAATAGAATAGAATAGAATAGAATAGAATAGAATAGAATAGAATAGAATAGAATAGAATAGAATAGAATAGGATAGGATAGGATAGGATAGGATATGGAATAGAATAGAATATTTATATAGAATAGAATAAAATAGAGTAGAATAGAATAGAATAGAATAGGGATATGGAATAGAATAGAATAGAATAGAATAGAATAGAATAGAATAGAATAGAATAGAATAGAATAGAATAGAATAGAATAGAATAGAATAGAATAGAATAGAATATTTATATAGAATAGAATAGAATAGAATAGAATAGAATAGAATAGAATAGAATAGAATAGAATAGAATAGAATAGAATAGAATAGAATAGAATAGAATAGAGCTGGAAGGGACCTTGGAGGTCTTCTAGTCTAGTTCCCTGCTCAAGTACAGGAACTACCGGTACCTGTACTGAATGCCACCTTACTCTTCAACCTGCAGGGATGGTTGCTTCTGGCTCAGGCACATCCAGTACGGAACTGGAACATGGAGAATGGAAACTGATGTTCCATACTTTCTTTTTATAGCCTAATCTTATCAGGCGTAGATTATACTAAACCATGCCTACAATCACTATTGACAAGACATAATTAGAGTTAGCATCTCATGGCTTTGGGGGCAGTGACAGAAACCAAAAACAAATGGCCTGAAACCTGAAAAAAAAAAACCACAAATGCACCCCAACAGCGTTACCATGAAACCGTCATAGGGGAAAAACAGTTGTTGTAAGGAGTCACAAGTAATGGTAAAGTTTCTACAAGTGGATTAATAAAAAGGGATCTTGGAGGTGTTCTATTCAAACTCCCTGTTCAGGCAGGAAACCCTATTTCAGATGAATGGCTGTCCAGTCTCTTCTTAAAAACGTCCAGTGTTAGAGCATTCACAGCTTCTGGAGGCAAGTCGTTCCACTGGTTAATTGTTAATTGTTCTAACTGTCAGGAAATTCCTCCTTAGTTCTAGGTTGCTTCTCTCCTTGATTACTTTCCCTCCATTGCTTCTTGACTTGCCTTCAGTCCTGCCTTTTGGAAAATAAGTTGATCCCCTCTTCTTTGGGGCAGCTCCTCAAATATTGGAACACTGCTGTCGCGTCACCCCTAGTCCTTCTTTTCATTAAACTAGACATGCCCAGCCTCTTAATCATCTTTGTTGCTCTTCTCTGTACTCTTTCTGGAATATCAACATCTTTACAATAACAGTTTGTTAAGAGAGAGTTTTGAAACTTTAATTTTGTTTTGTTTTAGTATTATTATTTTTCCTGTTAACTATTTTGTCGCTAATGTAATAAATAGAACATAGGTCAATAATTTGCAAATAGGTTTAGTTGTTTTAAAAAATTAAACTGTTTTGCAAGGGGTGGGAATCGTAATGTATTAATCAATATTCAACTAGGGGAGACAGTTATATGTATATGTGTTGGTCTTTTTTTTGATGCACCTTTTTCTTTTCAAATGTTTTGATTTTTCTGCATTTTTGGAATTTTTACTTCATTTGGAGGTGTGGTTTTTTTGGGAGTTTTATATTTTGTATTTTAACTTTGCCTTGAAGAAAATAAAAATGTATGCAAAAACCAAAAAAGCAGGCACAGAAGTATCTCAGGACTGAGTGATCCGTTCTCCGTGTTCTCTGAGCTTGTTTCTTTTCCTGCAAATGTCTCATTGCCAAAATATTCTGCAAAAATCTCTCCAGGAAGAGAAACAAACTCAACAAACACCAATAAACAATTATTAGGAACAGGTCCCCCAAAAAGAAGCAATACTGTTATATTAATTCATTTAGTAAACAGGATAGAGTTACTATCTACTAAATAAAGTCTCACTCTTGCACTAACCATTATTCTCTGAGGAAGTTATAAAGAGTGGATATTCTGTGCAGAGAAGTTTGCACCGAGAGGAAGTTTCTGTCCAGTGGATTACCAAGAATCCATGATCATAATAAATAAAGATAATAAATGGAAAAATAGGTATGTAGAAGGAAAAGTCTTCATCAAGGTTCAGTCCAAGCAGGGGATAAACATGGCGACTGCTTTAGAAAGAAGGTTGCACTTTATTGAAGAATAGACCCTGACAGAAAGATGGCTCTGGAAGAAAAGAGTGACTACATGTAGTAGGGAGTGGGTTTTATACCCCCTTGGGCTTTTGTTTGGAGTAGTTTCCTGTTCCTGTTCGAGGCTTTGTATTTCCTGTGTCATGTACTTTGACCTGAGTCTGAGTGTGTCCCTTTGGCATCTGTGGGTTAATCCTATTATGGCCTCTCCTAGAGTTTGGGTGGAGTATGTAGATTTTAGGTCTCTTTGTCTTCCTAAGCTTCTAGCTCAGTGCTTCTCAACCTTGACAATTTTAAGGTACGTGGACTTCAACTCCCAGAATTCCACAGCCAGCATTGCTGGCTGTGGAATTCTGGGAGTTGAAGTCCACGTGCCTTAAAATTGTCAAGGTTGAGAAACACTGTATCTAGCTGGAGGGCTACAGCCTTCCTGAATGGATTATCACATCTGCATTTCTACAGAGCTGGTTTGTGCTTGAGGGAGGGAGACTTGGGGCTATTAAGAAAAACGGGCTTTTCTGCCTCTTTAAGATCCTTTGAGGAAATATAATGTTCTGCCCTTTTAATATTTCCTTCTCTCTGTGTGTGTTGGGGGGCTGACTTCCCACACTTGCATGAGCAAAGAAGCAGGATGATAATCTGAATAATAAACACATAATAGCTGACTAAAATAAAGCTGCTCTTAAAAATTGTGTAAAAGAGATCAGTGGAATAAGGGGAATTAAATGTGGAGAGGAAGTGTTAGAGTTTTACTTCCTCATGCAACTTTGCTTCCATTTAACTTCTTAGGAAACTTCTATTACCAGACAGTGGTTAGATGAGATGCTTCCTTTATGCACTTGGATATTTTCACAACGTTTGCCTAAATGCAAATATTGTTTGTTCCTGGGAAGGCAGCAACGCCACTCTAAGCTTCTATGTGGCTAGATGTATTCCAAATGTACATCTGTCTTCTCTTTTTTATTCTTTAATGCAGTGTTTCTCAAACTTAACAATTTTAAGTTGTGTGGACTTCATCTCCCAGAGTTCCCCAGCCAGCTTGCCAGATCCATTGACCAGATGGATTATATCCCAGGGTTCTGAAGGAGCTGGCAGACCTGATCTCAGAACCACTGAACCATATCTTTCAAAGGTCCTGGAGCACAGGGGAAGTAAGAAAAGAGCTGATGTAGCACAGAAGCGCTGCTTGAGCAGGTCCGTAAGATTATCTGGGACAGTACACATCCTCTTCACGACCTGTTTTCCTTGTTCCCTTCTGGGAGGAGGCTTCTTGGTATCCGAAGGAGAACATCCAGATTCAGCCAGAGTTTCATTCCATACAGCATTAACCTTGCGAACTCTCAAGCTTCCTCCTTCCGTTATACTTATATTCAAGATGGACAATATTTAATATTTATTTGCTACGTATATGTAGGGATGTGGGTCTATACATATGTTGTTCATAGTATGTTTAGGTTTGTGTCATGTACATGTTTCACTTTGAGAGCGGGCAACTAAATCCTGGAAAAAATAATCAATAGCGGATCTGCAAACACCTAGAAATAAGCAAAGCTATTACAAGCCATTATGGGTTTGCAAAAAAACAGATCATGTCAGACAAACCTTATGGCCTTCTTTGAGAAAGTGACTAAGTTAGTAGACTAGCAAAATGCTGTGTATATATAGTGTATTTATAGGTCAATAAGGCATTTGATAAAGTAGACCACACACCCCTTCTTATTAAAATAGAGCAATGTGGGATAGACAGCATCACCACCAGATAGATTTGTAACTGGCTGACAAACTGCACTCAAATTTAAGGTGACCAACCGTTCTCCTTTAGGGAGGACAGTCCTCCTTTTGTAAGTTCTGTCCTCCCTGGAAAAGAGTCCTCCTTCATGTCCTCCTTTTCGATATTTGAAGACTAATCTGCAGGGCTCTTTTTTCCCTCACAGAACGCTCAGAACGGTGTTCTGGCACCATTTTTTGATGGTTTTGTTTTCAACTTTTGCCTGAGCTGTGCTACTCCCCTAATTGGCTTTTGAAAGCCAATAGGAATTGCTGCTGAGCGCACCAAAACATTTGGCTGGTAAACTTTGCACATGCAAGTTGTCTGTATTATTGTTGCAATGAATAAAATGTTTCTTTTATTTACGATATTTTTTTTCTTCAATTTATTTGTGTCCCCCTTTTCATTGTAAAAAAGTTGGTCACCTTATCAAATTGTAATCCTCAATGGAACTACATTGACATGGAGGAAAGCATGTAATGGGGTACCCCCAGGTTCTCTCTTAGGCCCAGTATCTTCAACATCTTCACATATGATTTAGAGGAGTTGATAAAAGGGCAGCTCATCAAATTTGCAGATGACACCAAACTAAGGGGAATAGCCAACACTTTAGAACATAAGCTCAAGTTCCAGAAGATCTTGACAGAATTGAACACTGGGCCTTATCCAACAAAATGCAATTCAATGGCGAGAAAAGTTAGGTTTTATACTTTGGCAAGAAAAAACAAATGCACAGGTATACAGCTCAACAGCAGTAAGAGGGATCTAGGAGTCCTAGTGGACGACCACTTAAATATGAGTCAGCACTGTGCTGCAGCTGCCAAAAAAGCTCATGCAACCCTAGGCTGCATTGACAGAAGGATAGTTTCAAGATCACCTAAAGTGTTAGTATCGCTTTATAAAGCCTTAGTAAGACCATACCTGGAACACTGCATCCAGTTTTAGTCACTGCAATAGAAAAAGAGATGTTGACATTCTAGAAAGAATGGAAAAAAGAGCGACAAAGATGATCGGGGAGGGGAAAATGGAGGTTAAAAAATATGAACTTTTGCAAGAACTGGGTTTTTTTTCTAGTCTAACGAAGAGAACAACTAGGGATGACTTGATAGTAGTCTTCCAATATTTGAGGGGCTATCACAGAGAAGAGGGGGGTTGAGCTCTGAGGGCAGGACAAGAAGTATCGGATGGAAACATATCAAGGAGACAACTAAGGAGAACTTTCCTGACAGTGAGAACAATTAATCAGTAGAAATTATAGGTGCTTCAACACTAGGAGATTTTTTAGAAAAGATTGGACAGTCATGGGTCTGGGTTGATATAAGGAGCAGGGGGTTGGACTAGAAGACCTCCAAGGTCCCTCTGTTATTCTGTAATTCTGTTAAAATTTTGGGGTGCATTCCTCCCAAAGTTTGTTGTTTCTGTGAATAAAATGTTTATAGCTGTAACAAGGACAGTCTCTGGAAACATGCATGATTGCATGAACAAAATGGATTATTAAAAACTGTTGTTATAAATTACACATCTTAGCATAATGTATAAACATTGGAATCTTAGGTATGAGCAGGTGTGGATTTCTCCCTCTGGGTTAACATTTTTGGACTACCATTTGAATTCAGTGATTAAAACTGAAAGGAGAATGAGAGTCCTGCTTAACTGTGTTTTTTTATTTAAACACGTGTTGTTTTTAAAAGAGTTGTACATCGTCCTTCAAACTGAACTGAAGCTTTGCCAGTAACTAGTGTAAAATATTAGCAATATTTGCATACTTTTTTTAAGTTGGGGAAAGAGTTAATTAAATTGGCTGCTTTGGAACCAGATATTACTGGAATTCAGCAGCATGCTGTTAAAATGTGAGCCAGGCAATTCAATGGAATTGTTCTGAAGTATAATTTGCACAACCAAACCATTATTTATAAATTATTGGAAGTCCCCGAAAGAGAGGAAATAGAAGAAAATGCATCAAAATAAATTTATTTCTTGGAAAGCTCTCACCAACATGCTTCAGTAGAACGAAAGAAGAAATCCAAAATATGCTTTGGCATTAATAGCAGAGTGTCTCGTGTATCAAAATGGCTTCTAGCTTGAAGTCACCAATATCTAAGGCAGGGGTAGGCCACCTTGGCTCTTTTATGACTCGTGGACTTCAACTCCCAGAATTCCTGAGCCAGCCATGCTGAGGGGATAGGGAGAGGTTTCCATGCTGAGCTATGCTGGCAGAGGGAATTCTGGGAATTGAAGTCCACCCATCTCTGAGTGGCCAAGGTTGAGAAATACAAGCCTAGGCCAGGGGTATGCAACCTTGGCTCTTTTATGACTCGTGGACTTCAACTCCCAGAATTCCTGAGCCAGCCATGCTGAGGGGATAGGGAGAGGTTTCCATACTGAGCCATGCTGGCTCAGGAATTCTGGGAGTTGAAGTCCACGAGTCATAAAAGAGCCAAGGTTGCCTACCTGATCTAAGGGAATTACAGTTATACAGGTAGTCCTTGTATTATGACTACAGTTAGGACTACAATGTCTGTTACTAAATAAGGCCATCATTAAGTCAGTCATACTCAATTTGAAGATCTTTCTTGCCACCGTGGTTAAGCGAATCACTGCAGTTGCTAAATGAATCACACAGTCACTAAGCAGATCCAAGTTTCCCCCAATGACTTTGCTTGTCAGAAACCGGCTGAGCAGGCCCCAAACCGTGATCACGTGACTCTGGGATGCTGCAATCCTCATCAATAGAGGCCACTTGCCCTGCGCCTCCATTCTGATGCTGAGACCATGGAGATGGTGCAATGGTCACAAGTGCAGGGATTTTTTTTCAGGACTGCTGTAACGTGGGTCAGTAAACAAATGTCTTTGACATACAGCACTTCAACTCAAATCCAACCCAAATCCGCATGTGAGGGGTAGGGATTGTTTAGAAATGTGAATAAACAAGATACATAAATAAATTTTGTGATGGTGCCTGTGTCACGTAAGAAGACCATCTGCAAAAAAAAATAATCTGTGGATCATCAGCATAACGCTGCAATACAACCACAAAAATGTCTGTTGCAAAGCAAGACAGTTAGTGGAGTTTTGCCCCATTTTTTTTTCTTTTCTTTTTTTTTGGGGGGGGTAAAAAATTATTTTATTGAAACAATCAACATCAAACATAAGATCATATTAGAAAGCAATCATCATATAACCTGCAATACCACACTAAGGATTAGTCTTTGTGAGCGTCTGGTTTAGTAAGCATTCCTCTTATATATGTTCTAACTACTGTTTCTGGTCTATCACATATTGTTCATTCGAGCTTCAGAAGTGAATTCGTCTCAGTAGTAGTGCAATCCTTTATGATCCCTAGCAAAAGATCCTGAGGTAGAAATTCAGTATCCTGAGGTAGAAATTCAGTACGCTTTTCCAATATTAAAGCAATCAACCTTAAACCTGAGTTTTGCCCCATTTTTTGACAAAGCTTTCAGGTTAGGAACACAATTGTTAAGTGAATCTGACTTCCCCGTTGACTTTGCTTGTCAGAAGTTCAACAAAAGGTGATCACGTGAGTCAGGGACACTGCAACTGTCACAAATACATGCCAGTTGCCAAGCATCTCAGTTTCAATCACATGACCATGGGGATGCTGCAACTGTCCTAAGTTTGAAAAAAAAAAACTTTTCTTCAGGGCCACTGTAACATTGAACTGTCACAAAACAAATGGCTGCCAGTCATTCTACCTGCACGTGAAGAACATTTATTTCCAACAGCTTCTTAGAACAACGCTCTTATTTATCTAAAACTAGAAGACGATAAAAGATTTCCAAGGCTAAAAATGTGGGAAGGACAGTTAACATTTTAACAAGGCCAAACCTTGGAATGGAGGGAACAGAGGCAATCAACAAACGCAAAATAGGGATTTCTTTTTTCCTGAACAAAGGACTATTTTATAGCCAGGGAGGATTTCAGGAGACCGCAAAGCACTTTCAACCATGAAATTACACCAGAGTTATAGGAAAAACTTAAATGGAGGCCATAGCAGGATTCCTTTAAGACTTCATAGACCTTCAGCTCATCAACAGAGTCACAGAAATGTCTGAAAAAATACGGCTTGAAGCTTAACATTTCAAAAACCAAGATCATGGTCGTCAGCAAACAACCCGTTAATTTACCACCAATAAATTCAGAAGGAATACCACTAGAAAAAGTTGAAAAGATCACGCACCTCAGTTCTAATCTACATGAAAGCTGGGACATGACCGTTGAAGTAAAGACAAGGATAGAGAAAGCTCGAACAGCATTCTTCAAAATGAAAAAGGTCTCCTGCAGTCACGACATAAGCCTAAGACTGAAAATCAGGCTTGTCAGATGCTATATTTTTTCTATCCTGCTCTATGGAGTAGAGAGTTGGTCTCTGACAGAAGAAGGCCACCTAAAGAGACTAGAAGCATTTGAAATGTGGACTGACAGGCGGCTGTTACGTAGAAGCTGGGTTGACAAGATCAGAAACGAGGTGATCAGCCGCCTGGGAAAGCCAAGGGAAATCATCAAAATAATTAAAAAACTAAAATTAGAATATTTCGGACATGTGATGCGGCACCCAGAAAAATACGGCATGCTCCATTTAATCCTCCAGGGAAAGATGGAAGGCAAACAAGGTCCAGGCAGAAGAAGAACATCGTGGCTTCAAAATCTAAGGGACCGGTTTGGATAAAACTCAGCAGCACTTTTTCGTGCGGCTGCTGATAAAAACAGGATCGCCAACATGATCGCCAATGTCCGATAACGGATATGGCACAAGAAGGGCCTTCTCTAATCGAATTATTTTTACATCAAATTCCACTACTCCTTATTCTATCTGAGACTGTATATTTGGCAATCATGAGAGGAACCCCAGGTAGCCTGACCTGGTTTGTGAACATTATTAAATGATTGCACCTTGGTCACCAAATAACTTTAGCCCAGGAAGGATGTAATTTATGGTTTATAGGCAATATTTAATGTTACCCTGGCTATTGTGACTCCTCTGGCATGTTATTTATAGCCCTTCCAAAACCTTAAATAAAGCAGACAAAATTCAGCATCAATATGACTGTATTTTAGCTATTGGGGAAAGGTGTCATTATTTTAAATTAAAAGTCTTCTTCCTGTTCTCACACCATGTTGTAGAGATTGCACTTCTAAACCTAATAATAAGAAAGCCTTTTTATAGAGGGAGGGAGGGAGGGAGGGAGGGAGGAATGAAAGAAAGAAAGAAAGAAGGAAGGAAAGAGTTGCTAAGACCTGAATCTGGGAATGTTTGTTTAGTTCTTCCTTTCTTCTTTTTCGAAGAAACAGTTTCTGAAGAAAGTTGCCCCAGATTGAAAAGGAACAAGTTTTTAAAATGTGCACAGAAGATTTGAAAAACCTTTCTCAGCATCTGACAGCAATTTTCACATTAGAAGTACAAACAGACACACTTTGGCTAGCTACAATTGGGGTCTTCCCTCATATTAATAAGTAAAGATTCATGCGGATAATGCATTTCTCTGCGGGACTGATATAAATTGGGCTGCTCAAATTAACTACCCCTAACATGCATCCCCAAGTGGGGCATGTTGTGCTGTTGTACAGTAGCTCTGCATAAGATGTAAGGCCAAGATAGAAGGGGAAGGTCCCACCGCCAATCTACAAGTATAGCTGAGGAGATACCTGCCCCTATCTGGTCACCTCCACTCTTTCTCCATCACATCACCCGATTGCATGGATGGGGTGTCCTTTGCGTTTCCTAAGGAAATAGTGTCCAGTCTAGGAAACTTAGGAATGGCTTCCACCGGCCACAGTAGGGCGCTTCCTATGAAATGGTGACTCCTTCATAAGGACATCTCTTTAGCTAACAGCAAGGGGTGTAACTTCCTCCTGGTGATACATCCTGTATCTTCCTTTCAATCCCAGATTGCTGTTTTCTCTGTTCACGAAGTAAGGTCATGACATTATACAGGCTGCAGGAATTATTCAGTTAAGCGAGCTGGTTCTTGGCCAATGAAAGCACGGAAAGTGAAGCTTCTGTATGGAATTTCAGCAAAAATCTAAACAATAGGAACCAAAAGGTCAAGCAGTTACATTTTAAGCTGTTTTTCAAGGACTGGCAAAAGCAAGACACTGTAATAGGAGGGCTACGGTAGCCAAAAATCTAACGTCTGGTTGCACCTTTTCCGACAAACCAATTTTATTAGACAGCGTCAGGCTGTGTTGTCTTTTGTGAGTTGAAAATTATTCGTTGAAAGAAATGGCAATCGTATCCAAAAATATTGTGTAAAATATCCTGCTGATGTTAATGGAATGGCATGGTAACCCTGAATGAATCACTAGGTCCACTGTGGACTTCCTGCAGCCCTTTTACTGTGGTTAGATTCAAAAAAATAACACAGTGCAAACGTTAGCACAGATCAGGAGACTATGATGAAATCTGAAGCTGATCTTTGGGGGTTGAGCACTTCCTTGTCTTTAATCATAGCCTGAACTTCAACTCAACACAAAAGTGGCACCTCTGGAGCCACACACCAAATATGGTGCTTTGCTCAGAAGAGTGGAAGTGGGAGGGATGAAAGAATGGGAGACCACATTTCAAGGAAGTTCAACTTCAACAGGATTTATCTAGCACTCCATATTTCATTCCAGTATCTACAAGGACATTTTGAAGGACTTCTTCAGTGGGGTAATGCAGAACATGAGAACATTTATCGTTCTGTTCAGACAACTGGAGACCATGAAACGTTGGTTTTGATCATGACAGATACTAGTTTAGTTGCATTCTTTTTCTGGCTCCATCATCCTCACACCCATCACAGTTGGGATGTCAAACCATTAGCACAATATCCAAATCTAGCTAACTGGGACTTGTTTTGTACACAAAGTTTAAAGGAGCACACTCATTTTAATATCTAGTGTTCCAGAGCCATTATTATGATGTGGTTTTTCAAGTATGTTTTGAAGGCTAACCCTCATCTGAACTATAAGTTCCAGCATTCCATGTTGTTGGGCTAATTATGATCCTTAGTTGTCATCTGGAGGACAACAAATACATTTTAATACTTACATGTTACAGGATACATATACATATTACAGTGAATACTGAGGGGTCCTTGGTATTCTCTGAGCTTGGTGGCTTCGTTAAAGAAATTTCATTACCCAAACTAGGTAACATCATGTTACCTAATTTGGATAATGAAACGTCTGCAAGAAACCCACCAAGCTCAGAGGCACCAAGAACCCCACATTTTAACCCTGGGCTACAAATATTCCCCTTTATTGGCACAGCAAATACTATTGAGCACAGTATGACTTATTTCTGAGTAGAACATTCGCTCATTCAGTCTGAAGGATGGTGAAGCATTCAGTTGTGCTTGTGGATGGACAATTTCGAAATATCCAAAGGCGCACAAATATATCAACATTTAACTGAAAAACGAAGAAACAAGATATTTATACTGCCAAGTCATGAAGGATATTTGAGATCATCAGCCCCTCTCTGCAACAGTTTCTATTTTAACAGGTCAACTTTTGCAGCAATGAAGTAATTAAATTAAGATGGCAAGATCTCACCGTAGTTAATTTGTGCCTATCGCGCGCGCGTGTGTGTATGTGTGCACACACATATATATATACACACCTCTGTGTATACATACATATCTATCTATCTATCTATCTATCTATCTATCTATCTATCTATCTATCTATCTATCTATCTATCTATCTATCTATCTATCTATCTACCTACCTACCTACCTACCTAATCTATCTACCTACCTACCTACCTACCTACCTATTTACTTACCTACCTACCTGTGTATACACACACACAAGACACACACACACACACACACACACACACACGGACGGACGGACCGATAGACAGACTCAGAACGGACGGACGTTTCCAGCGTTAAAAGATACGGCTCCGGAATGGCTACTGTAGAAGAAGCCATACATTCCAGAAAGAAATACATTCATTTTTTGTTTTTTTCCCCTTTCCCTGCGGACCGCCCGATCGCCTCATCGGATCGTTAAGCCTCGTGCCACCATTCCTCGGGGCTTGATTGGAGGAGAACGCCGATCGATCCACGCCAGGGAGGATCAGCACCCCCGGAAGGTGGGCGCGTGATGCAAAGCTCCCGAATAGGCGAAGGGCGAGGGGGGATTTTTTGGGGGGGGCGGCGGGGGGAACTGAGGCGAGGAGACGGATGCCCCCCAGCCCTGGCGATGGGTCCTCGCCCTGGGCAGGTCGTCCTTTCCCCCTTCTCCTGACTGGGGCGGGGTGTGCGTGCAAAAGGGCTGCGCTTTGCAGCGGCATCTGCGGTCCCTCCGAAGCGATCCCGGAGCTCCCCGCTGGGCCAACCCCGGGAAGGGCTTTGGGGAGGCTGGCAAAGGGTTGCACGGGTTGGGGGCGATTGCACGACGATGCACTTGGCCCCTGGAGGGGTCGCCTAAAGAGGATGCTGCAAGTGGGGGGGCCCTTTTCTTCAACGGAGGAAGGTTGCAAACTCCTCTTCCTCTTCACCCTCAGCTCCCGCCCCTCCTTGAGATGCAACAGCCGGTCCTTCCCTACTCCAAGGACTCCCACCCCACCCCACCCCCAGCAGGTGCTTTAGCAACCCAGGCTACGCGGGAAAGCGGCTCCCCGCCTCTGCACCCTGCGACGTTTGCAAAGCCGGCTCCGGGCTCGCGCCGGCCCAGGAACCTGCCCCGCCCCGCCCCTTTTCTCCTCCCAGAGGCCTCCGGGAACGTCCATCAGGCTAGCCCCGCGGCGATTGGCTTCGCCCGACACCGGGTGCCGCCCCGCGCGCGCTGCCTCCCTCGCGCGCCCTCGCTCAGCCATTTTAAACGGCGCGAGGCGAGGCGCCGGTGACGGCTGAGGGGGTTTCGCATCGCTTCCGCTCGGAGAGCCGCTGGACCCGCCGGGGACGCCTTTTCTCTTCCCTTCCGGTGAGTCCGGGGCTAAAGCGGAGGCCTCGCGGGCGGCGGGGAAGCGGGGAAGGGCGCGCGCGCGGGCGGCGGTTCTCCCTCTCCCGCCCTCCCCGCATCTTCCCGTGGTCGTCGGGATGGGGCAGCCGGCGCTCTTCCCCGTGTCTGCGTCGGTCGGGAAAGGCGGGTCCGGCTGGCTGGGTCTCCCCGCCACGTGCGGGCAGCAGGAGGGAGCTTCCTTCCCCTTGGGCTTCGGGGCAGCCGCCGGCGGGTGAAGCGCAGGCGGCTGCGGGGGTGGCTGGAAGGCCTTTCCCTTTCCGGGCAGGGCTGCCCCCTTCTCCCCCCCCCTCCAGCTTCCCCGGAACCGGCTCCTTCCCGGAAAGCCGAGCAGATTCACGGGTGATGCTAGGTACCCGGGTGGTTGCACGTAGGAACTCGGCTTTTTCCCGGGTTGCGGGAGGAATTTGACGAGGAGCCCGAGGGGCGATCCATTTTTATGAATTGGCTGAGGATCCGTCCTGCTTTCTGCAGAAATGGCTCTCTCCCGTGTGTAGCATATGGCCGATGCACCGCGACGGGTGTGGATTTGCCTACAGGTGTCAGTCAACCTCTGTGTTTCCTACCTGTGCAGGCTCTGATCTCTCTGGAGATACAGGCGGAGACAATACAGGTGCAGATAGGTACAGAGGATGTAAGTTGGCAGGCAAAGGAGGTATTTGCATGGGCTGTGAGATACAGATAAAGAGATATGCGTATGTATATATATATATGTGTGTGTGTGTATACACACTATATACACGCACTATACACACAGCATATGTGTGTGTGTGTGTGTGTGTATACCCTTCTCAGAAGGGTATGTCTGGCTGAAGAGAGTTACCTAAAAATGTGTGTGTGTGTGTGTGTATACACACACACACACACACACACATGTAGGTCTTTGGTTTGGGTTTTCTCCCGCGTAGAATCTGAGGTGTCTTGGCGACGTTTCGACGTCTTCAAGCTGGTGCTTTGGCTTTGTGCTTCTAGGAGCACGAAGCCAAAAGCAGCAGCCTGAAGATGACGAATGGGACTTCGTAGAAACGTCGCCAAGACACCTCAGATTCTACACGGGAGAAAACCCAAACAAGCAAAGACCTACATACAAACACCCGCGAAAACCTCAGAAAACACACACACACACACACACACACACACACACACAAACACATATATGTAAATGTTCATGGACAAACTAACTGCTGTGAAACGCCTTGATGCATTGTAATAATTTTTGTTTAAACAATTAGGGTTAACTAATTTAACTTTTTACCATCTTTTATGCTGCCTTTCATGAGATGGGCAGCTATATGAATTTGACGAGCAAAAGAAATTTATGCACACCCACACCCACACCAGAGGACTGGTGAAATATTGAGCTGGCTGCATTGTTAGTAACACCTGCTCTTCTCCCTATATTTATGTTTATTTTTGCTCTTTTATCATTTTAAAGCCTTTACTAATAATTATGAATAATTGTCCTGTAAATATTGTTTTTAGCTTGGTTGTACGTTGCCCATTGTCATTTGTTTGTGAAATAAGCAGCCATATAAATTTGACAAGTGTATGCATATATGTATGTACGGTATGTATGTACATGTATAGGTATATATGAGAGAGAAAGCTTTGTTAATTTAAAAACAAATCTTGTATGGATGGCTTTTAACCCGTTTAATGCTAAAAGAAGATCTGGCTATTCTGAGGCAAATTCCATAGTTTAATGAGCTGAAAAGCACCGACTGATCTTTGCCCATCCATTCCCTAAGAGTCCACTTCAACCACATGCAGAAAGGTAGAGTTTGACTGTTTCCTGAAGAAAGGAACTTTTGAAAATTAAATGCTTCCTCATTCAGATACAGATGTTGTATCTGTGTCGGATGAAATCTACTGCTTTGCTGCTGAGGGAACCCCTCCCTCAAAGGATTTCCAGAGAGCTGGCATCTGTTTCCAGCCTTGGAGGTATATTAATTTTCTCTCATTGCAATATCTGGGAGGAATCTGAACCTTCTCCTGAAGGTGGGAACCTACCAGAATGTTGGTAGAACTTGTAAGATACGACTTTGTAGAACTTGCTCCTCTCTGTCTTTTGTTTCCTATCTCAGTGAATCTTTTAAGAGCAATTTCAAAAGGGATGAGATATTTGCTGGGCTTCTTAACCTTGACCACTTGACGTTGGGTGGACTTCAGGTTCAGAAATTTCTCACATCTTCCAGTTAACCAAGGTTGATAAACGCTAACTTATTGCAAAAGAAATGTTTAAAAAGATACTGTGGTAACTTAAACTTTTAATTCATCCTGGCATAATATCCAGGATGTATTAATGTGTTAATATCCTGACCTATCAAAATAAATCTGGTCATTTTGAGGGGACAGAAAGTTTCAGATGTTGCCATTCTACAGTATATTTTTATGTAGAATACTCTAGTAGTTTTAAAAAAATGGGGAGAGGGTTTTTTGGTTTTTTTTTTTGCTCAAAATCCTTCCTGTATTTCTCCCTTTTGTATGCTTACTTGGAGATAAAGCCCCATGTTGCAGCCAAGTCATTGACATAGTAATGCACTTATAAAACAGTTCTTTCACTTTCAATTTTAGTAGTATGTAGACAGATGAATGTGTGGCTGATCCATCCAGTCTGATCATCATCTTACTAGGAAAAAGATACCAATAACTACAATACAATACAGGATGGCGGGGGTGGGGAATAAATAGTTATGCTCTTTTGTCTTGCAGAAATGAATTTTCTGTTCCAACAGAGCATATACTTAAAGCAACAGTAAACTATTTAAATGTCCAAGAGAAAGGTATTATATTAGAGTTATGTTTTATTGTTTGTGTTGTTACTAAACTTGTTTTTGTTTATTTTATGTCAATCACCTGAGGTTTTTTTTTTTTAAACTAAGGAGACTAACAGCAGCACAGAGGTCTACTTAGAAGCCCTGTCTAACCTCAGTGGGACCTGTTCCCAGGGAATGGTCATTGAGTCATCAAGTGCTGGGCTTGACACGGAGGGAGATTTCATTTTGTGTGCACATTGACCTGGGAGTGAGACCCACTAAGCCAAGTCATTTTAGTTCCAAATTAATACATAAAGTCATTTGTGGATGTTGTTCTTACATTTTAATATTCAGGTTTTATTACGGCTTTGAGGAGGGAAAATAAATATGTGTTGTCTTCATAGCAATGAGGCGCCATTGAGTATTCAGCGGCTAAAATAAACCCCTCCCCGTTCTCGAAAGGGCTCTCAGATTATTTGATAACGAAGTTTTTTTTAAAAAAAAACAGTAAGAATGTTCAGTTAGAAAACAATGGTGGGAAATGAGAGGTGAAACAAATGTACAGATGAAGAATCAAACGCCACCTCTAAAGATATGAAAAGTGGATGAAGGCCAATTCTTTGAGTCGAAAAAAGAACAAGAAAAGAAAGTAAAATAGAGGAAGGAGCAAATCTGAGAAAGCCCAGGAATCCTTAATTTATGATTGGTCACTAGACAACCATTTGAAGTTACAACAGACCCCCCCCCCAAGCTATTTATGACCCCATTTCAAACTTACAGGTGCTGCAGTGCCCCAGCTATTCGTCCTTACGACTGACTACACAGAAGCTGCAAAAGACCCCTGCTTATCTATTCCATATTCCCCATCCTAGGTCCTTGAAGCCTGGGGCCTGCTTTCATCCCCCCCCAACCAGGTTTGCTTAACAACTCCAGTGGGGGTTCATCAAGCAAGGCGATCATGCAGCCGCCTCGCTTAATAACCATCACAACTTGTTGCCATAATGAGCAGTCTCCATTGACACTAGTCCAGGAGTACCTGTACTGCAGGAATAGAAGATGATTGATAGTCTGAGAGAAAATTCATGAGAACACCATAAGTAGTGAGGACAACTTTAGGCATCAGGTAATGAGCAAAGCTGGAGTAGGGGTTGCATTCTAGCTATTGGGGATGCATGTGCTGCTCCTCCAGGAGTGATGCTGGTATTTCTAGATCTGGCCCCAGGTGATTTACTGATTCAGTAGCTGAGTGAATAATATGCAAAATCACATTATACAAGCAGAAATATTCTTGTCAGTATGAAGAATAGGAGTAGATGTAACTGAGCTGTTTCCTCTGTGAGATAAAGAGGAATGACAGCATTATGGAAAACAGAAATTTGACTGGGAAATGTTGCCTTTTTGCTTTAGCTACGGAATGAAGGATGCAAATCAGGACTTTTTTTATTTTATTTTAGACCGTGTTCATCAATGACTGCCCTGCTGCAATGGTTATTTTTCCTTATGTTGTTGGACCTCATTCAGTTGCTTACATTTTCTTCTATAGATTGAGGCAGGGTTTTAATTCGATTCCAGATTAGATCCCTTCCTCCCCCATGCACCATCTGGATTTCTGTCTTTTCATTTCTGATAGTCACATCTTTCTGAGTTCAGATGAGCTGGCCCCCTCGTGTCCTTAATTGCTCACGGCACACACTCTTCCTTTTCACTCCCCCTTCTTAGACACAACGCAGCTCGGGAGACTGGGCTCCCGGATGTGGCCTGATGCTGATGTAACAGGCTGGGAAAAAAAAAAAAAGACCTGGAAAAAGTGATTCACTTCTTAGGATAATCCAAGGTTGTGTATTTCATCCTGTCGATTAAGATAAGAAAGAACACTGCAGATTTGACAAGCGGGGGAGCTTGCTTTCTTTCTCCAAGTATAAAAGAACCTCAGTTGCATTTTTACTTTTCATTGGGAACGAATAGATTCAAGTGGCATTTTTAAATGTGACAATATAAAATTTCAGCTTGGCATACGTATGCTGTATTTTGGAAAAGTGGATAAGTAGCAGGATAGTTTAGTTTGTGCCAGCATGTTATTAAATGTGTTATCTCTTGCATTACTGATAAACAGTGCATGATTTTTTTATTACTGTTTTGTCATCGTGCCTTTAGGATCAAACAATTATTAAAATAAAGGTGTACCGCAGTATAAAGATAGGTGACTGAACATGTCTTTGCAATAAGCATGGTCTCCTCCAGCCAAGCTTGATTCCTGGAGATAATATGGAGATGAGCATATAATTCTCATAGTAACCCTATGAATTTTATTTTTTCTTGCCTTCTTTTGGGATGTTTTTTGGGATGTTTTTCTGGCTTTTGAGTGAGCTATAGGATTTTTTTGGGGGGGGGTGTCTCCTATCTGACTACCAACTAGTTCTCATCGTTCTTAGCTTTTGGAGGGATTCACCAAATTTGATTAGGTGTTGCTAGTATGACATGAGCGGTGTGGTGGCCTAGTGGTGAAGATGATGATGATAATAATAATAATAATAATAATAATAATAAAGTTGGAAGGGACCTTGGAGGTCATCTAGTCCAACCCCCTGCTCAGGCAGGAAACCCTACACCATTTCAGACAAATGGCTGTCCAGTCTCTTCTTAAAAACTTCCAGTGTTGGAGCATTCACCGCTTCTGGAGGCAGGTGGTTCCACTGGTTAATTGTTCTAACTGTCAGGAAGTTTCTCCTTAGTTCTAGGTTGCTTCTCTCCTTGGTTAGTTTCCATCCATTGCTTCTTGTCCTGCCTTCAGGCGCTTTGGAGAATAGCTTGACTCCCTCTTCTTTGGGGCAGCCCCTGAGATATTGGAACACTGCTATCATGTTAAACTACACATACCCAATTCCAGCAACCGTTCCTTATATGTTTTAGCCTCCTGTCCCCTAATCATCTTTGTTGCTCTTCTCTGCACCCTTTCTAGAGTCAACATCTTTTTTACATCGTGGTGACCAAAACTGGATGCTGTATTCCAAGTGTGGCCTTAACCAAGGCATTGTAAAGTGGTATTAATACTTCACGTGAATGATCTTGATTCTATCCCTCTGTTAATGCAGCCCAGCACTGTGTTGGAAGATGCTCGTCTCCCACTAGGTAGTTGCATATATTTCTCTCCTAGGGTGCAAAGAAGGTGCAAACTCCCTGTGGTGTCCGGAAGGGCATCCAGTCAGTAAATGCTCAGCTCCATCCAGTCTCCCTGACTCTACCCTGAATTAAGGGATTACAGGGTCATAAAAAGGGAGTTGCTATCTAGTATGACATATCTCAGACATAGGAATTAATTGCTTTTTAAAAAAATGCTATGTACTGTACTTATAGGAGTTGGTTGTCAGCCTGATAAAAATTGCAGCACCCAATGTTTAAAGAAACCATAGTTGTTGCTTTATCAGAAGAGAGGTGTGTGTTCACACTTCGGTGCATCATAAGAATATAAAGAAAAGGTCAAGAAAATCTCAGCCCTAATATATGCATAATACACTAGTTATACACAGAAAATAACTTACTAGCTAGAATTCTTGTATCATTTACAGCTTTTATCTTAGTATGTCTTCTTAAAGATCTAGTGTATTAAGTTCATAAAATCACAGCCAACTGAGGCATCTACCGATGTCTGACACTTGTTTTAGGTGGCAAATAGAATCGCGACTTTTTTTATAGCACTCAAAACTATAAATACGATAAACAGAAAGCGAATAGGATTATTGAAAGATCTTTCTACTCTCCTGTGTTAAATTACTAAATAATTGCAAGTAGGCATGATTTGTGTTTTCTTTTCATCCCTCAAACAAACTGGTGTCGAAGTTTAAAGCCAAATAAGTATTTTCAGTGGCAATAAAGGCAGTAAACTTGGCACTCCTTGCTTAACAACCATCTTGCATAGCAGTGAAAGTTCTAGTCCAGAGGTAGGGAACCTTGGCTCTTTTATGACTCGTGGACTTCAACTCCCAGAATTCCTGAGTCAGAGTGGCTGGCTCAGGAATTCTGGGAGTTGAAGTCCACGAGTCATAAAAGAGCCAAGGTTGCCTACCCCCCCCCGTCTAGTCCTAATTAAGGCCTTAAGTTAGGGACTTACCGTATGGTAGGTACATGAATGAAAACTTGTTGAGAATGCATCCAGGAATCTATATTAGCTCATTACCTACATCTTCAAAATCAAAGAAGATATGTTTTGAACTATAAGCAAGTTAACAGAAAAATAGATAAGTCTATTGATGTTTTGAGAAGTGAGTGATTCTTTATTACTATCGTAAAAAAAGCATTCTGGATAAACGAGATTTGTTTGACTCCAGATTTAATATGCCGGTTATTCCAAGACAATATTAACCTTTGCTAGCACTATGGATTTGATAACGTGTGAAGTATGGACATCATATAGCAGCTAATTTTAGAGGAAAACATTCTTTTTTAGAAAACATCCAGGCTACTGTTCTCTAAACCTTTTTCCAAAACATACGTAGTTTATCTCAGGATGTTGTTTCCTGTTTAGCTAGATTTTTATGTAAAATAAATCTGAGTATCAGATGCTGTAGGCAAGCTGAACTAACAATACCACTCTTTTGTTGTTAAATAGCTGAGGTGATTTGCTTCTGGCTTGTTCTCAGTAGCCCTAACTGGTCTTGTAACAATTCTGTTTGACTGTGTGAGTTGACAGATTACTCCTGTTTTTTCCCTAGTACATACTGAACCTATTAATGGGGAATATGGAAATATTTGAATGTTTTGTTTGTTTCCTTTGTTGATTAATATTTTTTCCTACTCTGTATTTGGAGGGCTTTGCACAACTGTTTTTCAGAAACATCTTTACTGAACAGCATTAAGCAGCAGGTAACTATTTGGTGGCATTCGTGTTTAAGAAAGGATGTCAGCCTTTTCAATTCTGGGGCTTTATTTACTGCATAGAAAGTATTGCATGTATTGAAATGTGTGAAGGACAGGCCAAAAGTTTTTAATAGATGTTTTAAGTTTTGATGATTTGAGCTATAATTCTACACTGCAAAAGGAGCATTAACATTCAACATTTGATAAATAATAAAAACATTAAAGCAATAATGAAACCATTAATCAATGCAACTAATGAAGTCGAGGACTACTCAAAGCTACTAAGACTAGTCTGTGTTTATGCCAGTTTCTCCAGGGAAAATACAGAGCCAGACTGGGAACAGACTTTCTGTGCAGTTCCCACATCCGGTCGTCATTTACAAATAAGACTTTAGCGGGTTTGTAAATAGAGTTATTACACCAATTTGAGCTAATGACGTTAATGACTTATGGAGCACAGATACAATCTGTATTTAAGTTATAATGAAGTGGAGGCAAAAGTCCAAACTGTGGTTACGCCATCTGAAGAACTATTGCAGGAATCTGTGTGTGGTTAAAAATCTTAAAGAGAACAGTTGCAATAGAGGTCTTCCCCCCCCTTTTTTAATAAAATTTTATTAATTTTTATAATTATAAATAACAAAAGAGGAAAAAAAATCACATTAAAACAACTCAACTGAATAAAAACATTTACAACTTTTTCAATCACAAGAACAAAACATAAAAACTTAACTAAAATAGTTAAGTTAACTACGGGTATTGCTCTGCGGCACCCCCAACCACATCCCCCTCCAGCTTTCTCCCTACCTCTACCTCTATCCACCCACCATCTCTAGCCCCACTCTCTCCTCCCCCTCATGCCACCTCCCTACTTCTCTCAACCTTCACTCCTCAATCTCATCCCCTCCAGATGTGGTACAAGGTGCCGCAGAGCAACCATCCTTTATCAAATATCATGTTACAGTTGAGAAGATTATAGAAACCCCTCCTCCCCCACCCCCCACCCCCAACTTCCCAAAGTGAATACAAGGTAAAAAAAAAACACAAGAAAACCCACTAAACTACACCAAGATATTATATAAATCCTATTAAAAATTTAACTACATTTTTCAATCCAACATATAAATATTTAACTATATACTAAATACAATTTCTTAAATTGATATTTCCTTTGTATATAATCTATCCATTTTTTCCAGTCCAGCATATATTTTTCATTTGAATGATCCTTCAAATATGCGGATATTTTAGCCATTTCTGCCAAGTTAATAACTTTTAAAGTCCATTCTTCAATAGATGGTACTTCTGGCATCTTCCAATATTGTCCCACCAACAATCTTGCCGCTGTAATCAAGTTCAAAATTAAATTAAATTCATCTCTATGGTGGTACAGTCTTTTATAATACCTAACAAAAACAACTGTGGTAAAAATTCGATACGCTTTTTCAATATATTTTGAAGTATCCACCATATTTTTATCCAAAAAGCCTTAATTTTTCTACAAGTCCACCATATATGAAAATAAGTAGCATCCATAGATTCACATCTCCAACACTTAGGTTGTATATCCGGATACATAGATGATAATTTTTTCGGGTCTAAATGCCATCTATAAAACATTTTATAAAAATTTTCTCTTAAATGTTGCGCTTGTGTAAATCTTACGTTTTTAACCCAGATCCTCTCCCATGTTTCCATCATAATTGGTTGTCCACAATTATGTTCCCACTTAATCATACTTTTCCAGGGGACTTTTAGAGGAGCGCAACCAACGCTCAATGCTCTTCACCCCTTCTTCGCCCGAAGGGGAGATTTTTCCACCGCAAAAAACAGCTGATGTTCGCTGTTTTTTGTGGCTTAACAAACCCAAGAGAACGGAGCCTCCAAAGGAGACTATAGCGACGCCAGCGGAGCCACCGGAAGTCCCCGAGGTCTTCCCCTTTTAAATGCATGTTAGAGTTTTTGCAGGTGTTGCTCTCTTGATGTAATTCTACCTTTGCCTCCTTCAGTGGTGACACACTGATGCATTGTTGCACTGTCACACTTGTTTTGGCAGCCTGCCTCCACCAATCCTCCTGCCAAGCATCATTTCCCCCAGGTTTGGCCCATGATGAAACAAGCTTTTGAACTTGCTGGAATAAACTACTTGGTAGCCAGCTATTAAGAGGATGCCTTATGTTTATAATTATAGTGATAAATGAATCCATCTTTTTTTTTTTAAAGATTTCTTTCCCTCCGTGATGGTCTGTATTTTCAAATATGGGGATGTTTTCACCGTGTATTAGTATACAATTCTTTTTTTCTTATCAGTTGGTTTTTCTCAGGTGAGTGTTTCATTATATTTTGTAAACAATTATACAATTATAATTGATAAACCCTTTCAGAAATATTTCAAAAGCATCTGAAGTGTCTTGGTTCTTGCATCAGTTCCATTATTACAGCATTAAATTATAATAATAAGAAAACACAAAACATAAACCTCATAACCCATCCTTTTAAATGGTAGTGACCATTTTATTTTTAGTTCTGTTATGAGAATTTATGCCAATTTTTTAACATACCTGTACAGTTTCTTGAGCAGAAGAGGAAAGATTGCTTCCTGCAGAGTACAAAAGCTGGTATGACTGCTTCACTTTCAAGGGATTTTTTTGTTTTAACTCCCAATGGATTCTTTATTGTAATTACCTAAATGGGGCAAAGATTTTGTATCTTTCAAGTAGCCAAAGGGAACAGAAAGAAACTTGGAGGAATTGATACAATTTTTAAAAAACATACAAGCCTAATTCACTTCTGATATATTCATTTTTGAAAGAGAGAAAGGATTGCAACTTGATTTCTTAGATATTTTTTTTGACGGCTATAATAAAGCAAAACATTATAATGTGAGCTGGAATGAACATAAATCAGTTTGCGGGAACATCAGAAAAATAATATGCTCTTTCGTTAAAAATGCGTCATGTGAGACGGTTGCCAGAATTTATCAGCTCGGAATTAAACCCAGGGGCATGAAATTGTTGTGCAATCTTATTGAGAACATCAGAAACACCTTTAGGTCTACTATAAGGCTGTTTTAGACAGGTCTAAGCAACATGAAATCAGTCAGAACTGGAGGAAAAAGTATCTAATGGATTATTAGCATAACAATTAAAGGTCAGTTTTATGAATAATGGTGTGTTTGTGAACAGGGCCCTCTGAGGTGAAGCAATACTTTAAAAAAAAACACAGTTGCCCTTGATACAAATTTGATAAAGATCCCTTGCCATTGATTTGAATGATATGAGAATTCTGATCAAATATTGTTTTGGACCTGTCATGTTATCTTGACTCAGCCTCCCAGCCTTTTAAGGTAGGAAATCATTCTGCCCTGGGGGGGGGAATGCATCCTTCCTTTAGTTAAAATAATGCTTTTAACAATTACAGGTAGTTCTCAACTTATGACCATGCATGGGATAGAAAAGGTGGATAGAGAAAAATTCTTTTCTCTATCACACAATACTAGGACAAGGGGGCACTCCTTAAAGCTCATAGGTAAGAAAGTGAGGACAAATAAAGGGAAATATTTCTTCACCCAGAGGGTCGTTGGTTTATGGAATTCACTTCCAGAAGGGGTCGTGACAGCTGTCAGCCTTGACAGCTTCAAGCCAGGGTTAGACAGATTCATGGATGCCAAGTGTATTGGTGGTTATTAAAACGGATGTCCATATGCCGCCTCTATGTTGGTTGAGGCAGGCAGGATTCCCTTGAGTACCATTTGTTGGGGGTCCAGGGAAAGGGAGGGTTTTGCCTTCTCTTTCTGCTCAAGATCCCCATGTACAATTGGTGGGCCACTGGGTGACACAGAATGCTGGACTCGATGGGCTTTGGCCTGATTCAGCATGGCTCTTCTTATGTTCTTATGTTCTTATGACCACAATTGAGTCCAACATTTCTGTTGTTATGTGAAACATTTGTTAAGTGAGTTTTGCCCATTTTATGCCACAGTTGTTTAAGTGAATCCCTGCAGTTAAGTTAGTAACTCGGTTGTTAAGTGAATCTGGCTTCCACATTGATTTTGCTTGTCAGAAGATTGCCAAAGGGGATCAAATGATCTTGGGACACAGCAGAGAAAGTTGGTCAAAGCCTGTTCTGATTCACCCATTGAGACTTGGGCAATCCTGTTCTTTAAGCAATTATTTCCCAAAGCATCTCAAATCCATTAGAAACCAAGGGCCATGTTTATGCTTCCTTTAGACATGAATGATACAGGAACCAGTTTTCACCCTCAAGACTCACTGAGGGTTCTGAGATTACTTAAAATCCAGATTATCTATCTGGATTATGCATCTCTCTGTCTGTCGATCCATCCACGCCCACAAACACACAAACATATTTCTCTTAGGAAAACACCATTTTAGCAGAACAATTAACCAGCAACTTTGTCATTATCCAAATTCCTTTACTTGCTCCTCTTATTTCTGAAAAGGCATCTTTTCACTGCCTGGACTTCCTTTCAGCCTCCAGATGGAGATGAAAAGAGTAATTTGCCTTTATTAAGACTGACATTTAAGTCATTTGCCTAAATCACCACCAACTTGACCCATCCCCACAGGATAAAATGCTTAGGAAATTCTGTTTAGGAGCAATTGGCTCCTGGAACATAACAGAATAATGCTGTTTGCTACTGGTTTATGTTGCCTAACCAGTCTTTTTAAATATTGATTTCCTTTCAACTGTTGTATCATTCTTACAGTAACATTCTTTTTTTTTTATCACCTGTCTTGTTACAGATTTTGCAGATAGAATTGTATCCACAATCACCAACACTGTTAGTTTTTAATTTGAATTTCAATTTAGTCTTCAAAAGCGTTTCCTTCCTATTAATGGTGATTTCCTCAATAGGTTAACAGTACAATGTGCCTTTGTATATTTATTTGAAAGAAAAGCTCCCTGGGGGTGAGGAAAACTATACCGGTATATGATTGCAGTTTTAATTTGTGTGTACCATTCCATATATTTATTAAACACCAGTGTGAAACTTTTTCTTCTTTCATCCCGATACGTATTGCTGAACTGCATCTTGAAAGATGTTGACTCACAGAGCTGGAAACGTAGATCTGAAAACAAATATACTTCTGTGGGTCACAATATGCTTGTAAACAGTGGGAGTTGATCTTTGCTTCATGTGTGTGTGAATCATTCCCCCATGTACTGAGCCACTGGTCTGGGGCGGTCTTGTTCCAAGGTTCAGCAGAAGTGGCTTGTTGGAAGGAAGAAGGGGTGAATGGGTCAAAGGTGGCTATAAGAGAGAAGGCACAAGTTAGCAAGTGGGGCGGGCCAATGGGAAATGATCAACTGTAACCTAGAATCATAGACTCACAGGGCTGGAAGGGACCTTGAAGGTCTTCCAGTCCAACTCCCTACCCAAGGCAGGGCACCTTATATCATCCAGGACCAATGCTTGTCCATTCTTTTCCTGAAAACCTCCACCACAACTCTGAAGGCAAGCTGTTCTCATTGTCAGGAAATTTCTCTTTAGTTCCAGATTGGCTCTCCTTTGGATGAGTTTCTACCTATTGCTTCGTGTCCTGTCCTCAGGTGCTACGGAGAGTAAATTGACTCTTCTTCCCTGTGACAGCCCTCAAATAATGGAGGAAGTCCATCCTGTCACCCCGTAAGCCTTCTCTTCGTTAAGCTAAACATGCCTAGTTCCCTTAACCATTCATCATATGATTTAGCCTCCTCCAGACTCTTTATCATCTCTGTTGTTCTTCCCTCTACAACTTTTAGAGTCTCAGCATCTTTTTTTTTTTATCTTGGTGGCCAGAACTGGACACAAGTGTGTCCTCACCGGTGTAGTATAGAGCAGAAGTCCCCAACCAGAGACCGGTTCCGTGGAGAGAGGTTTTTCCGCGGACTGGAGGGGGCGTGGTTTTGTGTGCTGCCTGCATCCCATGGATGGGGTGGTGGATGTGGGGCTGAGAGCTGCTTTGTGGAGCAAGGGAAGAAGCAGCATCCCAACCCAGCACCAGCAGGAATGTTCTGGGCTTCTCAACCATGGCTGGCCCAAAAACGGTTGGGTGAAATTTCCTCTTGATTCAAAACAGAGCCTTTTGCTCTGCCTCATGTGCATCTCTTCTTCTTGATTTGTGGATGTCAATTTCACCAGTGTGCAGGTTCTCACAAAGTTGGGGAGTTCAAGTTTGCATCGTGGGTGATTTGCCTTTCTCAGAGAATTGTCTGCATCACACAAGAGCTTGGTCAGGAATTCCCAAATCCCCAAAACATGAAGAAGAACAATGAGCAGGGCTGGCTTTCCTGATGCAGCTGATAATTCCCACATTTTTCATCATTGGCTATTTGCTGGGCTCAAACATCTTTGGGCTCCCAGATTGAGGGAGAAAAGTTGGAAATGGATAATGGCACTTCTTCCATTTAGATCTTTCCATCCCTGTGATATTTAAGAATTGTATCACTCTCTTAACTGATTCTTTTGGTGTTGCTCTGAGCATCTGTGTGCTTGAAAAAGGGCAGGAGAAGTTGTGTATTTTCCCTCCTCTATTCAGTCCCCCCCCCTTTTATGTCAGGCTCTTTAACTCATTTTCTGTTTTGAATTGTTGATTTAGGATTGATTGCACTGAACTGCAGTTGCAACTCTATTAAGAACAGACCTACCGGTATTGCTAATTTATGATTGTATCCCATAGTAACCTTTGGACCACCTCGGCTGAGTTAAATCCCACAAACCCAATCCAATCTTAACACGCAGGCACTTTTAGCATCATGTCATCCAAAGAGCACTAGAAGCTTATTCAAATGGTGATTCTATGAAACTGCTGACTCCTTTCCCCCCAAAGAAGGCAGGTTTTGAAATGCCTCTCCGCTTTCAGATGTGGCTTTCAGATGTGGCAACCGCTTCAGAAAAAAAAAAAGATATAATTATTTTAAGGTCGCATAACTGGTTTTACAGTTTGTATGTTCCCAGCACACATTTTTAACTGAAACGTGCAACTATATATCGTGTGAGGGGGGGGGAAGAGTGTAAATGCAAAGAGTGAATTGAGAAATAGTGGTGCAACCTGCGTTAGATGGCTTTCTCGATTCATCTAAGTCAGTTTCCGTTAAGTTTCCAGCCCGATGCGGTTGTGTTCCTGTTAACGAGGAACAGCAGAGTCCCAATACTGTGGAGCCCCTGGCATGAAGAATGAAGGTGGACATCACTGGACCGAATAGAGACCTCCGTTCCATTCTTGGACATTTTATTTTGCACCGTCCCACGTCATTTGATTATTTGACTGTATATAGCATGGCTGTCTTGAGCAATTTGCTTACTCATTTCCTCAACTTGAAAGGTTACAATAGGACATTGCTAAGATGTGAGCGTGCAGATGGAAGCATATCGTAAGCATATTGCTGGTGAACAAGTATCTAAAATTGCTAACAGCAGCAGTGGGCTGTTCTAAAGAAATCTACATACAGAATATTTCAAGCAGCCTTAATGATATTGCAGCTGAATCATTTAAAAGAATACCATTAATCCAAGGTTATGGGTTTTTTTCCCCCCTCGATACACAACTTAATGTGAGTATTTTCCCCCCCTGCATTAGCTATTTTAAAAAGGCAAAAGCAATCAAAAAAATCAGACCAGGATGCCAAATTGGATCTTGAGACAGGATGTCTGGAGGGTGGAAGATTGCCTGGGTGTTCTCCTGTCAGCCTCTTGGGCCAGAATGGGGTGATTAGAATTGATCCTATCTTGAGTAGGTTCACCATGTTCACCATCTTGGATTGTTTTCAAAAAGGCAGAGGTGCTATTTTTTTTATCCTTTGGTAACAACTAAACATGTATTCTGTTTTTGATCCTGAAAATTGAGTCTAATTTGGCTAATCTTCTGTTTATTATCAAATTAAATCAACATGACAAATTAGTTTATGCACATCTTATGTGATTTAGATGCAATTAATGTGGCAGTTGATTTTAAAAGCCTTGTTATTTCAGAGTCTGACACAAAACATCAAGTCTTATAACGGCCTATGACAGTGATGGCGAACCTTTTAGAGATCGAGTGCCCAAACTGCAACCCAAAACCCACTTATGCATTGTTGGGTGCTGGGAGGGTGTGGCCCATTGGGTGGGTGTGGCCCATTGGGTGGGCGTGGCTGCGGTGGTAATGGCAGACTGGGTGGGACTAAAAAGTTCAATCAATCAATTCCAACTTTGCAAGATCTTTTTTTTCCCCGCGAGAAGTTGAAATTGACTGATTGACTGAACCTTTTTTTTTTTGTACATGGCGGCAGAGGCCTAAAGCGAAAAGGTTTTATAAAACCCAGCTGAAGCTCTAGAACTGGGGCGACGGCATGCGTGCCCACAGAGAGGGCTCTGAGTGCCGCCTCTGGCACCCGTGCCATAGGTTCACCACCACTGGCCTATGAAAATAATCCTGTGTCTATGTAATATTATGCTACTTTTAAGTTCAACTGTTCCTGAAGGTGATTTTTTTTTTAATAGTATGGCCTTTTGCTGTGACTCCAGACATTTTAAAGATGCCCAGTTCATGTGAAAGTGGACATCATGTCCCTTGGTTCCAACCTGAGTCCATTTAAGAATGGTTCTTTGGGGGTGCAGATGGGGTCTAGGACAATTCTCCATGGCCAACTTGCCACAGGACAATTCAGCGTTGTATTAATCATTTCAGTTACTTTTATTGTTGGCCACATTTTTGTCGAAATTATTGTAACTCTTGTATTTCTGGATTGACTTTTTTAATTTTATTTTTATTGGCCACGGCTCCGTTGGAAATTAATTTAACTTTCGTACAGGTAAGCCCTCGACTTACCACCACAACCGAGCCCAGAATTTATGTTGCTAAGCTGAGAAACTTGTTAAGCGAGTTTTGCCCCATTTTATGACTTTTCTTGCTACATTTGTTAAGTGGATCACTGCGGTTGTTAAATTAGTAACACCGTTGTTAAGTGAATCTGGATTTCCACTTGACTTTGCTTGTCAGAAGTTCACAAAAGGGGATCACATGACCCCTCAGGACACTGCAACCGTCATAGATATGAACCAGTTGTCAAGCTTCCGAATGTTGATCACGGGGTCCTGGGGATGCTGCAATGGTCCTAAGTGTGAAAAATGGTCATGTCACTTTTTTGAGTGCCGCTGTAACTTTGAATGGACACTCAACAAACTTGTTGTTAAGTCAAGGACTACCTGTATTTGTTGAATTGTCCTGCTGCAAATTGTCCCATTCCTAGTGCAGAAGCGCCAGACTTTTATTTGCAAAATGATATATCAGACTGGATATTGGCAAGCTATAACCTGGCAAAGACATTATGACATCTTCTGAATATTTAGCTGCATTTTTTTTCCATACAGCAGCTGGGACTGTAAAAATGGAACTGCAGTTTAGCATGATCCTTCTGCCCGTTGTTTATGTTTTGCTGCTCTACATTTTCACAGAAACTTGATTTGTATCAACCTTCCTGGTTTAAAGTGACCTCTGATGAGTTTCTAAAAAGCCCTGCGTTTTAAACATAGCTTTGCCATCACAATTGGTTTTAAACCCCTGTCTCTAGGGCAGGGGTTCTCAACCTTGGCAACTTTAAGACTTGTGGACTTCAACTCCCAGCAAAGCTGGCTGAGGAATTCTGGGAGTTGAAGTCCACAAGTCTTAAAGTTGCCAAGGTTGAGAACCCCTGCTCTAGGGATTAATCAAACGATAAGGTTGGATTCCGTGACAATGAAACATTTAGCCTTGATTGCAGCTCATAAGGCCTCACAAAATCCCAGTGCTGGTAGAACATAAAACAACCTGGATTCCTCGGCTTACGATCCTATAATATGACACAGTACAGGGCTACTGTAGGCCATGAATGAGGCTCTACTTATATAGCAAGAGAGATGACTTTTTTCTTTATTTTATTAAAGGTAGTCCTTGACTTATGACCACAATTAAGCCCAAGATTTCTGTTGCTAAGCAAGACAGATGTTAAGTAATTTTGTCCCTGTCTCGCCACCATTGTTAAGTAAATCACTGCCAGTAACCCGGTTGTTAAGTGAATCTGGCTTCCCCATTGACTTTGTTTGTCAGAAGGTTGCAAAAGGGGACCGCATGACTCTGGGACGTTGCGACCGTCATAAATACGAGTCAGTGGCCAAGCGTCCGAATTTTCATCATGGGGATGCTAAAATGGCTGTCAGTGTGAACAAAATGATGATAAGTCACTTTTTCCAGTGCCGCGGTAACTTCGAACCGTCACTAAATGAACTGCTGTAAGTTGACTATGGAGATTCTCAGTCATCCAAGTCATGGCTGTCTCAAAGATGCTTTTTCAAGAGGCAACTTTCTTGTTTTTCTTTGAAGACGTTTTGCTTCTCATCCAAGAAGCTTCTTCAGCTCTGACATCAGGTGGGGAATGGTGGGGAATGTTGTAATTTGAGGAATGCAGTGGTGGGATTCAGCCAGTTCGCAGTAGTTCGGCAGAACCGATAACTAAATTTTGTTAAGTTCAGAAAATTGGCTGAATGCACACTTGCTCCCAGAAGTTCATTCTAGGCCTCAGAGGCCTGGAGGAGGCCTCCCAGCCTAGAATGGCTCACCGGAAGTGCGTGGATGCCACTTCTGGAAGTCCGTTCTAGGCCTCGGAGGCCCAGGCCTGCATCCATGCAGAGAACCAGTTGTTCGGGTATTTGAAACCCACCACTGGAGGAATACCTGTATTAGATTTAGAGGACTCCCAACTCATTGGCAGCTTACAGCACTAACACAGTAAAAGAACATCTAGAAATGAAGCCCAATTCCTCAAACAAATGGAATTCTTGGCTCAGCACTCTTTTTAACCCAAGAACATGACCCACAGATGGTGTGACAGCAGCAGCCACACACAGAGCTGGGCGTAGATTAATTTTAGTAATACAGAGAAACCTTTAGGCACAGTTCACAATATTTATGCCCAGCAATCTTATTCTCTGGAAAATTGGCTATCTGCTGGGTAGGTTTTATTTTGTTAATAGAAGTATTTTTAGATTGCTTGGCCATAAAATGTATTTTGAGCAATGCAATTTGAACCTGAAAGTAGCAAAAGCCGGAAAGTAGAAACAAAACTTGACTTGAGAAAGATTGCATCTAGGGAAACTGGCTAGATACAAATGTCTCAACTTTCCATCCAATAGACAGCCAAGAAGGATGAAGAGTTTGGCCTTCATTAGCAATCAACTGTGAAATTTCTCAGTTTTTTTTTCCATGTTCATGCGGTTTTAATATGGTAGAAATGGAATTAGTTGGGTGACTACACACTAAATAAAACACAGAAATATTATGGTAGCCTTTTTGAAAAGTGAATAAACTCTAGTCTAGACAGCTTACATTCTGCTTATTACATGCTTAATACAGTAAAAAGTGCTGACTCAGATGGAAAAAATGCAGTGGGATCCTGAAACGAACTTAGCTTGTCAGGAGTCAATGACTGTAACTATTCTCCAGCACAGGAGATGGAGAATCCACCAATGGGTTTAGACTGTGTTCCTGCCCAATTAGATCAAGTCAGCCAAAGTTGCCACACCTCTCATGGGCTTGAGGATCCCAGTCTCGACGCAGGTGAAGCCACGACTGACAGCAAGATGTGTTGGCTCATAAACATAGATCTAGGCCTAAGTGACCTACCAGGGTGGGAGTGAATTCTCCATCTCCGTGCTGAGAAAAGGCGTTCAGGTAAGACAACGCCCCTTCTCCAGCACAGGAGATGGAGAATCCACCAGTGGGACATACCAAAGCCTACTGTCCCTGAGGGAGGGAATCAGGTCTGCCCAGTGTGGCCCTTTGAGGTAGTACCTGTTGGAGAACTTTCCTGCCAAAGGAGGCCTCCTTTGTAATGTAATGTAATGTCTAATAATGTCTAATGAAGGGTGACGGAGAGGACCATCTTACATCAGGTAAGATAACGGCCCTTCCTTCACAGTATTTACAAGTGGAGAGCTGGTGAATGTCTGTATAGTACATTCTCTCTCTCTTTTTTTCTCACTCTCCCATCATATTGGCTGTGTTTGTGCAATAACTGCATTCAGTTAGGACAATGTCGGTGAGGACAATCAACCAGTGGAATAGCTTACCACCAGAAATCGTGGGCGCTCCATCACTGGAGATTTTCAAGAAGAGACTGGACATTCGCCTGTCTGGGATGGTATAGGTTCTCCTGCTTGAGTGGGGGGCTGGACTAGAAGACCTCCAAGGTCTCTTCCAATTCTAGTCTATTCATATCCATGGTTTATCAGAATTTGCGCCTGCTATATTGCATCAGACTCTTAACCACATAGACAGATCTAGTTAAACTTGCTAAGGCTAAAATCCCTGGCTAATTTTACTTTGGGAAATCACACAATGCAGCCATTTTCTACCTTTTTGCTTCACATTCCCCTTCTCTCATTCACACCTTATATTTTTCATGCACATATGCAGGGACATATATAAATTGTCCACATATATAGTTCATGAACCAGTTTTATCCGGATAAAACAAAGCTTTAACACTTGACAATAACACAATAATGCTACCAATAAGTCCATTTGATTGCATACTTTTTTGTTTTTTAATCAGTTCCATGTACTCATTTCTCTCTTAGATTAGGCCTCCAACCAACTTCTCATACCATTTTAGCAAAAAGGTAGTCCTGACTTTCTTCCTGAAGCTGAATCTCTTACAGCTATGCTACGGTAATAGTTACACATTGTGTGTCTCTCTGTGTTTGTGAAAGAGAGACAGAAGACAAATACAAGTTTATCATTCTCTTACAGAGTGGTCAGGTTAAATGTCATCATGACATTGTTTTAAGATAAAATATCGTTTTATTTGGTTTAATTGATTGACCTTAGTCCTTTGCTGGCCACACACTGCACGATTGTGTACTTTTCCTCTGCCCTTCTGAGTTTAGTGTTAACTTTAAAATTGAACAAGGATTAGAAGCTTCCATTTCTAATCTAAGGACTGTGATTAGTATGGTTAATTCTGAGGAGAAGTACGTGGGCATTCTCATTTGCTCAGTAACATTAATAACAAATTGGCATTTTTGTACCCAGTTTGTTTTCAGCTCAAACAAAGCTTGGATAAAGATATAAATAGAAGTCTTTAGTTTTTTGCCACTTGATACTTTCCTATTTCAGATTGCAATAAGAACTAATGTATCTCTCTTTCTGTGCTTCTGGTTTTTAGTGTGTTGCTTTCTTATAATAGATTGAAGTTATTTATATAACTGGTTTGGTATGTGTGTGAAATATTCCATCGCAGCCTAACAAACTGGCCCACTGTCTACCTCACACTAATCAGTAATCTAGAATGGCAAATGGCTCCAAAGGAATTCTTTTGTAGATACCCAGCAAAACTATTGGCATCCTTTGATTATTACCAAGGTAGAACATTATAGAATCATAGAATCTAGAAGGGACATTGGAGGTCTTCTAGTCCTGGAGGAGTGGAAGAACATTCCAGAAAAAGACAATTATAAACCTCTTCTAACCTGCTGCAAAAGAACTCCTTGACACAAAATCTTTTCCGAATGTTCAGAACAGGATGGGAAAGAAAGAATGTTACTAACTTGCTAATGGACAAAGTTACTAATTTTTATATAACACTTTTTCTTAGCCTAGAAACAAACACTGACGGTTTCTCCAACCTTGCTGTGGATTGAATTTGTTTAGAAGACCCGTGTTCTCTCAGAAGTAATGTAAGTAGAGTGTCAGTTTTCTTTCTAATTGGAGCCTGTTCTTATTCACCTATTAATTATTTGTATAACTCGGCAGCCTTGGTTTTGCAGAATACATAAATGTAATATATTGTGCTTTCAAATTTGGGGAAATAATGGAAGAAAACTGGGTGTTTTAAAATAAAATTTGAGATTGTGTCTGGGAGCTGCTGCTTATCAATCCAAATGACTGGGAAGCTGATTTGGAGCTGATTCTATGAATTACTGTGTTCCTGCATAATTTGCTTTTTTCAGAAACTCTTAAGCGCTTTGATCTATACTTTACGTTATGTGTTATGTCAAGCACTGATTGTAATATTAACATTTTTATGTGTTATGTTCTTCGTGTGGAAACTATTCTGGAGTGTTGAATAAAATGGAAAAAATATCAAAATAGCATTACGGAGATACTGTAGGACAGTGTTTCTCAACCTTGACAATTTTAAGGCGTGTGGAATTCTGGGAGTTGAAGTCCACATGCCTTAAAATTGTCAAGATTGAGAAACACTGCTGTAGGAGAAAGACAGGCAGATCCTGGGCCTAGAGTCAAGAGAGGGATCACCCTGGAGTACTTACGTTCCCACAAATGGTCTAAGTCTTGAATTCTGTTAACTCCTATCTAGTGCCAATTTTATTGCTGACCATTAGCTGACTATATTCCTGTGTATAGGCATGAGCAATAAATCAACATAACTGGAGCGTAACATGTTGTCCGTTTCTCACCTGACAAATACCATATTAAGCAGAAGGAAGAATGTCGTAATGACATTTCGTTCTGGTAGTTGGGATTTAAATCTCATGCCTTTGTTTTCACTGAAGGCCAATCACTCAGATTCGCTGGGAAGGTATTATAGAGTGTTAATGATTAATGCAATGGTTTGAGCACTGTAACCAAATACATGAACCTGCTATTGTACCAAAAATAACTAGTTATAGTAAGTAAACAACCACAATACTTGGCAGAGGTTTAAAAGGAACCATATTCCATTATTGGGATGGGGAGAATCCAGTCTACAGCTTGTAAGTGTTTTTAAGATGGAACTGGTTGCCTAGACTTTAAGATCTTGCTTGAAGGCTACAACATCATTACAGATTTCCCCTGGGACTGCCTTCCTGCCATGCGTGCCCTCCAGATGTTTTGCCTTGCCCTTGGGAATTATGAAAATTGCGGCCCAAAACCTTTGGAGGGCATTAGTTTGAAGAAACAGTTGACAAATAGTTTATGCCCCCTTTTTCCCCTGTCCATTTGATTGCCAAGTTTAGGGGAAAGTTCTAGAAAACATGTCCTTTGTTTCAGAGGCCTTCCTCTTCTGAATATTGGCAACATGAAACCCCTCTGATCATTAGCAGAGGGCTGAAAACAGATCTAATTGAAATTCTGAATATTGACATTGATTTCAATGCTCCTAATCCAACCCCTGTCTTGTCTTTGCTTTTTTCTTCCTGCCTTTTTATTAACTTTCATCTTTTAGTTTGAGCTAGCTTGAGCATTGACTTGGAAGAGGGCAATTAATAAAAAGTCTGCTGAAGTTAACTTTCTAAAGAATGTATGTAATAATTAACAGTTTGCAATACATCCGTTTCCTTTATAATAACAAAAAATCCTGCAAATCAAACAGTTCAATAAAGAACAAAGAGAAATGCTTGTCAGAATCATAAACCGCCTTACTAAATCTTTCTTAGCCCTTCTACATTTGGGTGGGTGGGGGAAATCCATGGACTTTTGACCCTAATGATGTAATGGTCATATTGCTAAATTGGATTAAAAGCATGACATTTTAAGAGCAAAATGTTTACCTAAATCTCCCAAATATTTAGAGTGGGGGCAAAGATCCATTGAACAGATACACTTCCTTCCGCTGCATTGATTTAAATTCCGTGACACTGTTTACAATTGTCAGAGCAGCTCCTTCAGTGTCCAGGGTCCAGCTGTCTGTTGAAATGAAGCCAATCAAACTAACAAATTATTGCTGTTTTTTTTCTAATGCTCTCTGATTAGCCATGATCTTCAAATACTTTGCTGCTGCTATTGCTGATTGTTCCTGATCGTTTCTAACCTTTTAGTGATTCTTCTAAACTTCAACCACCTAAAGCCTTCATTTCTGCTTTTGCCTGCTGCTGCTTCCTCCTTGAGAAAAAAAAAAAAACTTAAGAAACTTGGATTCCCCAAAAGGACAGGTGACAGATTTTGTTTAAAAAAGAAAGCTGTCCATTATGAATCTTAAACAAAGACTCTGGACCCTTGTGTGGTTCCCCCTGTATTTTTTGATCAATATGTACAGTGCGCTCGTATTCATACCCTGGTATTTTCTTACAAACGTGAAGAAGAAAAAAGCTATGGCGAAACGCTTAAAAGCTAAGGCCGTCTCCGACAGTCCCGGAAGTCCGTATCGGTCCGTTTCACATATGGAGTCACTAGCCAGTATAGACTTTCCTGGAGCAGACACCCTGGACAAATTGTTTGACCTTGCTGTGACCAAGTTTGGGAAGAAAGACTGCCTTGGAACAAGAGAGGTCTTGAGTGAAGAGAATGAAATGCAGCCAAACGGAAAAGTATTTAAAAAGGTAAATGACTTCTGAGCACGTGTAAAAAGCATCCTTCCCAAAATATTTTCAGGAAGTGGGAAAAGATAAAATGTCTTGATTTCCAACAGGACGAGGCGAAAGCTCTAAAATTAGTCCTGAAAGGGAGGCAGAGGCCGTCCTCAACGTACGACCACAGTGGAGCCCATAATTCCTGTTGCTAAGTCAGATGGTTGTTCACTGAGTTTTGCCCCCTTTTACGACCTTGCCACAGTCGTTAAGAGAATCGCTGCAGTTTTTAAAGTTAGCAACACGGTGATTAAGCAAATCTGGTTTCCCTATTGAATTGGCTTGTCAGAAGGGGGGTAGGGGGTTGGACTAGATGACCTCCAAGGTCCCTTTCATTATTATTATTATTATTATTATTATTATTATTATTATTATTATTAAGGTCACAAAAGGGGATCACATGACCCCAGGAGACACTGCCACCGTCATAAATATAAGTCAGTCGCCAAGCGTCTGAATTTTGATCAGTTTTGACCAGGGGGATGGTGCAACGGTGGTAAGCGTGAAAAACAGTCATAAGTCACTTTTTTCAGTGCTGCTGTAAGTTCGAACACTCACTAAATGAACGGTTGTATGTTGAGGACTACTAGTACTATTTCTTAGTTGTCCCATTTCCTTTCAAACTCTTCTTCCCTGTTGGTTCCAGGTGGGCCATCATGAAAACATGGATTCCGGATGGCCCTTTCATTGTTACTTTGCTGATACAGAAACCATGCGTTTAATCACGCATGCTGCAGTAGTTTATCCTATAGATTGGAAATGGGCCATTATATGATAAAGAGGTTTAGGTGCTTCAGAGGGGATTCCTTTTAGTGAACCAAGTGAGCAGTTCACAGAACAGGGAAATCTAGAGTGGCTTGGGCAGTTTCTTAAACAGCAGTCAAAACTGATCCAGTATAAATGGATTTATGTCAGCAGCGGTTAAGCCGTCTAGTTTTTTTTTTTAAAGTTGTCTCGTTTTGATCTCCTTGCTTTAACGCTAACTGATCAAGTGTTTTAATCTTGACCAGTTAATCCTAGGAAACTATAGATGGCTGAACTACGAAGAAACCAGCCAGAAGGTGAAGCACTTTGGGAGTGGGTTAGTGGCGCTGGGATTGCAGCCCAAGAGCACCGTGGCCGTATTCTGTGAGACTCGAGCTGAATGGTTTATTGCCGCCCAGTCTTGCTTCCGGTACAACTTCCCTTGTGAGTATCAGTGCTGTATTCCCCCTACATCAACAAGGGCCATAGTCCTGACTCTCTGCAGGGTGTCGCCACTCCTACATTACGTTTGCCCTCAGTGCAACGTCCAGCACAAAGGTGTCTCAGAAACTGGGGCCTGTGTTGAATTAGTGGCAACATTTATACCTGTGGTTCAGATATATGCAACATAGAATAATAAAATGATTTGTTTAAGACCAGTGACTTCATTAGGGTATAAATCTTTATGCCTTTAAATAATAGCCACGGCAAAATAGTTACCTACTTTTTAAAATTGGGGTTTGGCTAGTCTAAAGAAAAGAAGAAATAGGGGAGACATGATAGCAGTGTTCCAGTATCTGAGGGGCTGCCACAAGGCAGAGGGGGCCAGGTTGTTCACCAAACCACCAGAGGGAAGGATGAGAAACAATGGTTGGAAGCTGATCAAGGAGAGAAGCAACCTGGAATTAAAGAGAGACTTCCTGACAGTGAGGACAATCAACCAGTGGAACAGCTTGCCACCAGAAATCATGGGCACTTCATCACTGGAAATTTTTAAGATGAGAGTAGACTACCACCTGTCCGAGATGGTGTAGGTTTTCCTGCTTGAGCAGAGGGCTGGACTAGAAGACCTCCAGTGTCCCTTCCAGCTCTATTCTAGTCTAAGTACGTTGTTCATCTTAAAATTGTTGGTCTACAGGCAGTCCTTGACTTACGACCACAACTGAGCCCATAATTTCTGTGAAGACAGTTGCTAAATGAGTTTTGCCCCATTTTAAACCGTTGTTGCCACGGTTATTAAGGGGATCCGTGCAGCTGTTAAGTTACTAACACGGTTGTTAAGTGAGTCTGGCTTCCCTCTTGACTTTGCTTGTCAGAAGGTCGCAACAGGGTCACAGGACCCTGGGATGCAGCAACCGTCATAAATATGAGTCAGCTGTCAAGCATCCGAATTTTGATCAAGTGACCATGGGGAGACTGCAACAGCCGTAAGTGTGAGAAAATGGTCATAAGCCCACTTTTTTTCACTGTCATAACTCTGAATGCTCACTAAGTGAGCTGTAGTAAGTTGAGGACGACCTATAGAAGAAGCATAAAATGAACATGGAATATTTATTGCTTCAGCTGAATTAGTTATTGAGCTGCTTACTAACTTCTTGCCTTTTAAATAGTCGTTACACTATACGCAACCCTTGGAGAAGAGGCAGTAACCTATGGATTAAATGAATCTGAAGCATCGTTTTTAATCACCAGCTTAGATCTTTTGGAAGGCAAACTAAAGGTAAATCTTTCCGTCAGCACTAGAGTAAAATTAAATAAATTTCTAAGATCAAAACTGACTTTCTAAAAGATACTGGGGAATACTAATGGGGCCTAACATAATTTAATCTGTAAGAAAACAATCCCTACACTAGGTGTGTTTTTTTTAAAAATAATATTTTTGTTTTGTTGTGAAACATATAGTATATTATTTTGATATACTGGTATTTCTACTGTATTGACTAAAGATTAACATTCTAAAGTTTACTAGGCTGAACTTTGAGTATAGCGGAAAGCTGTAGTCAGTGGAAATTTGCAATGAGACTATAAAAAGGATGTATGGTCGTAACAATTATCAGAAAATTGTCAGAACTTAATCATCACAGACAAATAACTTGCCCAGTAGCTATAATTTCTGTACTAAACTTTTGAAAACCAGCCATTTTCGTTTGCATGAAACCTCTCTGCTTTGGAAATGCTGTAGCTATAACAGGAACAGAAACGCTCTATAAATAAGGTTTCCCCATATTTCGATGGTTTTTGAATAGTCAGAAATAGGAAGAACGTATTCTTCAAACATTATTACAACAACAGACTTTCACAATTGCGAGAAGTAAATGCAAGCCTATGTCGTGCCTTGCAAACTTTTGCTTGGGTGTATACAATCAACTCCCAACTATTTTTGTTCCTCAGAATGTATTGTCAAAAATCCCCTGCCTCAAATACATCATTTACGTGGATAATAAGACCATCAATAAATCAGACTACCCTAAGGGGCTGGAGATTCATAACATGCAAGCAGTGGAAGAACTGGGAGCCAAGCCAGAAAACTGTAAGTAGGCCAGCTGAAACCCTTTACTACAATCATTTGCTTGTCATATAGGTTTCCCCCTATATGACAAGCAACATTCTAAATCATTTGAATAAGTTCATCTTTAATTCTGCATAAGAATTCTTTTCTCTTTGGACAATCTTCAAGACTGCTTGTTCTTGCTTCACAATAGTTTTGCTTCTCTAGAAGTGTGTTCTGGACTAGAAAGGGAGCTGAACCAGTCCAAAGGGCTTGGTCTCTTTGCTGCTATGATGAGTAGCTGTGGCTTTGGAAATTCCATCTCAAATCTCTGCTGAGAAAGAAAATCCACTGTGGCTACTAGCCTTTCATTGAGCAAGAGAGAGATCTTATCAGCAGCTTGAATTGTGCACGAGGCTGTGCCATGAGGGAGTATATAATCATTGTGTTTTGAGACTTTCTGGAATTAGAGGGTTCTTAACAAGGTGCATCACCACCGCCAACATCATGAGCTCATTTGCTAGCACTGGAAGTAAAAGTGCCAGATACAGTTTAAAAAAAAAAAAAAAAAAAAGTCTTGGCTTTCGTCATTCCAGATTTTTCATAGGTGAGAAACTTAGGGAACAATCTTAACCATTTTTCTCCACCATCACAGTTGCTGTCTAACACAAGCCAGAATGAGGCCAGAATGGTGTAATTGACATAATGGTGTCATGATCGCACGGCCATTGTTTCAGTGCCTTGATTAGCTAAGCCCACATCTTCCTTTCTCAAAAGTGATCAGAATTCCCCCCCCTCTTGTCAACATTTTAGTATAATATAGGCCACAAGGCTTATCCCCTACCCCTGTAGGCACTTATGCACTTTACCAGTTTTTTTTCACAGCATAAAACATTTTATTAGTTTTACTCTCAGTTTTATTTTTTCCCCAATATTGTAATCTAACTGTTTTGCCTTCTTATCTTTGTCTAGTCAGCATCCCTCCCTGCCGCCCTGCTCCTACAGACATGGCCCTAGTCATGTATACCAGTGGTTCCACAGGGAGGCCCAAAGGGGTCATGATGGTCCATAAAAACTTGATAGCTGGAATGACTGGACAGTGTGAGCGAATACCTGGCCTGGGGTAAGCAATTCCTGCCATTAAATGCACGCGCTTGTTTATAATTCGGTTCTTTCCACTAACAGGGCAGGTGGGCTGAGAATAGAGAGGACATAGCAGGTGACATGTCTATGGAGATTCTCAACCATCCAGCACATGGTTGTCCCAAAGATGCTTTTTCCAAAAGGCAACTGGATTTTCTTGTTTTTTTTTCTTTGAAAATATTTCACTTCTCAATCAAGAAGTTAGTAGTTAAAACTGAAGAAGCTTCTTGGATTAGAAGCAAAACATTTTCAAAGAAAAAAACAGACTAGTTGCCTTTTGGAAAAAGCACCTTTGGGATAGCAGCTGACAGTCCACCAGATAGAAACCCGAGACCTTCCATTCCCTGGTAGATCTTCCATTTGTGTGCTACCTTCTCCAGCTACAGATGAGTGTTTGTGTCTCGCAAACAGAATGAAGATATAGATTTTGAGCTGGCCCAGTTCTTTTATCATCCTTCCTTGATACTTGGTAGCAACAGCTATCTATGTTGAGAGATTAAATTGGGGGTGGATATTGCCATGTTCCCAGGAATTTGTTGGACCCATAATAAGGCCAGCAATCCTCCCTTTCCCATTGGTTTGGTGTGATAACGTCACATACATTGTGTCCCATGCAAGATCTGAAGGTATAATTGCCAAATCCTCTGAGATTTTTGCCCAACTTGCATAATATTGAGATTTTGGGGAAATGGGCTTGGATTGTGGTTAGGACACAATAATATCGGGTACTAGGAGAATTATGTGTTTCTGGATTAAGACCTTGTGATCATAATTGCAATAGCCTTAGCATTTAGGGCTCCTTGGTGCTCTCTGAGCTTGCTTGTTCTCTTGCCAACGTTTCATTACCCAAACTAGGTAATATCATCAGTGCTAGAAAGGAGTGAGGCTTGTGGAGATGAAGGAGAAGGACTGTGGGGTCCTTGGTGCTCTCTGAGCTTGCTTGTTTTCTTCCAGATGTTTCATTACCTAAACGTAGGTAACTTCAGTGCTGATGATGTTCCTTAGTTTGGGTAACGAAACATCTGCAAAGAAACAAGCAAGCTCAGAGGGCACCAAGGATCATCCCTCATTTCAATCCTGAGCTACAAATATTCTCCTTTATTGGAGCCTTAGTATTGATCCATGTTGCCATCTAGCTCTTCCTTTCTTATGTACACATCACTATTGTATTCTGCCCAACTCATGCTAGAAAAGTGATGGTGCTCACCATTGCTATGAAGAATATATTCAGCATGTTCAGAACTTAATCAATGACCTGTACCTTAAACCTTGGTCTATACCAGGGGTAGGCAACCTGGGCTCTTTTATGACTCGTGGACTTCAACTCCCAGAATTCCTGAGCCAGCCATGCTGAGGGAAAAGGGAGAGGTTTCCAAGCTGAGCCATGCTGGCTCAGGCATTCTGGGAGTTGAAGTCCACGAGTCATAAAAGAGCCAAGGTTGCCCACCCCTATGCCTAGATCAGGGTCCTTCAAACTTGGCAACTTTAAGATGTGTGGACTTCAACTCCCAGAATTCCTCAGCCAGCCAGGTGAGGGAATAGAAGGGGAACTAAACTGGCACGAACACCCTAGAATCAGAGGTGGGGAACGATGGCTCTTTTATGACTCGTGGACTTCAACTCCCAGAATTCCTGAACCAGCCATGCTGAGGGGAAAGGGAGAGGTTTCCAAGCTGAGCCATGCTGGCTCAGGAATTCTGGGAGTTGAAGTCCACGAGTCATGAAGGGGCCAAAGTTTTCCCCATGCTGGCTCAGGAATTCTGGGAGTTGAAGTCCACGAGTCATAAAAGAACCAAGGTTGCCCACCCCTGGTCTATAAACTTAAACAGATTAGTCATCAAGATTAGAAACAAATAGATTTATCTCAATGGAAACATTATAGCTTATGCTCTTCTTGATAATTTGCTTCCCAAGATTGTTTTCCACTAATTAAGCAATAAAAACAATTAAGGTTAATCTTTAGAGGGGTAAAGATAAGTCCTGTGTTTCTGCTGCTGCAAGTGAAGCAGAAATATGCAGTTACACTGCTCAAGGAGTGGAACAAATGCTTCAGAGCTGTACTCTACTTTTATTATTCGATTTAAGCAAATCCACAGTGGCCTTTCAAGATTTACTTAGGCCTGTCAGCTGTCCAAAAGTCAAGCAGAAAAAGCACTGATGTTCTTCTTGACTGCCACAACTTGGAGGCTGGAGCGAATTAGTATGTTTGCGTACAACTTATTTCTGGATTACCTGCTAACTTCAAGTCTTTAAGCATTGTACAGAATTGTTTAACGTATAATCTATCGAAGTTTAAAAGCTCAACAAATAAAATAAAATGAGCGTTAGGGATGATAACAAATCATAGTAAAGCAATAGAATAATGTGGGGTTTTAACATGTCAGAATAGCAAGGTATCTCAAGTATCTGGGAGACAAAAAGACTGCAGGATAAGCAGTCAGCAAGCCCCTCTTAGAAGTCCATTCTGTGTAGAAGGTAACGTTTCTGTAAGCACCATAGTAACTAGAAAGGACAGGTATAAGCAGTGGTGGGATTCAGCCGGTTCTCTCCACTTCAGCAGAACCGGTAGCTAATTTTTTGTTGCCCAGGCTCAGAATGGACTTCCGTAAGCGGCATCCCAGACAGAGAACCAGTTGTTCACCTATTTGAATCCCACCGCTGGGTATAAGATCTACTAAAGCAGGCTTCTCCAGTCTGGTAGTTCTCCAGCTGTGTGGATCTCAGCTCCCAGAATTCTCTACCTAGCATGAGCAAGTTGAGATCCTTACCTGTGGAGGCCACTCAATTTAGCTGAAGCTGCATTTAACTCAGTCAGTCTGAGGTGACGTTTTATCAGCCTGAATGTACATTAGACCAGGGTCTGCATTAGACTTCCAACCTTCGCAACTTTGTGACTTATGGACTTCAACTCCCAGAATTCCTCAGTCTCAACTAGGTTGGCTGAGGAATTCTGGGAATTGAAGTCCACAAGTCGTAAAGTTGCCAAGGTTGGAGGTCCCCTGCATTAAACTACAAGGATTCATCACTGCCTGGTTAAGAGACAAAAACCCAAACCATATTCTGTGTTTATTTAGACCAAGATATCCTGACTACCATATTGAAACAATTTACATTCTCTCCCTCAGACCCAACGACACGTATATTGGCTATTTGCCTTTGGCTCATGTATTAGAACTGACGGCAGAAATTTCCTGTATTACCTATGGCTGCAGGATTGGATATTCCTCTCCACTCACCTTGTCAGACCAGGTAAGCCAATGGATGGAGCTGCTTTGTAAATTGTTGAGGAGGAAAAGTGTTCGGTTAATGCCAAACATTGGACAGAACTTTGTGTGTTTGTTTATTCATCAATTTTTTATCCCCTACAAGGTGACTCTGCCCAGCTTCAAAGTTATAAGACAAGTAAAAAATTATTAAAACATTAAAATGTTAAAAACTACACAGATTAAAATATTATTGTACAGCCTTACAGTGAGAAGTAGTCTTAAGCTTACAGTAATCTGAGCCAAAGTGACGTTCACAAATAAGGACATCTTAAAAATACACTCCTGAAGTATTTTCTCGATTGCAAGTTTTCTGTTTTTCCCCTCAGCTTTAAAATCTGATCAGCTCTTTGCCCTCAGGCAGTAAAATATGACAAACGTTCTACCTTTCATTCCTTCGTTCCTTATTATTTCAGTTCGCAAAATTCAATACCCTAAAGCATCTTTCCACGGTTTTATTCTTCTCTGAAAATAATTGAAATTAAAATTAGGTTCTCGCTTTTTTACCCCTTCTTTCAGTCAAGCAAAATTAAAAAGGGGAGCAAAGGAGACTGCACTGTTCTGAAGCCCACTTTGATGGCAGCTGTGCCAGTAAGTACCAGTAAGGATGAGATACTCGTGAAACTCTGTGTATTTCACACCGAACGTTTATTAAAAATTGTTTAAATGTTAAATTTTAAACTTCAAAAAGTACAGTAACTTTTTTTCCCAGTTGGTTTATATAGATCACCCATCTTAGCCTCACAAGTCAAAAACAAAACAAAAAAACCCTCTACATCTTGGATCTTTATAAAACCAGTTGCAGATATGCCTATATCTACAGCTTTGTTTGCTTGAAACAGCTGCCAGTGTTCATGTTTCAGAATACATATTTTGGAAATCTGTCTTTCTTTTTGTACATCAAACCCTATTAAGTATATCCAGTAGTTAGATAAAATGCAATTGGCTGCAAAAAATTTAATTTATTGGTGGGTGGGTGGGTGAAATCTAGCATATAGTCTGGCAAGAAAACAGATCTTTAGATTATCTCAGTTTTATCCTGAGATCCCCAGATTTTTGACTCATGCAGTAAATTCCTGCCACTCTTTTCCTCACATGATGGGGGGGAAAAAATCAAACATTCACAATCATTTTCGAAAATAGCTTTTATTTGTTTAATTAAATAGAAAAGAAACAAGCAAAAACAAGAGTTTCTCATACATGGACAGAACACTTTATACAACAGTTTCAATAAAGATGGCCATACTACATTATAATCATCCATACATAATCTATATGTAACTTTGGCATAAGTTGAAAGTAGCGTCAGATCTTCATTCTGCTGATTAAGTATGGCCACAGATTTATTTTTTATTCTGACAGCTCCTCATTAAAACAGCTCAAAACGAGAGGGTATTCAATATTTCCATTGCTTTCCGCCGAGTGCCTACGCAAATAACCCCCAGCTAAAATGGACTGCCAATAGATTAGCCGGATTACATATTAAGGGTTATATAACTAAGGAAATATCTGTTTAAAATGGAATGAATTGTTCTTTCCTGTTATCCTTGTCACTGGTCTGGGCTGGTCTAAACCAGTTCAGGAATAAAAGGTTTCTTAGCTGTTTCCTTGAAATTGTTTGTAGGAAATCATGGATCGAATTTATAAGAACGTTATGAGTAAAGTCCAGGAGATGAACTATTTCCAGAAAACTTTGTTCAAGATAGGGTATGACTACAAATTGGAACAAATCAAAAGAGGTTATGATGCACCTCTTTGTAACTTGTAAGTATAGTTGATGTATTTTGATGTATTTGTTGCAGACATAACTCAGGATTAAACCTGAGGGGGGGGGGAAACCTGGTTCAACCAGTTTGGACAAACTTTGTCTAAATCCTAACCTTCCCTTCAGGTGTACATTCATTCATCATGGAAATCATTGGTTTTTAAGTGTAGGTTGTTGAGCTGCTTTTTAAATTGCTGCAGTGAGATCACTTATTTTAGCGGGCTTTCTAAGGTAGTAACCTTTGCCAGACTGCTGCTGTTAATATATTAAGCACCAACTCCCAGAATTCCTGGTCAATAACCAGGCCACGCGGGGATTCTGAAAGTTGCAGTCCAGGTTATTTGGAGGGCCTCAGGTTTATCTTGGAATTTTGCCATTCAACAAACTCTTGGGCGAATGCAGAATATCTTATCCTTTAAAAATTCCCTGAACCTCCGATGAATATGTTGAAATCACCCTGGCTTGTACACAGTCAGATTTGAAGTAGACTTCTCTGATCCGAAGGATAGCCATATCTATCATTTTTGGGAGGGGTTAGTCATTTCAACGAATCAGTTGCAACTTCAACTCAATCTGGGACCTGCAGATTGAAAAACCTGGTTCCTGTTCACTTCTGAACAGAGCAGAAAGGCAGTCAGATCTGTAATGTTGGGCTGAATCCACAACAGGTGGATTAATGGGTCTGCCAGGGAGGGAGGGGCCCATAGAGAATCATGTAACAACTGTTTATAAATCCTCTTATTGTGCCCTTTCATTACATCATTGTGGGATTTTTCTCCTTTAAGACTGCTGTTTAAAAAAGTGAAGGCCCTATTGGGAGGAAACGTACGTATGATGCTTTCTGGAGGGGCCCCTCTCTCACCTCAAACACAGAGATTCATGAACATCTGCTTCTGCTGCCCTGTTGGCCAAGGCTACGGCCTGACGGAAACCTGTGGCGCAGGCACCATTACTGAAGGTAAGGATGTATGGTTAGCTTTTTTCATTGTAAAGGTGTTTTGTGTGGAGCCCTTGGAAAACAGCCTGCAGTGCCGTGTTTAATCTACTCTGCACTTAAATTAAAAGGACTTGAAAAGCATTTGTATAGAAGAGTAGGCAAAGCTGGGAGCGTGGAGTTAAGCATCTCATCAGCTCAGAGTCATTACGTTGCCAAAAACAGTCCAGGTTCAAACCCCTCCCCACCTTAAATTCCATTGACCCTTATCTGGCACCGATTCAGATTTGAACTTTAGTTGACCAGATTCCTTGAGCGATAAATTTTCTGAACTGCAACTTGATGTATGGCCCTGATCTTTTGTGCCTGACCTTAATTTAGTCTGCAAAGGATCTGGACCATACATTAAGTTGCAGTTCAAGATTTATCGCTCAAGCTGAGACAGAAAAATCTAAACTTTTAATACTAAATTGGTGCCAAATAAGGGCCAGCGTTTGTGGCCACCTAATAACTCTAAGCGAGGGGTCTTCAAACTTGGCCCTTTTATGCCTGGCCAAGTTTGAAGACCCCTGCTCTAAGCTGATGACATGTTTAACTCTGCCCTCAGCTCTGCTTGCTCTTCTCTTACAGTTTCGTTCCTGTCTCACTCCTTGTTTCTTGATGTTTTCTCCCTAGTAACTGACTACAGTACTGGGAGAGTAGGAGCTCCTCTTATCTGCTGCGAGATTAAACTCAGGGACTGGAAAGAAGGTGAGAAAATCCCATTATTCTAATAGACTTTAATCCAGTGATGGAGAACCTTTTAGAGACCGAGTGCCCAAACTGCAACCCAAAACCTACTTGTGCATCGTCAGGTGCCGGGTGGGCATGGCCCATTGGCTGGATATGGCCCATTGGGTGGGCGTGGCTGCGGTGGTAACGGCAGACTGGGTGGGACTAAAAAGTTCAATCAATCAATTCCAACTTTGCAAGATTTTTTTTCCCCCGCGAGAAATTGAAATTTACTATGTCAACACTACAAATATTGTATATTCTTGCTTTGACAATATGCAGAAACTGTCTCGTATTCTTATACAGAGCTTAGAGGGTGGGGGTAAAGCCTGGGAAAGAAAGAGGAAGAAAACCTTTGACCTTCACACTAATTGAATAATGCTGATAATAAAAACTGCTCAGAGGAAGAGAACTTAGATCTTAGCATCTTGTTATGGTTCCGGCTAATGAAACACTTCAAAGAACTTCCAGGCATTGATTTCCCTAAAAGTCTTTTATTGCTTCAAAATGTTCCCACCCTAAATTAGGTGTCATATATCACATTATCCAATTAGTGTGAACTCAAAACAAAACCTATAAAAAACAGGCTGATAAAAAGAAGGCTCCCCAAAGAACATTCCGAGTTGGGGAAAAGGTTTACAATATTTACGCCTCAAATTGCCCAGCAAGAAATTGGGACCTAAATTCTTAGGGCCTGATCCCCCCATTGATTCAACAGATGTTGCTGGGCATCTTAGGTCACCCAATGAGCGAGCGTACATGGTCACCCAGAGAAGCTGATTTTCTTCCTCAACCAAGTACGTTCTCACTTGAATCGCTGGGCCTTTCTCTACCCGGAACCAGGGGCCATGGTCGATGTCATTGCGTCCAACCTGGAGGGAGAAGCATCTGAATGGCTGAACAATCTATATAGCGAGCAAGCCCCCGAATTGGAAGATCCCCACCTCTTTCTCTTAAGTCTGAGAGAACGATTTGAGGACCCATCCATTGGTCTCAAAGCAGCAAGCCAAAAACCACAAACTTTTAAATCCATTTAGGGGTTCCTTACCCCAGTCACTTTCCCTAAACTAATGGGGATAGTTTGACAAAGATTTGGGGAAGATCTCACCATGGAAGAGAAAGAAATGCCTGAGGCCTCCAGCCCCTCCCTTGCAGATCAATTAGCTTTTCAACCCCGGGGGTCCCCTGACAGAACCTCTAGCCCCACAGAGGGACAGAGAGAGAGAGAGAGAGAAAGAGAGACAGACAGAGAGAGAGAGAAAGACAGACAGAGACAGAGACATACAGAGAGACAGAGAAAGACAGAGACACAGAGAGACAGACAAGACACAGAGAAACAGAGAGATAGATAGACAGACAGAGAGACACACACACACAGAGAGAGAGAGAGACAAAGAGAGACACAGAGAGAGACAGACAGAGAGAGAGAGATACAGACAGACAGAGACAGATAGACAGACACAGAGAGAGCAACAGAGACACACACAGAAAGAGAGAGACAGAGAGACAAAAAGAAAGAGACAGACAGACACAGACAGACAGAAAGGCAGACAGATAGACACAGAGAGAGAGACAGAACAGAGAGAAACAGAGAGAGAAAGACAGAGACACACAGAGAGGCAGACACAGAGCAACAGAGACAGAGAGAGACAAAGAGACAGACAGACAGAAAGAGAGACACAGAGACAGAGAGACACAGAGAGAGCGACAGAGACACAGACACACAGAGAAAGCGACAGAGACACAGAGAGAGAGAGAGAGAGAGAGAAAGACAGACAGAGAGACAGACAAACAGTCAGAGAGAGAGAGAGACACAGAGAGAGAGACAGACAGAGAGAGAGAGACAGAGAGAGTGTTATGGTTCTGGCTAATGAAACACCATTAACATATTGATTGAACCTTTTTTTTTTTTTTGCACATGGCAGCGGAGGCCTAAAGCGAAAAGGTTTTATAAAACCCAGCTGAAGGCCTAGGATTGGGGTGACGGCGCGCGTGCTCACAGAGAGGCTCTGAGTGCCACCTGTGGCACCCATGCCATAGGTTTGCCACCACTGCTTTAATCTGTTTCCTTGGCTGAAATAGGAGTAGAATATCAGAGTTGGAAGGGACCTTGAAGGTCTTCTAGTCCAACCCCCTGCTCAAGTAGGAGACCCTATGCCATTTCAGACACATGAAAGCCAATAATAATAATGAGAATGATAATAATAAAAGTTGGAAGGGACCTTGGAGGTCATCTAGTCCAACCGCCTGCTCAGGCAGGAAACCCTATACCATTTCAGAGAAGTGATGTTTAAAACTATAAATTTTGTCTCTTAAATCCCTCTATATCAAATATAGTTTACAATGTTCCTACATAAGAACAGTGACCGTGTTGTTACTTAAAAGAGATTGGTTTAAAGTACAATTTTAGGAAGCATTTAAAAATAATGGACATAAATGCCATACCACATATAACCATTATAGATACAATCACTTCCTATAAATGCAATCGTGAGGTGAACAAAAGAATCTGTAAACCATATTTTAATATAAATATCTAAGTTGCTTTGGCATTAATATTTTTCACTATTTATGTTGGAAGCATGATAAAAACAAAAGTATTTGCATTTCACAGAAAATGTTTTCTTCTCTCAAAATATTGGTCAAAATGGTATAAAGGTTCAACTTCTACAGAAATTAACTAGATTGAAAACAATGAGTATGTTTCATGCCCTTGACAAATAGATAAATATATGCCTCTTGGAAAGTTATTCCATCTCTAGGTTTTTCTCAAGACTTTTGACCCACCTCCAGCCATTTTTATTTCTGGGGTAGAAAAAACAGCCCCCATCTGGGAAACATGATTATTTTTGGTCCAAGATCTCCCAGTTCCGAAATTTTTTTCCCCTTGTGGTGTACTTGTGAGATGAATCATCTCCAGGGTGACCTCCCCATAGAAAATCATGAACCTTTTAAATCCTTTGGCTTAAGAGGCTGATGGCTATAGATACATTGAACTTGGTTTTTTTTTGTTAAACCAGTGTTTTTCAACATTGGCAACTTTACGATGTGTGGACTTCAACTCCCAGAATAACCCAGGCAGCAGCTGAAGTCCACACCGCGTAAAGTTGCCAATACTGAAAAAGCCTTGTGATCTATTAGATGAATCCATTTCCTAATAAATTGCATCAATCCGCTGAGAGAAGCGGTGATCCTGTATTCACTTGACTCTGGGGAAAAGCCCAATAAATGTAGTGGGGTTTATCTCTGAATCAACTTGAATACGTTAGAATCGTTTGTGTCCCATACATACCTAATGCATATTGTAGATCAGAGATATTTCAACCATGGCAACTTTAAGACTTGTGGACTTCAACTCCCATGCTTGCTTCCAGCCCCATGCTGGCTAGGGAGTTGAAGTCCACAAGTCTTAAAATTGCCAAAGTTGGACACACCTGTTCTCAATTCAAAGGCTTTTTAGTCCCAAACCTTTGTGATCCTGGCTGGACCTAGTGCACCGTTGCATTTTACTGCCCGTACGAATTTCGTGACCTAACACAATTAATCAGCATTATCCTGCCTTTCTTTTCTTGTTGACCATTTTGGTCTGATTTAAAGGAATCACGAAGCCACCAGTTTGTTCTTTCTTTCTGCTTTTTTTTTTTCAGGCGGCTACACAACAAGAGACTTACCACATCCTAGGGGGGAGATTATAATCGGAGGGCCCAATGTCTCCATGGGGTACTTCAGAAATGACGAGAAAACAGCCGAAGATTTCATTGTCGATAGCAATGGCCAGAGGTGGTTCTGTACTGGAGACATTGGAGAATTTCATTCTGACGGGTGCCTGCAAATCATAGGTAAGCACAATACCCTTTTTGATCAGAAAAAAACCTGGCCCTGTTTTTATATGAGTAAGCTCTTCCAAGCATGCCATGAATTTATACACCCAACAGCCATCTAAAACAGTTGCCTTGTTCGCGTAACGGTCTTCCCTTTTTGTAACATACATTCGCAAAGGTAAAAGATGTCATCTCAGCAATTGGTTTTGCGTGAGAACCAGCATCGTGGTTTCTAAAATAAGAATGTCTGGGGAATGCTGGCTTGTCACCGCCCAGTCTCTGGCTCCGCTGAGGGTTCCTTCTGAGGGAAGGGGGCGTTCCCTCTCTTACTAAGTTTGTTACTATCCCACTTTGTGCAGGAAAAGCGGGCGCTGAATCCCAGGGAGGGAAGCTATTTTCTGTGAGGGAAACAGAAGTTCTATATGCTGTTTGCTTTCAAGTTCAGTTTGTAAATCCCATCCCAATGAGTCACATACAGAAGAGTTACTTACTGGAGCAGACTGTCTACTTGCAGCAAAATCTTCCATTTTTTGCTGCTTCAGTGGCTTGGGAGAAGTCTGTGCTGCCAAGTGAACACACTGTCTCTTTCTCCTTTTCCCCATTCTTGGTAATCCTGGCTTGTAGAGTTGTTAAAATATAGGTGAAACATTATATATCTCCAGTATATATGCTTTATAAAAGTCTTTTGACTATTATAAAAAGTCAAACAAGGGTTAAAACAAATTTAAAAATGGGTTAAAAAATAGATTAAAATGGATTAAAAGTAGGTTAAAATGCAGTGTTAAAAAGTGAAAATAAAAAGAAAAGAAAGCTTTTACTTTTGGAGGAGCTCTTTATAGCAGTGTTTCTCAACCTTGACAATTTTAAGGCATGTGGACTTCAACTCCCAGAATTCCACAGCCAGCAATTCTGGGAGTTGAAGTCCACATGCCTTAAAATTGTCAAGGTTGAGAAACACTGCTTTGCTGCCTGTCCACCATCTTCAACTGTGTTTTGGTTGTTTTTCCAGATCGTAAAAAAGACTTGGTGAAGTTGCAAGCGGGAGAGTACGTCTCTCTTGGCAAAGTTGAGGCAGCCTTGAAAAACTGTCCCCTGATTGACAATATTTGTGCATATGCGAAAAGGTGAGTTTACATATACGTGATCTTTCATACAAGTTTGTGGGATTTTTTTTTTTTTAAAAACCATCAACTTACATTGAACAGGTTGGAAACAAAAAATCTCGCACTCTACTTTCCAACACCGTTGCTCCAGCAGGATTTCCAACACCGTTGTTCCAGCAGGATTCAGGCCCATCCCAGCAGGTGTGACGCACATAACTCAGTGTTTCCCAACCTCCGCAGCTGAGGGATTCTGGGAGTTGAAGTTCCTGTATCTCGCTCAGGTTGGGAAGCATTAGGTGCTATAAAGTAGCTAAGAGAAAGTTGCCCTATATCAGGGGTCTTCAAACTTGGCCCTTTTATGACTTGTGGACTTCAACTCCCAGAATTCCTCAGCCAGGCACACGTGCCTGGCTGAGGAATTCTGGCAGCTGAAGTCCACAAGTCATAAAAGGGCCAAGTTTGAAGACCCTTGCCCTATATCTTGAGTGAGGGAGCTGACCAGCCTTCAGATGGTGCTGGACTGTGAGCTGCACCTCAGTAATCCAGCCATAGTAAAGGATGCTTGGCATTTTATTCAGAAACCCTTTGAGGGTCACAGGGAGAGGCACATGTGCCTGCAATCCTTCTAGGCTTAAATATTCACACACTGCACGTGCAAAAGTATTGTTTTGGTTTCTTCTCATCTTTGATTGTCTGTCTCTCTGTTTCTGTCCATCCGTCCGTCCGTCTATCCTTTCTATCCATCCGTCCATCCACAAACACTCACAGAGCTGATGAGTAACCATAATGTGGTGCTGGCTATCGGCTTGGCTGGTTTTATGGAAGTCCTGGGGATCAGCTTCTGAAATCCACCTGCTGGGAGACCGGGGGGGGGGGGGAGGCAGTAGGTTGGCCACTGTGAGAACATGGTTGGAACAAACCTTTCTCAATTTCTGTTTTTGTTTTGAAGGAAATAAATTGAAATAATTTTCAGGTCTCTGGGAACCTCTGCATAAAAGTTACATCTACAACTAGCATTACATAGCATGTGAAGTTAAAAAAAATATTTTTTCCCCTCCAAACACAATTTCTCACAGAACCCCAGTTGAAAAAGGTTGGGCTAGAGTAAATTTCAGGGTAAAACATTTTGCTTAGCCAAATGTCACTAAAAACTAAATAGTGTTTTCTTGTGTTTCAATCTAGCAACCAGTCTTACGTTATCAGTTTTGTGGTTCCCAATCAGAAGAAACTAACGGCACTTGCTGAACAGAGGGGTATGTCTGACAGCTGGATCAACATCTGTAACAATCCTGTCATGGAATCAGAAGTTCTGAAAGAGATTAAAGACACGGCTAACAAAAGTAAGCAAATGAAAATGCTTTTTTGAACCGTAGAGTAGTTGCAACTCACAATCTTATCTGCTCTAGTATCATGCAGTATCTTACTAATGATAACAGAAATTGTTAAGAGCTTTTGCAAGCCAGTTCCCTTTCACTGCATTTCCCCCCTTTTTTCAGTCTCCCTAAGAGTATCTGTAAGGCAAGAATAAGTGTCAAAAAGGTGGATGAAGGCACTTGATCAAAGTTTCATCCTGGGTGGGTTTTGACCATGTGGTGATAGCTGTCATTCCAAAAGTCCTGCTCCATTCCTTTTCCCTTTAAAAATAGGGAAAGTTCAATGGAATCACGGATATCTGCAGCAAACTGAGATTGCATTCCCATGAGCAGTGACATCATGTCAGTACACCTTATATGAAGGTCTCCCATACGTATATCATAGAGTGTGTACCGAAACACTACAACCCATGTCAATTATCCCCTGTGGACACCCAAATAAGAGAATTCAAAATTTATAATTCCACTGCCCAGACTACTTTCTCGTCCATTTTCAAAATTTCTTGCTTCCCAAAGATGGAAACATAGAAATCAGTCTGTATTTATTTAGCCCACTTCAGTTTCGGAAATTGTTCTTGCACAAGACTGTTCTATCAAGTCTCATCCTACTACAGTTTACTTTCCTTTAAGCTACATGAAAACGTTGATTAATTTTGTTAATCAACACGAGCATTTTTTGTACACAGTGTTGAGCCAAGAACGGCATGGTTGGATTAGAAGTGCTGGATGTGAACGACAGCTGTATTCCAATGTATGTTGTCTGGAATAGCGAGCGATTTAAAAATTGCAAACCAATTGAATTGAAGTTGGGAAGCACCCAAGCCTGACAGAGAGGAGGGATCAATTGGAACTAGTCTAGAATCTCCGCACAACAGTAAAACCAACCCTCCCTGAATTCCTTTGAGTCTTATCTAATTGTCTCCAAGAAAAGGCTGCTAGATTGGGGAGATTCCTGTATTATAGGTAGAACATAATGAAGTAGTTAGTTCATACTTTGCACGTGTGGCCTGGTCATTCGTGCCTGACAAATAACTAACAATTCTAATTCCAAATATTTATCTAATTACTCTTTCAAGGGGGACAATCAGGCTGTGCTTCTTGCTACTTGTAATTTATAAGGGATAAAGCTATGACTCCCCTGTGCAATTTCCAACCGCCTCTCCTTTTGCACTACTGCTGTTGCTAAAATTGACGGGGTAGAGCCTTGTTGGTTTGAAGTAGGAGACCCATAAAAACTCAATGAGAAGCCCTAAAACAGTTTCAGTATAATTTTACGAACAAAGCAAGTCTTCTCCTGATCCCCAAATGAAGAGAGAAAAAAAAACCAAGTTCAGTGCACAGGATCTTGGCTCTTACATACCACATCAGTCCCCTGTCGGTCCAGCATTCCATTTCCCTTAGAAAGCAGGACAGGCCCTCTTGTGATGGCCCTTGAAAAGATTAACTGCACATGGCACAGCCTGCTTTGTATGGGACGGTAGGCCATAGCACAGCGTTTCTCGGCCTCAGAATTGCCGAGCTGGCTGGGAATCTAGGGAGCTGAAGTCCCCCCACCTTTTAGGAGTAGCCAAGGTTGGGAAATACTGCTGTAGCATCTGGACCTGACATGAGAGCAGTGTTCCAAACTCTCAGGGGCTGCCCCAAAGAAGAGGGAGTCAAGCTATTCTCCAAAGCACCCGAAGGCAGGACAAGAAGCAACGGATGGAAACTAATCAAGGAGAGAAGCAACCTAGAACTAAGGAGAAACTTCCTGACAGTCAGAAAAAATTAACCAGTGGAACAACCTGCCTCCAGAAGCAGTGAATGCTCCCAACACTGGAGGTTTTTAAGAAGAGACAGGACAGCCATTTGTCCGAAATGGTGTAGGATTTCCTGCCTGAGCAGGGGGTTGGACTAGATGACCTCCAAGGTCCCTTCCAAGTTTATTATTAATATTAAGCTATGTACCTTAGCTTCATTCAGCAAGCTAGCTGAGCTGCTTCATACGTGATCTCCGTAGAAGCCTGAAACTGTGAATGGAAAGGAGATGAGATTATCAGAAATCGTCAAAAGATTTTTTTTCAGTAACGCAAAAAAAGATTCTGACCAATTTGAGCCCCCACCCCCTCCCCAAGTATTAAGGAAATATTTGCCATGTATTGAGGACTCAAAAGGCAGGCAATCCTGAGCAGATTCAGGGAAGTGTTTCCCCCCCCCCATAGGAAAGGTCTTGTGAAGCTACATTTGTTCTTGTCCTGCCACCTGCTGGCCAGCGGGAAGAATCCTCTTGGGAAAAGACTGAGAGCAAGTAGTCCTCAACGAGCAACAGTTCATTTAGTGACGGTTTAAGGTGACGAAGTCATTAGGGGAAAAAAAAGCAATTGCCTGTTTTTCACACTTACAACCGTTGCAAGCCTCCTCAGGGTCACGTGATCAAAAGGCTGGGCAACCGACTCACACTTATGACAGTTGCAGGGTCCCAGACTCCCGGGATCCCCTTCCGACAAGCAAAGTCAGTGAAGAAGCCAGAGTCACACTAACAAGCGTGCTGCCAACTTAACAACCGCCGAGTGAGTCCCTTAACAACTGTGACAAGAAAGATCGTCAAATGGGGCCCAATTCATTTAACAACTGTCTCACTTAGCAACAGAAATGTTGGGCTCCATTGTGGCTGTAAGTCGAGGACTGCCTGTATTTAGCTATGAAGTGTGGGGAGGGGGTCCTCCGTGCTCTCCAAGCTGGGCTGTTTTCCTGCAGACCTTTCATTTCCCAAAGTAGGTGATGTCATCAGCACTCACTTGATCTGGAGCCTGCATGTTGTTTTGGTGTGACATCTCTGCCAGGCATACAAATAGCCTTCTGTCAGGGGTCCTCAAACCTGGCCACTTTAAGACTTGTGGACTTCAACTCCCAGAATTCCCCAGCCAGCCAGCCAGCCAGCCAGCCCATGACTTGTTTGAAGTCCACAAGTCTTAAAAGTGGCCAAGTTTGAGGACCCCTGCCTTATATCTTTATTTGAAATGTTTTCTGGCTAGAAGATGTCCAGTAGGCTTCAGTAGTGGAGGAAGCGTGCCTAGAAATGCAGTTACTCCTCAACTTACGACTACAGTAGGGACCAAAAAGTTTTTTGCCATTGAGCGGTGCAGTTGTTAAGTGAGGCATCACATGACCCCCCCACCTTTTTTCTGTGAACATGAAGCGAGACATTGCTCGGCTGAGACCTGTGGTCTTCCCCATTGGCTGTGCTTGCAAATGGTGATCACGTGACCTCGGGAGGTTGCCGCTGTCGTAAGGGCGTGATGGTTGCCAAACGCCTGAATGGCGATCGTGGGACTGCAGGGATGCCGCAGTGGTCGGAAGTGTGAGGACCAAGTCGTAAGTCACCATCATAACTTCAAGCGGTCACTAAGCGAATGATTGTAAGTTGGGGAGTCCCTGTAACAGAAAAGCGAGACTCTTCAGAATTTAAGTCTCAGAGGCTCACTCTCTCCCTGCCCATCTGGCAGTGAAAGGTAATCATAGAGTTCTGGATTCTGGAGGTTTTAAGTCCTTTCCAAGGGAGATCTGGATGGTCTAGCCAGTAGGAGTCCTGCAGAACTGCTCCTGTCCAATTAGGTCTTCTAGTCCAGCCCCCCTGCTCAGAGAAATGCTTGTCCAAACTCTTCTTAAAAACCTCCAGTGTTGGAGCCTTCACAACTTCTGGAGGCAGGTGGTTCCTCCGTTGGTTCATTGATCTCACCATTTGAAAATTTCTCCCGTGGTTCAAGATTGCTTCTCTCCTTGATTAGTTTCCCTTCTTTGCTTCTTGTCCTGCCTTCAGGTGCTTTGGAGAATAGGTTGACCCTCCTCTTCTTTGTGGCTAAAAAAACTCCTTTTTGAACGAGAAAAAAAACAAACCCCAGGCCTGCTGCATTCACGTATAAATGAATGACGTTTGTAGGTTGTGTCCATCTGCCAGTTCTGATCTCTGTTTTCTTCTCCTCCACCCGTCACCCTCCGTTGCTTTTTTCAGTGAAGCTGGAAAGATTTGAAGTGCCCATCAAAGTGCGTCTGAGTCCGGAGCCCTGGACTCCCGAGACAGGCTTAGTCACCGATGCTTTCAAACTGAAAAGGAAGGAGCTGAAGAACCATTACCTCAATGACATCGAGCGGATGTACGGAGGGAAATAAAACCTCTCAGCCTCCCTGCGTCAGAAAGCGTGCGTCGTTTCTTCTGGAGCTGAGCGGTTGTATTTCCAAACGGAAGCGGCGTTTCCTGTAACAGTTGAACATTTACTCCCGGTTACCCAGAAGGAACGGCTGCGCTGGCTTTCTGCCTTGCAGTTTTCCAAGATGCTGTCAAAAAAGACTGACCCACTCACTGCCAGGGTTTCATTAGAACATTTCCAGTTCCAAAATGGCTGTGTTCGTATGGAACTCCCTCCCTGGATAAACCAATATTTCTATCTTTCTATTCCGGCTCCTTCTCCGATTCGGAAGCAGTTAGATCATCTGGGCTGAGTCTGGGGTGATGTATTCGAAACGGATGAAAACCAGCTGGTTGAGAAGGCAACACGGAAGAGGTGTTGTTAACGGTGGGGCAGAACCGAGCCTCTCCAGAACGCTGCTCCGGAAATGGCTCTCTCAGGTCCTTTGCGAAATGGCTCGTTTGAAGGCACAGAAAGATGAGGCGAGATTTCTCTTGTGAAAACGGTACTCTCACCCGGCCGTAAACTGACACGCCAACACCACAAATGACGCCCGATGGGTTCTTGCACCACGTGCCAAGTTGTTCCTTCCTTTTCCGCAGTTCAGTGCTCAGTGGCACCGTCCCGCCCGTCTCTGCCATAAAATTATTCCTGCATTTTCTGATTTTTATTTTTTTTTATTGCTCATTCCACAAAAAAGGCGCCGTTGGCCGTAGTTTCCACTGCTCAAGGGGATACCCCTGGTATTTATAAAAGTCACATTTGCTGCTGGATTGAAAAGAAAAAGGGAAAAAAACTCCCGCTTTCACTGCCACTTGGTGAGCCCGGACAGATTCTCTTCATATTTATTTTATCTTTTTTCTCTCTCAAATTGTTGTGTTCCACAAGGAAAGAGGAAAGAGATGGCTGGTAGTATTAAACATTTAGAGTGCCTAAAAAAAGAAAGAAAGAAAGAAAGAAAGAAAGAAAGAAAGAAAGAAAGAAAGAAAGAAAGAAAGAAAGAAAGAAAGAAAGAAAGAAAGAAAGAAAGAAAAAGAAAGAAATTATCCTCACAGCTGAGCAGAAGTAAATTAAAGACATTCCAATCAAAACATTTCAAGCCGTCTTTTGGAAGAAGACAAGCGGATGACTTTGGCCATGTCTAGCATCAGTTTGGCTTGTACGAAGAACGCCGGCATTACTGTCCACGATTATGCTGGCCTCTTTTGCGATCATTTATCTATTTGCACTCACTACCTTAAAAAAAAAATACATTGGTGGAACAAAACAAGTCCTGTGGCTAGTCTACGTCCTGTCTGCTTTTGCAGAGTGTGTCCTGCTTTTTGGAATATATGCGCCGCTTCCTCTAAGCACACCCACACCACAGATAAAATATTTGGTTATTGTTGGTTGTTGTTTTTTTATTTTAAAAGGGCATTTTAATTTATGTTTTGACTATATCACATAAAGCAAAATCTTAAAAAACGAATTTCTCCTCTACGTGAGCGATGGACATGGCCTCGGGAACTTTTGTGTTTCAACGTGCTTGCAAAGGGAAATCTTTTTGTCTCCTATTTTTATTTAAAAACTGGAAATTCTCGATGTATAGAAGGTGGGAGGGAGCAGCAGACTCCTCTGCCTTGGTGTGTGCATTATTCCACAGTTTGTATTTTGTGCACTGGGCTCTATTGCTACTAGTAGTTCACACTTGAAACATAAAAACCGAGAAGAACGTGGCAACGATACGATGCTGTTCTCCTGTGCACTTTTTGATCCGTTTCTGTATGTGGCTTCCATTTTTGTACAGATGTGGCTCTCGGTTGCATTGTGTTAACCTTTTGGTGGCTCCAAAGTATTTATAAAATAGATTTTCTTTTATTCATTATACTTTAATGTGTATATTGTTAAAAAAAAAGAAAAATAATTGGATATTGTTTGGAGAGTGAAGGAGTTTTGTATACGATGTCCAATACACAACGATTTTAAAGTGCAAGTTGGGGAAATTTTTTCATTTTGCCTGGTATATGTGCCGGTGAGCCAGTTTCTAGAGCAACAACCGATTACTAAATCCTGGTTATTCTTACTGCCTGATCAGAATCGGCTATGTGTGTGGACCAATTTTTAAGCCGTGGGCAATATTTTCACTTAGTTTCTGGGCATGCTTATCCCCTCCTATTGACTGAAAATAGAAACATTCAAAACAATTTGGTTAAACAGCAAGTAAATATAATCATGGGCCCAGAAAAACGCCTCTTTAGAGCACAAACACAAACCCTTATTTACAGAAACAACAAATGCTCTAGGAGTTTTTTTCCTCCCTGCCAAACAAGCTCATTCAGATGGGGGTGAAACTCTGATGTAGAAAGATATTTTGATTGAAAACTTAATGAAAGTTTAATCTGCCCATATGCACAGAACTTACTTTCTGGAGCCATCTAAGGGATGGCTCATACCTTTTGATTCACCAAAGAAGAAAAATAACTCATGGGCTTTTAAAGCTCTCTGTAATTGTTCTGTGGAAAATGGCAGCATTCAATTTTCAGCAGCGCAATTTTGGAATAAAAATAAAGGTTGAAATGAGAGTATTTAATGTTTCAGAGGCCTCACTTCTCCCAAAGAACTATGCCTGAAGCATCTATAAAGTATCCCCACTTGCCTTCAACTTTTGTCAACATGTCCTTGGCTCACCTCTTATTTTTTTGCTGTAAACAAGGTCTCATCTCTAAAATGTACAGCTAATAACGCAATCCTGTTTGCACCTAAGGCATCCGGAGTGTAAGGACCCACCCCACTTTGCCTCTTAAGAAGACAGAACTCTTGGAATATTTCTTCCAACAGGCATCCTTTATTAAGAGAAAATGGTTGCAGGTGTTCTAGACAGGAACTGGGGCCCAAGCCCTACGGGTCAAGGTTTCAAGGGGTCCCCAGCAGCCCCACCCCACCATCTTTCCAGAGACAATCCCAGGCGTTACATTTCCACCCCCTTTTTCCTCACTGCCGGTGGAAGGGAGACTTCAGAGGGGAGTAGATGAAAGCTGATGGCCCCATTGTTACGATTTAGTTCTTTTGGTGGTATCCACATTCAGTCCCTTTGAAGTTGTACCAAAAGAAGTGAGGGCCATAAAGCCCCTTTGTTCATCCCCCTTCCCCTTCATCATATGACAGAATCCAGAGAGGGCAGAAATGGGGTTTTCCATAGTCGATAACTAGAGATGAAATATAATTGGATTCTGACACTTATCATCATCGACTATATTCATCAGGTTTTCTCTTTAGCTTGAACAGTTGCTACCCCAGAAGCCTGCTGAGCCGATTGTGGCATCAAACCATCATCCATCTTCCTCACCCAATGTGGGCAACCGCTTCAGGCTCGGTTGCTGTTTTGGAAGCCGGACAAAATAAAAACTCACAATTGTGTATCTTGACTTGGCTCAAGAAATAATGTGGTTCCTTACAAGAAACAGATTCCAACATGTTTGCAGCTGGAGCCTTTTTTGGTCATTTCTGGGTTGTTTTTGAATGGAACAACTCTGAACTGGTTGATGGAGAGCAGATCAAGCTGACCTGTTTTTCTTTGATCATGTGCTCTAAAAAATCCAGCTCCCTTCTACCCACCGACATATCCGGGGGGGGGGGAAAGGTTTCCCAAAGAAAATATGCGGATATTACACATTTACATCTGTAAAATGAAAGCCACTATTTTCTGTTGAAGAATAATGTCATCCAAAAGTTTGGCGGCTCTTCCTGCGTTGTTTCTCAACTCCAGGCAGCCGTCTCCAGCTTTCATTGCTCTCTGGTTTTATTAGACCTGCTGCTCTCAATATCCTTGGGCCAGAGCTGGTCTGTAGGTCCCCATCTTAACCATGACAAGATACGCATACGTGAAACAGTCCCAATGTAAGTTTGATGGCTATCAATAAAACGGATAAATGTGAAGAGCAATCCTTACTACGTTTAATAGCATTTACTATCTTAAAAAATGCTGAAGTGGACACACTAAGCTAGAAGTCCACAACCTTTTAGGCACCATTGATCAGTTTGGTGGAGAAAGGTTTTTCCACGGACTGGAGCGGGCATGGTTTTGTGTGCTGCCTGCATCCCACAGATGGGGCTTTGCTTGTTTGTGTGGACCGGTTGCTGGCATGCCACGGACCAGTACTGGTCCACAGACCAGGGTTGGGGACCCTTGCACTATGCAACTTTGGCCTGCATAGAACCCATAACTGCCACTAAATTAAAATTTTAAGAACAAGATCTTAGTAAATTGCCACATCAGGTCCTGAGAAATAAAGGCAAGAATGCCAAATTCAGGATCTCCGCTTGAAGAGTTATAAGAAGCTGATAAAAATAAGTACTGAAGAATCAGTTAAGCCTTACTTTCCAACACGATCTTTTATCACAGTTGCCATTCCAATCCAAAGAACTCTGGGCAGTTTTACAAAAATAAATAAAAGCCCAAAATAAAAATGGCAGCTACCAGTTAAATACAAGATCAGCATCTTCATAAAGAAATCTTAGATGGCTGGGGAAGAATGTTTCCAGCTTTCTCCTAATCTTGTAACAGGGAAGAACTAAGACCCAAAACCAACAGAACTTGTGTTGATTTTAAAAACACCCCAGGTACGTCTCAGAAAGTGGAGTATAAAATCATGCATGGGATAGAAAAGGTGGATAGAGAAAAATTCTTTTCTCTATCACACAATACCAGGACAAGGGGGCACTCCTTAAAGCTCATAGGTAAGAAAATGAGGACAAATAAAGGGAAATATTTCTTCACCCAGAGGGTTGTTGATTTATGGAATTCACTTCCAGAAGGGGTCGTGACAGCTGTCAGCCTTGACAGCTTCAAGGCAGGGCTAGATAGATTCATGGATGCAAAGTGTATCGGTGGTTATTAAAATGAATGTCCATGTGCCGCCTCTATGTTGGTTGAGGCAGGCAGGATTCCCTTGAGTACCATTTGTTGGGGGTCAAGGGAAAGGGAGGGTTTTGCCTTCTCTTTCTGCTCAAGATCCCCATGTACAATTGGTGGGCCACTGTGTGACACAGAATGCTGGACTCGATGGGCTTTGGCCTGATTCAGCATGGCTCTTCTTATGTTCTTATGTTCTTATGCAAAGGAATCATCAAACAAATCAACCCAGACTCCTCACTTGAGGCCCAAATGAGCAGGCTCAAATTATCCTACTTTGGACACATGATGCAAAGGCCCAACTCTCTGGAGGAGGCTCCAAGGCTGGAGAAGGAAAGAAGAAAAGGATCACCTGTGGCGAAGGGGGATGGACTCAGCAAGTGAATGCACCCTTGGCAGACCTGAAGGTTTGATCCTCGTGGAGAAAATCGACGTGGCCCCTAAAAGTTGAGAGCCACCTTTGGTGGCATCTAATCCAATCTATGGCAAATCTAGACAGCATACTAAAAAGCAGAGACATCACCCTGCCAACAAAAGTGTGTCTAGTCAAGGCCATGATTATCCCAGTCGCAATGTAAGGCTATGAAAGTTGGACCACAAGAAAGGCTGAGCACCAAAGAATGGAGGCCTTTGAACTCTGGTGCTGGAGAAGACTCCTGCGAGTCCCCTGGACTGCAAGGCGATCCAACCGGTCAGTCCTAGAGGAGATCAACCCCGACTGCTCTTTAGAAGGCCAGATCCTGAAGTTGAAACTCAAGTCCTTTGGCCACCTAATGAGAAGGAAGGACTCACTGGAGAAGAGCCTAATGCTGGTAAAGATGGAGGGCAACAGAAGAAGGGGACGACCGAGAATGAGGTGGTTGGATGGAGTCACTGAAGCAGGAGGCGTGAGCTTCAATGGACTCCAGAAGATGGTAGAGGACAGGAAGACCTGGAGGAACGTTGTCCATGGGTCAGACACGACTTCGCAATTCACAACAACAAATCAATCAGATCTGGAGTTTCTGCACAGTTCCTCAATCCAGTTCAGCCACGACCAGCCCGGCTTCCTTTCTTTAGATCGGCCAGGCGAAGCGAAAGGCTGTGCCCTCCCTGAAAACGCTCCACCAGGGGGTCCAAGCGGCTTGCGGGATGAGGCCAGCAGCTGCTCCCAGCCCCTGCAGCGCGGCTTGAGACTCCCACCGAGACCCCCCCCTTCTTCCCAGGACAAGCCCAGCCCAGACGGCTCCCTTCCGCTCCTGAGCATTCAAGCGGGTCCCCAGCTTTCCTTCCAGTTCCTGGGGGCTGGGGGGGGCAGGGCCAGAATCCCACCCAAACTAGCTCAGGTTTCAGGATTTCCCATTAAGGCACAAAGGCGCCTCCGGGGGGCGGAGGAAGCCTGGCTCGACCCCCCCACACACACACACCTCCTCCTAACCCGGGGGAAAGGCGGAGGGGGGGAGGCTCCCCCGGCCCCTTGCAAAGCCGGCAAGCGCAGCAGCTGCAGCCTTTGTCTCTCTGCCCGGCGCCCGGCAGGCTGGAACGCGGGAGCCCCGGGCGCGCAACGGAGCCATGCAAGAGCCGGGGGCGAACTGCAGCGAGAGCCGGCGGCTGCAGCGCCTCCTGGGCCGGCTGTGGCAGGAGCTGCGCGGCGGCGGGGGCGGCGGGGGTCCCGGCCCCAGCCCTTCTCCCAGGCCCGCCGCACGCCCGCCGGGCGAGGACGACGCCTACCTGTACATCCTGCTGATCATGATCTTCTACGGCTGTCTGGCCGGCGGGCTGATCCTGGCTTACACGCGCTCGCGCAAGCTGGAGTCCAAGCACGACCCCTACCACCTCTACATCGAGAGCGACTGGGCGGCGGGGAAGGGGGTCCCCGCCAGCCCGGGCGAGCGCAGCAGCAGCGGAGAGAGCGAGCCTCTGTGAGAAGGGCTGGGGGGAGGCAGCGAGCCCAGACACCCCCCCTCTTCCCAACCCCCCACCCCACCTCACTCCCTCCCTGGGACCCCGCGGGTAAGACCCCGACTCACGGGGAGGCGGGGGGGCTTCAGGATTCAACAGGACCCCTCTTCATGTTGAGGAAGGCAGGCCACTGGCTTCCTAAGCCCCCCTCCGCTTCCCCCCCCATCCATCCCATGAATTGCAACGGTCCTTAACGGAGAAGCAGCATTCAAGTGACTGGTGTGTAAGGGAGGCGAACGGGTTGGGTTGAATTTCGCTCTTTCGCTCCCGCTTCAGCCTCCCATCCCCCCAATTCCTGGGCGCCTTGGGAAGATGAGGAAAAAGCCCCTTAGATTTTGGACTGCTTCCAACCCCACCTGGTTGCTTGTCTGGCTCACAGGCTCTGCAAAATAAGGTGAGTTCTCCAGCCAGCTCCCCCTGCTCCCTCCGTCTGGTTCGGGTTTTCCCAGGCCAAAATGTATTCTGCGAAGAACTTTGGAGAAAATGCTAGCCTGGAAAGTCAGCGCCTGGTGCAGTGGCTGGCTGGCGCGTCTTCATCCCTCCTGGCCAGCTGCCAGGGCTGGATTTTCTCAAAGGAGGTGGGAAGAGGCCGCAGCTGCATCCAGAGACTGACCTGAAAATGCAAAGGATGTTTCCAAAGGGTGCCGTTATTTGTCTGCATTCACAATCACAAGCTGAGAGAGACAGAGACCATGTGGCCGTGTGTCTCTGGCGCAGAATGCAGGTCAACATCTGTTGAAGGCAAGAGTGGACCAGCTCCAGTTTTGGAGACTGCACTGTGATGCTGGACTTCAGGAAACTCAAGCATCCGATTGCTCCAAAGGACATCAAGACCTCAAGATAAAGACTGAAGCAGGACTGTCAAGTATGGCTTCAGAGCGGCCTCAAGCTTCATCCAAGAGTCTCCTGCTGGATTTAGTTGGCTTCTCTTTTAAAAAAAAAGTTTTAAAAAGAAAAATGTAGGCACGGGAGGACAAACATAGGTGTGAGATGATGGAAGGATCTGTTTGAACAGTAGGGCTGAACCAAAGCCAAACCTTTAGTATATTGTGTAGTTGTTGGTGCCTTGTTTGTGCTTCAAACCCATATTCCCTGGGTGGGGGCTATCTGGGGCACAAGGACTACAATTCCCAGCAGATACGTCTAGGACATTGGGGAAGTTAAAGTCACGTCCCATGGAGGAAGGGGGTCTTTTCACCTCTGGATCTTCTGTTTTGGAATTGGCTATTTAAGAGATTCGTTTAGTGTCCATATTATGAGACGGTGGTGTGCGGGTGTGCATTTTAAGCAAGGGCTGAAACTTTTAACCGCTAGGGTAGTGTTTTTCAACCTCAACAACATTGAAATGTGTGGACTTCAACTCCCAGAATTCCCCAATCAGCATGCTTTAAGAAATGTGGACTTTAGCTCCTACAAATCTCCCAGACAGCATGCAAGACCCAGAAATCCCCAACAGGCATCATTTAAGTCTTAAGTCTTACATATTGTTTTTGTGATTAATCGCTATGCTTTAATTATGTTCAAGTTGTAACAATGAAAATACATCCTGCATATCAGATATTTACATTACGATTCATAAACAGTAGCAAAATTACAGTTATGAAGTAGCAACAAAAATAATTTTATGGTTGGGGGTCACCACAACATGAGGAACTATATTAAAGGGTCACGGCATTAGGAAGGTTGATAACCACTATTTTAAGATGTGTGGACTTGAAACTGCCAGAATTTTCTAGCCAGCATGAGATTGAGAAACAGTGCCCTAAATCAGAGGTCCCCAACCTTTGGGGCACCAGGGACTGGTTCTGTGGAGAGAGGTTTTTCCGCAGACCGGGGGATGTGTGGTTTTGTGCTGCCTGCACCCCGCGGATGGAGCTTTGCTTGTTTGTGTGGCCCGGTTGCTGGTATGCTATGGGCCAGTATTGGTCCACAGACTGGGAGTTAGGGACCCCTGTCCTAAAGTATTTCCAATACATTTTGCAGAATTGTTTTGATGCATTTATTAGCCTTACACATAAAGGGACCCCACCCAACATATCAGCATTTCAGATAGCACCAAATTCACTTGAGAGTTTGACACCAATTGAATTGCAAGCAGACTTTCACTTTTTTCCTCTTAATATTATGTCTGCCTTAGTGGAAAATAAAATCCAGAGAGAGAGAGAGAGAGAGAGACAGACAGACAGACAGACAGAGACAGAGAGAGAGAGAGAGAGAGAGAGAGAGAGAGAGAGAGAGAGAGAGAGAGAGAGAGACAGAGAGAGAGAGACAGAGAGAGAGACAGAGAGAGAGAGAGAGCGACAGAGACAAAGACACACACAGAGAGAAAGTGAGACAGAGAGAGAGACAGAGAAAGAGAGCGACAGAGACAAAGACACACACAGAGAGAAAGTGAGACAGAGAGAGAGACAGAGAGAGAGACAGAGAAAGAGAGAGAGAGAAGGACACAGTGAATTGGCTTTCACATCACACCTTAACATTCTGTCCTCAATCATTCATAGTCTGAAGGGGGCCCCGTCTACCAGAATGGGACAACTTGCTGCAGGACAATCCAACAATTCAATTTAATCATTTAAAATAATTAAAACATTATTTTTTGTCATTCACCTTACACTTTGTCCCTTCTTTTGCATCCTTTAATGATTCTATTCTACCATTCCTTCAATATTAGTGCAAATCCTCTCCCATGGCGAGTTGGCCCCGGCGAGTTACTTTAGACCCCCTGCCCACTTCTGTTTTTGGAGACACTGATTTTCTTCTTGGTTATTTTTCAGCCAACATTTAAAAAAAAAACACCTTTTCAGATGATCCTCAAATCCTAAAAAGCAGTATTTCAGTGGAGAGGCCATTTCTGTTAATGAACCAATTTTAAGCAAACAGACAGAAATCTCTTGCTACTAAATTTAGCAAAGGGGTTGTCTTTGGTGTAAATTAAAGGGTAAATGCTATGAATTTGTTAACTTAGTAAGTAGAGCTAATGAAAAGAGTTTCCATGTTTTAATGATTTTTGAGAAGTAGATTTCCAGAATAAATAAAATAACATTGACATGAACATCTGGAAATGAACAGTTCTGCTTTCGAAGATGCAGTGAATCTATGCCGATACATTACAACAGGGGTCTCCAACCTTGACCACTTTTAAGACTTGTGGACTTCAACTCCCAGAATTCCTCAGCCAGCAAAGGAAAGCTGGCTGAGGAATTCTGGGAGTTGAAGTCCACAAGTCTTAAAGTGGCCAAGGTTGGAGACCCTTGCATTATGACATCCCAGGTTCTTGGGAAGGACTTGATGTGTATGACAGCAACACTAGCCAAAGAATTGGCAGCTGTGATTTGGAGTCTTAAATACATTTGTGCACTTTTTAGTGGTAACCACGTGCTTGCTCAAGTGCTGAGTGACTTTCTAGCACTGACGTTACCTAGTTTGAGTAATGAAACATCTGCAAGAAAACAAGCAAGCTCAGAGAGCACCAAGGAGCCATCATGGTTTTAAGAGTCTTCTGGGAGGCAGATCCCATTTCCATCTATCAACAAAGGGCCTTAATGTTCTCATACAAATTTCACATTCGCCAACTAAATTTCTTTTGCAATGCCCTTAGGTGCGAATATTTATCAGAGCAGTATTCTCCATCATGACTTGTGCAGCAACATTGGATGGGCTACTCTCCCTTCTAAAGTCGGCATGGATTAATCCCAATATTACAGAATAAATTTCCACTGGAAACAAACCCCTTCACAGGTGGCTCTGAACATGCTTGTTTTCTCAATATATTTTTTTTAACATTACAACTTTTGCTTTCTTTAGACTTGTTTTATTTTCATCTTAGTAAGGATGCTTTCTTCTTGTGCCTTCAAAAGGATTCAGAGGGGTACAATACAATTTCTACATAAGTGTCTGAACATATGGCGGGGAGGGGGGAAGCTTGTAATAGTTAAAAAGAAGCTACATGCTGAAAATAAAACCTTAAAATGTGCCTACAAAGATCTCTTCATGGACAGAATGGAATCCACTGGTAATAAATACCTGAGTGGTTTATACTGTAGTTGCTGGAAACCTGCACAACTCTACCTGCGTCCAGGATATGCTGAAATCTCCCCTGGAGCTCTTACTGATTTCAGAAATCTTTCAATGCAGTTTCCTATCAATAAAGCTTTGCCCTTTGGAGTAATTGTATCTAATGATAATTAGGTACTTATTGCCCTGGGAAAGATCTATTATTATTATTTTGCGTAAGTAAAACCTAGCCAGGTTCTTCTTGGAATCCAGCTCATCTCAAACCTTATGACGGAATTTCTATTTACTACCTCTCTGGATCTATGTGTGTAATGGCAACAGCACTTAGACCAGTGATGGCGAACCTTTTAGAAACCGAGTGCCCAAACTGCAACCCAAAACCCACTTATGCATCATTGAGTGCCGGGTGGGTGTGGCCCATTGGGTGGAGATGGCTGCAGTGGTAACAGCAGACTGGGTGGGACTAAAAAGTTCAATCAATCAATTCCAACATTGCAAGATCTTCTTTTTCTTGCAAGAAGTTAAAATTGATTGATTGAACCTTTTTTTTTTTTTGCACACGGCGGTGGAGGCCTAAAGCGAAAATGTTTTATAAAACCCAGCTGAAGGCCTAGGACTGGGGCAACGGCATGCGTGCCCACAGAGAGGGCTCTGCGTGCCACCTGTGGCACGTGTGCCATAGGTTCGCCACCACGGACTTAGACTTTCATACCGTTCCATAGTGTTTTATGCCACTCCCGGGATGGTTTACAATGCAAGTAATCTGGGCCCTCATTTTACCGACCTCGGAAGGATGGAAGCCTGAGTCAACCTTGAGCTCCATCAGGATCGAACACCTGGCAGTGGGCAGAGTCAGCCTGCAATGCTGCATTCTAACTACGGCACCACCAGGGCTTCCGCTGCGCTGCATGCCTTCCCTTCCCATGGGCTGGTGTGTTTCCTGCCTCTGCGCACCTGCATTTGTACTCCCCGTTTGTCTGGTATGCGGACCGCTGAAAGTTGTCCATGCTCGTAAATACGGGACAAGTCAGAGATGCACTGTCCTGGGTCATGTGACCAGGAACAGGAACAGGGCTTAGAATAAGGAGTTGGCAATCATTCAAGCTGTTACCCCAAATCGTCCACCCTAAAGACAGGCCCTGGGGAATTTTACTTCCTACATAGCCCCCTCCCCTTACTATTTTCAGATTTGGACCTTTCTTTTACTTAGCTCTCCTCCCACATCAAATTTGATCCCATCCCCTTTTGCTGTTGACAAATTACTTTTATGTCTGATAGAGTAGCAAATCCCTTTAGATAATTGAGTTTCCAAGGTTTTGTTGAATTGGAAAGCATGCAAGGGCCCTTTTTAAAATTTTACTGCAACTATAAATCATGTAGGACAGGGGTCTCCAACTTTGGCCACTTTAAGACTTGTGGACTTCAACTCCCAGAATTCCTCAGCCAGCTTTGGTATAGGACACAACCTTAGCTATGAAACTTGTTTCTATGACACTAATCAGATTAATTCAGAATTGGATTTGGGGAAGAGCCACCTTACAGCTGCACATTCATACAGGCCACGGAAACAGGCCAGCATCCACATCCCCTTCAGAAAGTCACCAGCGCAGCTGAAGAAGGCCCAGCGGCGTATTGTTAATCCCCAAAACACCTGTGTGATCTTTGCACTATGGGTACGCCTTGCCTTACAACCAGTTCTGGGGGCCAGAATTTGTTGCTAAGCAAGGTGGTTGCTAAGCGAGCAATTTTACGACCTTTTCTCTGCTAGTTATTAAGCAAGTCACTGCAGTGAAGTGAATCATACGGTCATAAAGCGAATCTGGCTTCTCCAATTCTCTTTGCCAGGAGCTGGCTGGGATGCAAATAGTGATCACATGACCCTGGGATGCTGCAACTGTTGCAAATACATCCATGTTGCTGAGTGCCTGAATTTCGAACACGTGACCACAGGGACACTGCAGAGGTCATAAATACGAGGACTGGTCACAAATTGCTTTTTTCAGTGTAACTTGCCCAATTTAATGGTTCTGAGCTGAGGACCACTTGTGCATAAGCAACAAGTTTCCCAATTTTTTCATGCGTTCACCATTTTATGATCTCTTGCTGCTCCCAAACTGACAATCAAAGAACAGTCTTAGATGATAAAATCACAAATACCCAACTAAGAGACTTCCGTAGAAAGCTTTCAGTGTTAATTTTCTTCCTGCAATGTTTCTTACTATTCAAATTTTGTGGCACTGGAGAAGTGGGAGCAGAAGTGTTTGACATTTCAAATATTATACAGTACTTGGATTTGGTCATAGAGAAAGCTCAAACAGCATTCTTCAAAATGAAAAAGGTTTTCTGCAGTCAATACAACATAAGCCTAAGACTGAAAATCAGGCTTGTCAGATGCTATATTTTTCCTATCCTGCTCTATGGAGTAGAGAGTTGGTCTCTGGCAGAAGGCCACCTGAAGAGACTAGAAGCATTTGAAATGTGGATTGACAGGTGGCTGTTATGTATAAGCTGGGTTGACAAGATCAGAAACGAGGAGGTGATCAGCCACCTGGGAAAGCCAAGGGAAATCATCAAAACAATTAAAAAACGAAAGTTAGAATATTTCGAACATGTGATGTGACACCCAGAAAAATACGGCATGCTCCATTTAATCCTCCAGGGAAAGATGGAAGGCAAACGAGGTCCAGGCAGAAGAAGAACATCATGGCTTCAAAATCTAAGGGACTGGTTTGGACAAAACTCAGCAGCACTTTTTCGTGCTGCTGCTCATAAAAACACGATCGCCAACATGATCGCAAATGTCCGATAACGGATATGGCACAAGAAGAAGGAAGATTGGTGCGGCATGGGAAGGTAATATAACAGGCATCAAGCACTTTTCCTATGGATTGGGAAAACTTGGGGAACAAAAGGGAAAACCCTCATGCAAGGCTGAACAGAGAAAAGTGGGGTATTTTCTATCCCATTAAATTTACTTATCCCTGTCCGAAACAGCTCAGAAATGTTCGGACTTTTCACTGTGAAAAATGAGAAATGAAGAAAAATGTAGAGAACAATTAAAAAGACTCCCTTAGGTGGGTTTTCCCTTTTAATAAGACCTTTTTTTTTTTCCTCCTCCCAATACTGTAATCTGAAGCAATTACTGCTATGGAATAAATGAAAAAGGCAAACACGTGTAAGAACAGCATAAAACACGTAGGGAAATTCCACGGGAATAAATGGGCCACACACTCGCTTTGCCCATTTGCCTGTAGCAAAATTCTTGTACTTGTTTCAGCAACACCCACAAATTCCAAAAGACCTTTGTCTCTCCCACCATTTTTAATTCTCACCGAAGTAAACAGAACTTGTGCCTCATAGCATTTCTCCCCAAATATTCAAAGAAGAGTCTGCCATGTATCAAATTCGAAATCTGTTAATGTCAGAAAGTGCACAGAACACTTACAAAATTGATTCCACTGTCACCTAAAGAGCTGATCAATATAATTAAATTGGAAGTCTTTTCGTTGCGAGGCAGCCTAACAAAACCTTGAAAGCAAGGAAGTTTTTTCATTTAAAAAACAAAATGTATTCTACAAGCTGCAAAATGTACGAAGGGGTGCGGAGAGACAGATGAATTTCCATACTCAATAGGCTCATCCCCAAAAGCCAGGGCTATTTAAAAAAATAAAAATAAAAAATCCAGACGAAGACACCCACGGTTGCTCCTCTCACTAATAAGGGCTTTCTTGGAAACGGAGACAATCACTCATGACTTTCCAGACTGTGTTATTATTCGTGGTCTGTTCTGTTAGCAAGAAGTTCTGGTTGAAGAATTGCTGCTTATTCCCATCAAATTTAACGGTCCCACAGGTCACAACGAGAACTGTCGTCTGATTCTGAGTGGCTTGCTCTTGAGGAAGGAAAGAAAAAGAGGCTAAAACACAGAGGCCTACTTTTAAACACAAGCATGAACATTTCTCAGAAAAGATCTTCCTTAAAGTCATTCTATCTCGTTCTAATTCTTTCCCAATGTTTAGAAGTAATCTTATTTAGCAGTTCAAATGCATGCAAATGCGAGTAGATAAACAGGTACCACTTTGGTGGGAAGATAACAGCTCTCTGTGCCATCATGCGGACCACGTGACTGTGTGAATGTCTTCAGACAGCGCTGCTCAATGGCCTTAAAACAGACAGAAGCACTAGCCCCTAGAGTCAGCAACAACTAGCGGAGTAAAATCCACAGGGACTCCTTTATCTTTACCGTACCTACTTAGAAGTAAAATTCAGCCGCTTTATCCTATGATTAATCTGAGCAAAGAGATGTGATCTAATCAATGGTGTCTACTGTCAACGCTGCTAACATGGGATGTTCTTGCTTTGACAACATATGAAGATGTGGCCTTTTTCTTTCTTATGCCTTACTCTTAGAATTAGATGGTGCTGGGGGACAGGGCAGGAATGTGCTGGGAGTTAGTTAGACATAACAGTATTGTACTAGTGTGTGAATTCAGAGCTTGAAATAAGAGATGATAAGAATTGGCAGGTTAGAAAACAGGAGGGAAAGCCTGCATTTCAAACTAATTGGAGAATGTTGATTTATTGTTAATTGGAGGAGGGAATTGTGCTTTGATACTATGTGCTCAGGGGAGGGGAATTCAGATTTCAGCTTCGACCATGTACCTGCCTATGCCATGCACCTTGGATAAAGATTCTTTAAGGTAAACAATGCCTTGGAGTTCTTTGAAGAGTTTCATCTGTCGGAACCGTGACATCTACATAGCAGCGGGCATAGGGACGCACCTACCCAGTGTCCTGCCTTTTTTTAAAAAATGCACGCCCAAACAGGATGCTGCTGGTATCCCCTGCCTCTTTCTTTCAAACCCATCCAAGTACATCGATGCCAGCAATTCTGCTCTGCAACTGCGAGCATTTTGTGACACATCCTTGAGAACTGATAGTTCAAACCGCATGCTGTCACCCTTCAAGCAAACTGAGAAAAAGAGGATTTCCACTGCAGACAAAGACATGTTTTAATTTATATGCCGTTAATCTCACCCTGCAAAGAGACTCTGGGCACTGTGAGAAAATTCATTCTTCACTTGGAGCAAGATGCAGAACTGAAGGTTGCGTTCAAAAGGACTACGCAGGATACTAGTTTACAAGGCTCCTTTCTAAAAGAATATTTAAGTAAGAATCATACAGATGTTGTGGAAACGTTCAGATAGCGCCTAGTTGTATAAGTTCAAATATTTTAACTGCATTTCAGAGCAGAGCTGTTTGTCCTTCACACCACTGGAAAAGATTACCCAGACCAGTGCATATTAATAACTTTGTGGATGGTGGCGCTGTTTTTCTTAGGCTATCTTACCATGAACAGGCTGGCAATCAAACGTGTTCACTTGAAAGTCACTAGATGGTAACATCTCAAAGAATTTGGCAAGAGCTTCTTGGCCAGATACGGCATTCCCATTCCAAACTAGAGTCGCATCATCGGTGTACAGTCTGGTTAATACCTGCAGAACATTAGAAAACAGTATGAGAAATGCCAGCAGGATTTGCCCTTTCCACTCGCAAGTCCCCACTGAAAAATCTCCTTTTGTCTTACAGTCAACTTGCTGCCTTTTTTTTTTTTTACAAGATACTCAAAAGAATTCTTAAAAGAGGTTCCCTGAGAAAACTCCACTCGGTTAAATATTTGCTCCCCGTAAACTGATAGATTAGTACTCTGAAACTAAAGATAGGAAGTATACAAAATGTTTCTAAATGGGAACAGTTCGTTTCAATTTCAGACCGTCTCTAGTGAAAAGAGAACCTAGGACACTTCAGCCGATTCTTAGAGATGGCTTGGATAAGTCCCTGCAGTTTTCTTGGCAGGGTTTTTTCGAAATGATTTGCCGCTGTCTCTTTCTTAGGACTGAGAGAAAGTGACTGGTCCAAGTCACCCAGCTGACTTAGTGGCCACGGTGGGACTACAATTCACGGTCTCCCAGTTTCTAGCCTAATGCCTTAACTACCACCTCAGACTGGCTCTAGTTGACTCCTAGTTGAATGTAAACAGGGAGGTATTTCTAAAAGTAATAAAGGAAAGATAAAAATATATACAGCCGTACATTCTTAACTAACAAAATAGCTACTAGAGATCTACATACCCGCCTTCTTTTATCCATGGTTTCATAATAAATATTTGCAAATTCTTCTGCTGCTCTACATGCTTGATCCACGTAGGTTTTGAAGTCCTAAAATAAACCCACATAGTTAAATGGAATTATCCTCAAGGGACATCATTCATATGCCACGCAGATTTAGCCATTCTACTCTGCCTAGTGTTAGCAGACCCACATTTAACTGTTAGAAGACATGTGGTCTTTATGTCACAATGTGTACAGAAACACCATCACTTACTAACTTGTAGTCAAAGCAGGCTGCTCTGTTCCCCCCCAAAAAAGGCCACTCCAACTGTCCTGGAAATTGTCTAGATCCTAAAATGGGTTCCAAATGATCCAGCACACCAAATCTGTACCACTGCCAAAATGTGACCTCGGTTTTTTTTGCTAAGAGAGGAAAAAACCTCCCTTTTTATGTCCCTATAAAAAAAATTAAATATATTGGCAATTAAAAGCAGCAAAAAGTACATTAGCAGTAAAATACCCAAATTATCCTATTCGGGGAATATTACGTAGTTCCCTAGAACTGGTTCTCATGCTGGGAAAAATGGAAGGAAAGGGAAGAAGACAATCAGCAATAGGTAGATTTGACTCAGTTGCAGTTGCAATGAACACACCTTTGGAAGCCCAGATTAGGGACACATCATCATGGAGAAAACCAGTTTATGTGGCTGCTGAAAATGTACACCTTGATGGCATATAATCAATAAAAAAAATCAAACAACACAAAATTTTCTAAATGATTCTTAGTGGTTTCCCCCTCATTATGGTTTTTATATGAGGTCGACCTTAAAGCAATTGCTTAACAATCAAGGCAACCCTGTTTTCAATGCAACCAGACTGCATTCCAATGTTCCTGTATGAGTGTTTTGCAATTATCTCCTGGGATGTTTCTGAATTTCCTAGGACCGAGGTAGACTCCAAAGTGGGTGTCGGTGGGGAGAGAAAGTCCTGCCAAATAAGGTGAGTTTGAGGCCACCATAGTTTATTATAGACATTGCTGGGCCAAAGCCAGGGGATTCCCTGGCAGTGTCCCTGCTAACCACTTGTGAGGCAGTCTTTTTAAACTTGGCAGATGCTGACATCTGCTGAAACCCTTAACAAAAGCTGCTTGAAAGTCTAACATGGATGAGAAGTAACCAACCACATTCTTCCCATTATTAACTGTTTTTGGTATCCTTTTTTTAAAAAACCTACAATCTACTTTCCTCTCTCCTTCAGCCATGTTTTGCTTCTTTATTACATTCCCAATCGATGAAAGGAAAAAGTGCAATTGAAATATTTACAATTTCAACAGTCTCTCCCTTCATTGTTAGCTACAGAACCATATAAAAGTAGCAGAGAAACATTCTGGTTCCTTTCACACAAAATCTGACATTTATTATTATATTATTCTGTCATTTTCTGAACTCACCATAATTTTGTGGCTCAGGACCAAACACCCCAATGGGGGTTTATAACACCCTCTTGGATTCATATAACTTAACCAGCCCATTTGGGTTCTTGTGTCACATAAACCTTAGGGAAACGTGTTTGCATCTTTATTTGTGTGTGTGTGAAAAGTTACCCAGGGAACTCCTCAACTGAGAAAGAATTGGAACTCAAATCTCTCTGACCAGGGCCCCTACTTACTTATTAATGGGATTATTGAGGCTGCCCATCTACAAAAAGATTCTGGGCAGCCTACAATATATCCAATCCTAATTTAATTTACACCTAAAAACCACATAAACTGGAAGGCTGCAGTAGAGTCTGAATGGGACACTGATGACTGAAGTGAACCATGTAGAAATATTTATCTCACGGGAAGTTATTTTGGTAAGGAATATTTACTTACTAAGCTGTGTTTGCGCCACCACAGTCCTAGACAATAAGCAGGTTCCACTACAATAAAACAAGTGTGTGTGGGTATAAGGGTGTTATCAAAAGTCAGGCCACGTAAACAAGCCACTTTCATGCACCTCCAAACCTTCCTTGCTGGATGCTTGACTTGTGAACTTTCTTAAAGGTAACTAACTTTTTCACTGGAAAAAAATACATTAATTCGTAAAACATGGTCTTTTCCCTAGGTTTTAAAGCCATCTTTATTTTTTAGGTAAGAAAACAATTCTGTTTTAATTTCTTTTTATTTTAATATTTAAAAAAATCCAATAAGGAAAAGAAGAGAAAGAAATCCATACTGAAAATATATGGAGACTAAGTGCCCAAGCAACTATAGTGCTTGGGTGGAAAGATGCGAAGAAATGGAATATACAAAATTGGTGTAAGTATATGGTAGACCACATTCACTATCAAATAATGAAAATTAGATTACACAATTATAATGAAGGTAAATTTGTAGCAACGATGAAGCGGTGGGAAAAGGTTAAAAATTATATGTTAAACTTAATAGGCGATGTAAAAATAAAGAATAAAATTCAGTCACTCTATAAAGTATGAATAATGTAATCCAGAGTTGAGAAGTATATATGTAATAGAAATTGAATCTTCCCTATTGGTGGTGGGATTAATGTTTGTATTTTTGTAATTTGTCTGGTGGAGGGCACTATTCACAGTGCACTGTTTTATGTATTAGATTAATAAAAAATAAAAAGATTGTTAAAAAAAAAAGAAAGAAAATATATGGAGACTGGCCCAAGAAGTCGACAAACACAAACACACACACACACACACACACACACCAATACATACATATAACGCAGGTAAAATATTACACAAATGTTCATCCATAAAAGCCTAACTTCGCTCCTCCCGGCCTTCGCACTCTCCTCCCACCCCGCTTCGGGTCAGAAGCCCCATCCTCCGCCCCCTGCCCGGGGAGGATGGGCATCGTAGTCCGGCGCCGGGGCTTCTCTTACCACGAAGGCGGACATGCCGACCGCTTCCTTCCCGGGCGGTAGCCACGAGCGCCGTCAGAGGCCGTTTCCCCTTCAGGTCCGGCTCCCAACGCCTTCCGGTGAACTGCAGGTGTCCTCTCCGACAGTTCCGGCTCGGCTTCGGACGCGCGAGAGGACAGCAACAGCCGCGGTTCATCCACTCTGCGTAGATATCCGGCGGACAACGGGCGAACCGGACCGAGGACGGAGCCGCTTGGCTTCCGAAGGAAGGAAGGAAGGAAGGGGTTACGCCATAGAGCGCGGAAATCCTAGAGCGACGACGCATGGATTCCACAGGCGGGCTTGTAGCCACGACGACTTCCGGTACTGACCGGAAGTTGGAGCCACGTGTCGCTATGGAGAAGGTTTGCCCTTCTCACAACCCTGGGAAGGCAGGGCGACCCCCAGAGGCGCCCCCGAGGCGGCTGTTTGTCGACCCCAATTCGAGGAGGGCCTGGCCAGGGACGGGCCCAGCTGGAAGGGCGCGTTGTTTGCTCGTCTCCCTTCAGAGCGTATTAAGATAAGGTTTATTATGAATGAAGGCGAATATAAATAAGGTCTGTTGTCACTTTTTTCTGTGAACACACTGGCACACATTAAAAAATGAAATTCTGATGCCTGCCCTACATACGTACATATGTGTGTGTGTATGTATGTATATATATATATATGTATGTATGTATGTATGTATGTATATATATATATATATATATACATACATATATATACACACACACACACACACACATATATATATACATCTTTATATATACACACACATTTATATATACACACAAATATCCATACACATTCATATGTTATATATACACACATATATATGTGCGCGCACACACACATATATAAATCAGAGACTATTTAGAATAGATAGAAAAAAAATCCTTGGGTGTTAACAAGGTTGATATTTTGTGGTATAAAGCTATTACAGAATCTAAGTACAGATCTTAGTAATTTTGGGAGTTACTGGATGGCATTAGGCATTGTTACTAGGTGGTCTTACTGAGAAAAAGTACTCTATCATTACTAGATAATGCAAATAATATGGTTAAAATGTTACATTTATAGGAGCACTCATCAGTATATATTAATGACGTTAGCTATTACTTGATAAAGTGAAGCATTATAACCCCAAAACCATATTATTGGCTATAATCTCAGGCACCCAGTTTGCATGGATCTGAAGACCTACTCCCTGAATTTGGGGGACAAAACAATTTTACCTTTGCAAAGGCGGATTTTTCACCTGTCTGAAAATATGAATTACAAGTAATTCAGGCAAAAAAAAAAGCAATAAGGGAGGGATTGAGTATTTTTAGAAGGTACGGAAATAAATGCTGCATACACTTGGTATGGGGTGATACTCCAGAAAATGAACAATAAAACACGTTGATTGCATGTGAGACTTGAACAATAGAAAGCACTGATTTTAGTAAACATTCCACAAGTGGAGAATTTATAGGTTACATTAGTCTTTCCCATAAGGATTTGTATCTTTTAGACTTGCAAGTGTGTGGGAGGACTTTCAGAGTATGCTCTCCATTGTTTGGTTTCTAAAGTTCTCTCATACCAAAAGAAATGATCTTGACCAAGAAGAAGGAAAATAAAATGCTTTCCTAAGGTTAGAAAAGACACCTAGACTCCCATGTTAAAAATGCTAATTTTGTAAGGAAGTCTAATATTTCAAGTAACAACATTAAGGGAAAATTTAAGACATTGCTAGATAAACATGGCAATGATATGACTAGCAAACAGTTATTAAGAGCATTTCCATCAATATATGTTAAGAATTATTGGATAATGTTAGGCATTAAAATTAGTCATAGTAAGAAAGCATATCATTATCAGCTATTATTAGAAAAATTATACATTAAAAATAACATATATTAATTCTAGGAATTATTGGATAATATTGGAAGTTAATAGTAATTATATGATGAAAAACCTTTTCTAGGAGGAAAGTGGAGATTTGAATGAATTGTACATGATCCAGGGCACATATTTGTACCGTGTGCAGAAAATTTTGAGAAAGTTTGCATAAGAAGATGTTGGGAGTATGTAAGTTCCACCAACTAATAATATAATTCCATTCACAACAAACCCTCGTAATTGTTATGCTGCAATTGCTGGAAGTTGTAGTTTGATGTTTGCAAGACTACACGTTTCTTACCCTTGCCTTATATTGGTTTGCTTCAAGGCAGGCTACGTGCTTCTTTAGGGGCAAACCTGGAAAATGTACATCTAATCCTTGACTTGTAACCACAACTGGACCAGAATTTTGGTAGCTAAGCAGGGCAGTTGAGTGAATCACACACAGTTTCATGACCTTTTTTTTTTTAACCACAGTTGTTAAAGTGAGCTACTGCATGTGTTAAGTGAATCTTGTGGTCATTAAATGAATCCAGCTTCCCTGTCCCTTTTACTTTGCTTATGCAGATTGTGATCACATGACTCCAGGAAGCTGCAATTGTTATAAATACAAGCTGGTTGTCAAGCAGCCAAAGTTTGATCATATGACCAGGGGATGCTGTGATGGTTGTAAGTGTGAGGACTGGTAACTTTTTTCAGTGCCGTTGTAACTTTGAATGGTCGCTGAATGAATGGTTGAAGGTGAGGACGACCTATGGTGAGATGGAAGGACTGGCAGTGTAAATTCCTTTCTTCTAGAGAAGATGTAGGAATATTTTTGAATGTTAAAAAACTGGACACATTAGGCTGTTTTGTATCATGACAAAATAGCATAAATGCTTGGTTTTTTCCCCTTTCTTTTAGTGAGACCTAAAACTCACATTTATGAGTTCATGTTTATCTAGAAAGGGATTCAGTTGCAAACTTGCACTTTCAGTTCTTCCCAGTGCCTCAAGATATAAAGCTAAAAAGCCAATCACCTGCATTTTGATTGACGTGAAACTGAAATCCAGATGTACAGATACAGGGATGTGGATTTTTACATTCCATCTCAGATAACTTCTTTTTTTTAGCACTCACTCAAACAATACCTTTTACATGAAAGTCTCTGTTTGTTCTTAAAAAATTTCCATAGCTGAGAGACTTAAATTCTGCCATTGATACGGAAATTTCCGTTTACTCTTCCACCATAATATAATATAAAATAAAGATGCAGTGTTGTGTACAATTGCTATAACAGAAATGTGTCCTTTTTGCCTGCAGAAATTAAAATGTGCTTGAATCTTTCCCTTTTTAAAACTTAAAAATCATTATCACCCTTTCCTTATTTTATGGTGCACTATTCTATTTCTGCTTCACCAAAGCCTGCAGGGGGAGCAGTCTTGCTCACTCTGAACAATAAATTGCTCAAAGTGATCCATTTTAGCTTAAACCACAGTATTTATTGTGGAGAATTTGCCCAAAGTGAAGCTAGTTGAATTATGTTGATTGTTGAAAACTGCCTAATTAAAGGAACAGCAGCAGAAGTTATCAAGCTTGGGGTACCTCATCAGGAGATCCAGGGAGATCATTTACAGAGCTGTTTGCTTTCCAGTCCTTTGTTGCTGGAGTTGCCCAACTCTTATCCTTGATCCTTTAATTGTGATTTGATTTACAGGAATTAATCTATGAACCATTTGATATCACGGGCTTTTTCTGATCACGATTACTAGTATTACAACAATCACAGACCTCTGATCCTCCAGGTGTAGTTAAACTACAATTCCCAACATGCTTTGCTATTAGATTGGCTAAGAACTCTGAAATGTGTAATAGGTGGATGACCATAGATTCCTTATCTTTAGTCAGGCCAGAGCCAGACAGATGTGTTACAGTGCAAAACATCAGTCCTTGAGAAAAATAGCTAGGCTTCATTCTAAGCCCAACTGAATCCATTTGCCTTAAACAGGAAGGCAGACAACATTTTAGGCTGTCAAGGCACTTTTTTACAAATAACTCAAAGCGGCGAACATATCCAACACACATCTTCCTCCTATTTCCCCAACAACTTTGGGGAACAACAACTTTGTGAGATGAGTTGGGCTCGGAGAGATGGACGGCCCAAGGTCACCCAGTTAGCTCTCATGGCTAAGGTGGAATTAGAACTCACCGTCTCCTGGTGATTGGTCCAAAGTCCGCCCAACTGTCTTTCATGCCTAAAGCGGGATTAGACCACACCATCACCTGGTGATTGGCCCAAAGTCACCCAGTCATCTTTCATGCCAGAGGCGAGACTAGAACTCACACTCTCCCACTAGCTCAAACTTAACTACTATTTCCTTTGTTGGGGAAGTTATAGTTACTACGAAGTAGCTCGAGAGTGTTCTGGAAAGTTTGAACTACTTCATGCTGGCTAGGAAATTTCCGGAAATTGAGGATCACATATCTTAAAAGTTGCTGAGATTGAGCAACAGTCTCTAAGGCAGTGTTTCTCACCCCCACTCAAACTTGAAGAGGGATGGGCTTCAACTCCCAGAATTCCCCAGCCAACAGCCATCAAAGGTCCTTCCGAAAGAGGACTGATCTAGGAATCCTGTCCATGGGATAAGTTCAAGTTATGCATTTGCTCAAGTTGATTTTTTGAAAATCACAGAATGCCAATAATTCTAGAGATCACCTCCCGGGAGAGAAACAAAAACAGGTAATTCCAGGTAATCCTGGAATTGCTCGTTGGTTGAAATTTGTAGAGGTATATAAACCAAACCATTGCATTAACCCAGATCTCTTCAATTGAACAGTGTTATTTATTGTGACTTTGGAAGTGTGTCTTCTCTTTGCAATACCTGCCCCCTGGAATAGCATCTCCCTGGAAATCTGTACGGCTCCCGCTCTGATGGTGCTCCAGCAGTTACTAAAATCTTTGCCTCCTGGCCTGGAGTGAAGAATGGCTGTTGAGCCCATCAGGGTTTTTTAAAGATGTTTTTGATCTATTCTGCTTTTTCTTGTGATGCTAGGACTCTTTCCTTCCTTCCTTCCTTCCTTCCTTCCTTCCTTCCTTCCTTCCTTCCTTCCTTCCTTCCTTCCTTCCTTCCTTCCTTCCTTCCTTCCTTCCTTCCTTCCTTCCTTCCTTCCTTCCTTCCTTCCTTCCTTCCTTCCTTCCTTCCTTCATGTAAGCCAACCAGAGTTGGCTAAATTTAATAAAGCAACTACCAGAACAGTTGTGCCAGGTTCGTTCTGTTGGGGGAGAGGAATTATTATTATTTTTTAAAGCCCACCGTTCCAAAAACAAGCCGAATTTGGAAATGTAGGGTGGGTGTAGAGAAATCCGATGTTTTTTCTTCTGATGAGTGCGTTTCGGGTTACATTATTGCCAGACGAAGCAAGAAAAAACAGCGTTGTTCATTTTTTTTTTAAAAAATTATTATCTCACAGATCAATGCAGCCAAGGGAGCCATCCCTCCGCACAAAGGCATCATAGAATCTCAAGCTGGAAAACTTATTAGATCATAGTTTGCCTCCCTCCCAGCAGGACAGTGGTGTTCCTGACAAGAGATGAATAGTACCAACCAGCAACAAGGGTAAAAAAAAAATGAACAGATGGTCCTTTCTTTCGGTCACTAATACTGTATTACAGAAAGTGAGAATACTTGTTATTTAACCAGAGGGTGCAGGGAATTGGTCTTTGTCCTCCCTCACCGCACACAGTCTCATTTTGATATCAAAAGGAAACCTCAGCGTATGTACATGCTTCATTCTGACAATAAAACGACATTTATTTTAATATACTACAAAGATAAAGGAGAAAAACGGTAGCTCGGTTGAAATGGAAGTGTCCTTGGGGCAATCAACATCTAGATGAGCATAGATCAACTCCAAGATTAAGACCAGACCATCAATTCAGAAGTAAACAATACCTCAATCAAGCAACTGCCAAACAAGCTGTTCTAAAATAGCCCAATGAATTGCCATTGGGGCAGTAGAACCTCCGAGACTGATCCCACTGACACTAGTAGGGAAAGCCACTAGAATATAAACAGAGAGCAAAACCCACTCCATACTAGCACTGATGATGTTGTCTAGTTCGGGGGATGAGACGTCTGCATAAAAAAAACAACCAAGCTCAGAAAACACTGCGAATCCCTTGTATTATAAAGATTCCAAGTTTTTTTCCCCACCTCCTTTTTCAGTTTGCTTCCCTGTCAATGCATATCTTCGCTTGCCCGCCGTTGTGATCTGAGAGGGCTTTAAGGATCATCAGAAGGACTTCTAGATCCCCATCCTTAAAGTCATGAGAAGAATCAAGCAGGAGTGAGGAGTTTATGTGCCTACAGCTTGTTTATTGAGTAGTGAGTCAAGGATCTCCAGGCTTGCTTAGAAGTCTCTAATTTCAATTTATGAATTGGGATCCAATGAATCTAGGACAGCGGTATGCTTGGACCTAGCTATGTATCCGCAAGGAAGTCTCCCGTTGCAACTTCACTGCTCATGGATCCATGGGGATTCTGACCTTTGCTCTGCTCCAATCCAGAGGTCCAGGAATAGAGAGAAAAAGGCCACCAAAACAGCTAAAGCAAGGCAGAACGAATATAATCAATAAGATGGAGAACTTAATTTAATTTAGAGTTCAGGCAAGCAAGGACTTGCAAGATGATGTTGCAACAATCCTTTCTGCTTAATGCAAGTGCTTCTCTTCTTAGATTTAGCTTAAGTGGTAACTGTGGGCACCCCAGCCTGCATAGACACCTCTGTGGCAACCACCAGCTCCTTTGTCTCACTTTCTAAATATTTCCAGAATTATTCTTGTTTTAAGGAAAACTAAGAAGAAACCTAACACTCCAGAAATCAAAATGCACACCTGCTGATTCATTTGAAGAAGGGTGTGCTATTCCACGTAGATCCCACAGCTATTCTGGCATCATAGAGATGTTCAGGGACTGCAATTCAGACCCTTGATTTGAGGTTTGTTTTTCTGCCCAATAAAAAGGGGAAAAAGGTTAAGCCGAGCTGTGCAAAGGCCTGACTCTTTGGATAAACCCATAATGCTGGCAAAGGTAGAAGAAGGGGAAGGGGAGGAGGAGGAGGAGGAGGAGGAGGAGGAGGAGGAGGAGGAGGAAGGTGACTAGCTGCAAGGTGGATGGACTCAGTTACAGTGACTTTGTCATGTCTGCCATTCTGCTAAGCTTCGCCTTGCATGCTGACAGCCTGACATTAGTAAGGGGGGGAGGGAATAAGGGGGCATGGAAGCATGGAAGCAATCAGGAAGACTCAAAACCAAGTTGTGCCATCCTGTGTTCCAAGGTCGTGCTGAAGGAATGCAGAATCAGCACACTGGCAGAATAAGGGACCATTAACCAAACAATTTGTTAACATCTCATTGGGCTGTCACTGATAACCAGAGGAATGGCTGGAAGTAACGGAAAACTAACTAACTTTTGCACTAAAAAACCTTAGATCCTCAATCAAAGTGAAGGGCACGAGGGTCGAAATAGCCTTGCTCGGAGGCTCTGCGACACGGGACTTGTAAAGCCGCCAAAACAGCGCAAACCAGCTGTTTTTCGCGGCGAAAAAACCCCTCCTCGGTAGGAGAAGGGGCGAAGAGCTGTGAGTGTGGGTTGAGATCCTCTGAAAACCCCCTGAAAAAACGCTCGGGGGGGAGAAAGAGGACTCCCCGTGCGCTCACAATAGCTCCAGCCCGGGGCAGCATCTGTCAGCTGACAGACCAAGACGCTGAGACCAGCCACCACCCAAGGAACACATCTCAAAGAAGCACAGAGATTGACAGACTGAACCCAGGAGCTTAAAAAGCAAGTATTTCTTATATTTTACCTCGGATCAAATACGTTCACAATGAACAGAAGGCACCCAAAATGGCGACCGCTTTTAATTTAAAGTGAGAGCTACCGGAAGAGAAAGGCGGAAGAGAAACTGTAATGTGAAAGAGACCTCTAGAGGGCAGCAGAGATGCATAACTTAAAAACTTTGCAAAATAAACCTAAGGATGTATACAAGCTCTCCAGAAATGACGATGAAAGAATTAAAAGATGAAATATTAACAACTTTTGAAAAAATGAGGAGAAAGATGGACATGATAATAGACATGTTTGCAAAAAGATGGGAAGAAAGAATGAGGACGATGGAGGCAGTGGAACAAAGCAGAGAAATGGAGAAGATGGTGGAAGATCAAAGCAAAGCAGTTATTGAGGACTTGGACCAAACCGGAGAAACGCACAGTGGGGAAAAGAGAGAAGATACTGGGAGAAATTCTAAGAGGGTCTGGGAAGGGGTTGAAGAAAAGATGGAAGAGGTGGAGAGACAAGAAGATTTGAAAAGAATTGTTATAAAAGCATGGGGAAAAATATCCAGGAGAGGAGGCTAAAATTTTCTCTTGGCAAACTGACAGAATCCATAGAGCATGGCTTATATGGAACCAAGGGACATTGCAAGCAATAAAGAGAGACTTATTACTTGGAAGGGAAGCTGTGCTATGGAAATCCACCTGGCAGAGGAAGAAACCCAGAATTCGACTGAAAAGAAGAGAAACTTAATATTTTATGCAAGGAGTTAAAGGCAAAGAATTATGGACTGATTTAAGGACTAAGTGTAAGAGCAAGAGACATGAGAGGGTGATTAATGGAAGATATATATTAAATAGACTAAGAATGTACGCGTTGAAGGGAGGGGTGTATCGACATAATTGTTAACTTTAATAAGAAGACTTGTTTGGTTGATGTACAATGGATAGATCTGAAAAGAAGTGAAACTTAAAATTTATAAAATGTAGTTGGCTTATAGTTAAACTTCGATATACGGAGTGAGGAAGGTCTACAAATTTAAAATGATTGTATTAAGTTGAATGGCTTTAACTTGAATTTTTTCTTTGTTTCCATGTACAAATGGATATCTAATAATTAAAAAATTAAAAAAAACAAACCTTAGATCCAGCTTCACTCCTGCTTTAGTGAAGTATATTCTTAGCTAAACAAGGGCCAGGAGTCTTTACTTTTCTCACTGACCAAGTTGGGACGGCTGGCAGACTCGGACAGAGCATCTTTGGGAGACCTGAAGAACCAGACTGGGGACAGATTGTCCGGGAGAAGATCTATGTGGCTGCCAAAAGTTAAAACGGTACACAATCGGTTAAGATGGTAGAGGGATTTTGGAAATAGGGAAATTGAAGAAGATGTCAGCCATTTTCTTTTAAGTGTCTGCTCTACTCCGCTTCCCTCCAACGCAAGCTTCTTGGTATGCTCCTTACATCCCAAACTTCTTTTGTCTTTTTGCTGTGCAAAACAAAGGATTTGCTATAACCTGGTTGCAATTCTGTGCCTGAGAAAGAACTAGCATTTCTGGCCTCACCAATGCAGATATTCTAAGTATTTTAGGATCAGGTCTATGGTGGCTGTGATTGTGTAGTCCAAGCTCTGCTTGGTTCTTATGTGCCTTGCAGGCTGCAGCCTTGAGCTTCCCTGCTGCGATCCTCACCTTGGCTTTTGAGTCCCACAGAGACCCCTTGCTTAGGACCCAGTCTAAAACAAAAGCCAAATTAGCCTTTGAAAGTAGGGGTACAAGATCTTGAGGCATCTTACATTTAAAAGGCATCTGTTGACAGACATGGTAAGGTAGATCTTGACTTACAATCTTTCATTTAGTGACCGTTCAGAGTTTTTCGCATGACTTTTGCAGCCTCCCCATGGTCAAAGCTGATCAAAATTCAGACGTTTGACAAATGACCCCCGTGCATGACGGTTGCAGTGTACTGGGGTCACGTGATTCTCCTTTTGCGATCTTCTGACAAGGTCAATGGAGAAGCCATACCGTATTCATTTAACAACTTAACAACTGCAGTGATACACTTAACAGCTGTGGCAAGAAAGGTTGTAAAATGGGTCAGGAGAAACCTAAACAACTGTCTCGCGTAGCAGCAGAAATTTTGGGCTCAATTGTTGCTGTAAATCGAAGACTAATTTACCAATACTTTTTGGAGAAGCAGAGGAACGGGTGGTCCTCCTGTCTAACAGAAGTCTCCTTTCTGGACAAGTTGCTGATAGTTTTGTATCCATGATTTTGACGACCTATCACAGTGGTGGCGAACCTATGGCATGCGTGCCAGAGGCGGCACTCAGAGCCCTATCTGTGGGCACACGCGCCATGCCCTGGAGATGGCAACCATCCCTCTTCAACCAGCCGCCCGCTAACTCACCGAGGTCCCACATGGCCAGATGCATCCCAGCACCCATGCGCTCGCTGGCCTCTGTGTGCGGGGGCCGATGGTGTCAGGCAGCAGCTGCCCCGGCCCATGCCTCGCCTTGCCCTGTGACAATGGCACTCCCGCTGTGCCTCGCCTTGCCTCACCATCCTGCAGGACGAGCCTCCTGCCCACCGCCCCACCTGGCAGAGACCCCCTGGTTCTCCCACAACCCTGCCTGGCCCCCACAGGCGTCCCTCCCCACAAGCAACATCGAGGTGATCACGCCTACCTTGGCCACACCCACCCAATCTGCCATGACTACCACCACCCAGTGGGCCACACCCACCTGGCACCCGGTGATAAATAAGTGGGTTTTGGGTTGCTGTTTGGGCACTCGGTCTCTAAAAGGTTCGCCATCACTGACCTATCATGAACAGTTGCAATCTACTGCAGTCTGTGCTGTTACTTTATTGTAGATGGTTTCTTTTTGTGGTTCCAAGATAAGAATTGCCTGTATCGTGTACCTGATATCAATTGGTTGTCTATAGCAACTGCATATAATAATAATAATAAAAAAACAAGCATGCCATTTTTTTAAAGCTTCATAAAGGCAAGGGACAATAGATTTGCAGTCCTTTCCACTGATTAAAGAACATACAGACACGTCCCACCCAGCTTATGTCTAGAATCAGGTCAGGTAGGAGCAGCTCCGTGTATTCCAGCCGCCTTTTTAAATAGGAGCCGGTGTAGTTTTAATATAAATTAATTACATTTGTGCCATAAGGATAAACATTGAACAACTTTCAGGAACAGAAAGTGCAATCTGTTCTGTTCATTACACACATTGCCACACATTGGTTGAAAAGCAGTCAACTTTTATTGGCAAAAACAGGGTAGCTAATTTTATCTATTAAGCTGTGTGTAAAATTGGAGGGAAAGTGGGAGAAAGTATCTTGTGCCTCTCTTGCCTTCACCTGGTGGTTTATTCATCTATAATCTGGAAATCTCTAAAAAAAGAAAACCCAAAACACCTTTTTTCTTTTCTCATCTGCTGGGATACATAAAGGAAAAAGTTTTGCCTTGCCTGACTTTGACAAATCCAGAAAAATAATCTTATCGTATAATTTTCTTTATGCATTTATTTAGGCAGTATGTAAATCTCTCCTTTTTCCTTCACAAGCATTTAACTTCAAAAAGTCTATTTTCTAAATGGGACATTTAGACTTACAGGGGTTTTAAGGGCACTTCCACAGTGAATCTCTCAAAAAGAATTTAAAGTCGGGGTGGGGGGTGGGTGGGAAACATCTTCATTTTTTGCCAGCCTTGGAATACTAAGAACAAGAAGCAAAGAATGCTTATCCTTGACTGTCGTAAATTCTGGAGTAAGAAAGCCCTCTCCTCGCCTGTCCTTACAAAAGAGAAATAAACACAATATCTTGGACTTTCTCCCAACAGCATTCTTACTCCATGTTTAATGTTCGTTTATCTGTCTGAAAGCAAAACATCCAAATAGTTTTTATGAGGCCACGTTTCTCCTTAAAAGACCTGTTGGGTGACCGAAGTCTGGGAACTGACAAGCAGAATGTGGAGAATGTTCTTCAGCTTTTTTCAGGAAATGGGGAATGTACCCATCCTGAAATGGGAGTATATTTTGATTTTTAAGTGCATGCCTTTTCTTTCTGTTTACTGTCCCATTTCGGCTTACCCATGCACAGCCGATTTGGAGAATTAACAAATGGACAAGCTTCAGACCTGCCTAAAGAAATGCTAAAAGGACTCAAAGAGATGCTGTTGCAACAAGGAAAACTGTTTTGCTTCCAGAACTGGGCACCTGAGCTTGTTGACTGCGCAAACTCTTCCATCTGCCGTGACAGCTGTTTGCTCAGAAACATTCATTCACAAACAATTGCTTGCTCAATCTGTAGTCAGGCAGCCAGTATTTGGGCTGAAATATTGAGAAATGTCATTTTGTGCTTGGATCTCTAAAATGTTTGGGTTCCATCTCCATCTCGGTCTGCTTTTGAACGGTGGGTTCTTTCTGAAGGATGTCTCCATGTTTGAAAAGTAAGGTTCCTTGAGTTTATTCTGGGGGTGGAGTCAAAAGAGGGATCGGCCTAGAATCCCTACATAGCTGCAAGTGGACTAAGTTCAACCTCCCCTTGAGTGCCATTGACCCTTATCTAACACCTAGCAGGTGCCAACCATGAGTTGAGAAGATTCCTGTGCAAAGGTATGTTTAGCAATAAATCAGTTTAATTGGACCTTCACGTGTGGACCTGATCTTTCCCGACTGACAGTTTGCATCCGTATGTCATAATGCATGTTTCGTGACTTTCCCCACGGACAGCCCCCCCATCCTGAAAAAAAATTCCTCCCTGACCCCTGGCTTTCCATGTCATGTAGGGAACATTCCCTACTCTTAGCAGAGCGTGGTTTTGCAGGAGAGATATTTTCACTTCAACTTCTAATCGCTCAGCACATGCATTCAAGCATGATTGATGACTGGGTCCTGATCTGCTTGCCCCAAAAGTAACTGTTGGCATCCTGTTGGTTGTGTGCCCACAGCCCATCTGATACAGTGAAATGCATTAATGCATTAATGGGAGAAGAAAACTGGAGACGTAAATCTTACTCAGATGTTACTTATTAGACAATCCAGGAAGTAGAGACTGTTGGCTGGTGTTACCACGTCACTCCTTGTACAATGTATAATAATAATAATAATAATAATAATAATAATAATAATAATAATAATAATAATAATAATAGATGGGAATGATCAATCTTACCAAGTGATCCCTTAAATATTTCCTGACCATTTATTCCTGTCTGATTTAACAAAGATTCCAGAAATACCTGTCCATTTTATTTGATATATTCTTCCGATATGTTAAGTGGGATTTGGATTATTGGAATACATCACCCCTAAGCAATTGTACTGGACTGAACACCAAGAAAGCATTCTTAATTGAGATGGTAACTTCCTGACAGTCAGAACAATTAATCCATGGAATTCCAGAAATTGTGAATGCTCCAACACTGGAAGTTCTTAAGAAGAGACTGGACAGCCATTTGTCTGAAATGGTATAGGGTTGTGGTGGCAAACCTATGGCACGGATGCCAGAGGCGGCACTCAGAGCCCTCTCTGTGGGCATGCGCGCCATCGCCCCAGTCCTAGGCCTTCAGCTGGGTTTTATCAAACCTTTTCGCTTTAGGCTTCTGCCGCCTAAAAAAAGCTTCAATCAATCAATTTCAACTTCTCGCAGGGAAAAAAAAAGATCTTGCAAAGTTGGAATTGATTGATTGAACTTTTTAGTCCCACCCAGTCTGCCATTACCACTGCAGCCACGCCCACCCAATGGGCCACGCCCACCCGGCACCTGACGATGCATAAGTGGGTTTTGGGTTGCAGTTTGGGCACTCGGTCTCTAAAAGGTTCGCCATCACTGGTATAGGATCTCCTGCCTGAGCAGGGAGTTGGACTAGATGACCTCCAAGGTCCCTTTCAGCTCTTTTATTCTATTCCTATTCTATACCTATTCTATTCTCTATTTTATTCTCTTCTATTTTCTCTTCTCTTCTCTTCTCTTCTCTTCTCTTCTCTTCTCTTCTCTTCTCTTCTCTTCTCTTCTCTTCTCTTCTCTTCTCTTCTATTTTCTATTCCATTCCATTCCATTCCATTCCCAAGCAAAGTCAATGGAGAAATCAGATTCACTTAACCTGTTAATAACTGCAGTGATTCACTTAACAAGTGTGGCAAGAGAAGCTGTAAAATGAGGCAAAAGTGAGTTAACAAATTTGTCACTTAGCAACATAAATTTTGGGCTCAATTGCAGTCGTGAGGACTACCTATACAATATTTCACCCCCTGTTCTCAGGGCTTTAGAAAAGTTCCAGTTCTCACCGAGAGGTGGCAGGCTAACAGCAGGTTGTGAATGCCCATTGAAGTGTTCAGCCAAGTGGAAACACCACATACGGCAATTTCTCCCTAGGTTTGTCCTAGCCCCGGCATTCTTAAACTACCAAACTATCTCTGTTCTGGAACCGGGACAAAGGTCAACCAACTACCTAACACTTAGTCATTGTGTATCGGCCAGAGTCTAAAGGCTAACTTTCTGTCCATTTATTTTCCACGTCTGTTCCTCCCCCTCCTCTTGGCTAGACCTTTGGTTTCAACTTGTAAAAGTCAGGAAGAAGTTGCAGGAAAGTGGGAGCATCTTTGACAAGTTCTGAATCCACCGAAAAGCAGCTGTTAGGAGTGGAAGAAATATGATCTCCACCACCTTTTGCATGGGTCAACAAAGAGAGCATTTATTTTTTTTATTTTTTTAATATAAAAATTCCTTTATTAAAACATTCAGCATTGTACATAAAATCTTTGTATGCATCCAACATCATAGCATCTGGTATACAACACTACGTATTATTCTTTGGAAACGTCTGGTTTGTTGACACTCTTGACATGAAAACGCATAATCTGTTGTAAAGGGAAGTGCCAAGACGTCACACTTCTGAAATCAGCAGCCTTTTGTGGCAGGAGGCGTACCAAGAAGGCAATTGGTTTGTTAAAATGACTGAAAAATAGCAACTGCTACAGAAATAACAATTCATAATTGAAGGATTCTTCAAGATCATGTTGCTGAATTATGTTTTTCGGCCAGTATTGTTTCAATAGTTTTATATCCCACTGATCCAAAGAAAGGTATACTTCAGTTTTTCAACATTTTCTGGGAGACAGACTGGCAGTTACTACAAGGAAAAAAGTAGTTTATAGGTCCTGGGACTGATCAGGCTAGCACTCATATGAACAAAAACTCCACGATTGAATGAATTACCTGGGATATTTTTTAAGTAAGCTTTCCTCTTTTATTCTTGCTTGAAAAGAAATGACTCGTTGGTCTTTGCCATTAGAGGCAGTGCAACTCTTTCACGACTGTACCATATTTTTGGAGCACTGTTCTAGTATCCTCCAACATGCAAGAGACAGCTGTGGATCAGAACCTTTTAAAAACCAGCAAACATCCTGTCAAATGGCCTACAGCACTCATCCCTCACATCCCATTTTAAGAGCGAGTCCAGGGCTAGGCAGCTGTATCTTCCAGATGTTCTGACCTCCATCCAAGCCCACGCCAACGGCAAACACTGGGGGGCTTAGCAATCCAGAACATTGGAGGGTTGCCTGATCATGCTGGATTCCTCTCCTTCAATTAGAAATGTCCGGTGACCTTGGATGAGTGCAAGCAGTAGGAACGATGGAAAGATTCCATAACCAAAGGCCGTTTCACCCATTCAGCTTCTACTACTCTCCTCTGAATTAAAAGTTTTTAAAAGGTCAGTCCCTCCTACCTTAAGGACCACAAATGATTCTAAAACCCCTTGCTTGCTTTTTAGAAAGCAAAGTCTCTTCTTTTTTTTAATGTCCGTGAGACAAACAAGATGGGAACAAGGACACGCCCAATTCGTGTGAGTTGGAGATACATCAGAATGGCGGAGAACCAAGGAAAAGCCTTGGAGAAGTGTGGCTAACTAGGAGAGCAAAACTGGAGCCGTTGATACTCAGGGCAACCCATTGCAGATCAGGATGCCTCATGCCCCCCCCCAAACAGGACCACCGAAAGAAGACACGAGTGTTCTCTGAAACCCAGAAAGCGATTTGCTACAAGGTTGGGTCTGCTGGTCAGGAGAAGGGAATGTTTCTTTGTTCCCTCTTAAATTGGCACCCTGATTTTTCTTCCAGTACTTACTTAACGGGAAACCCTGAAACTGCAATTGTTCTAGAGTAGTGTTTCCAGCACCACCACGACTACTTCACCACCACCATCAGTAGTAGGTTCTTGAGGTTCACCTTCACCAACCTTGCATCCTTCCAAAGAACTGGGACTGCAACGATCGGAATTCCTAATTAGTGTATCTTTTGGTCCCCTGGTCTCCCAAAAGCATTGGAAAGCGTTCTAATATTTATGTGATTTGGTATGCGCCTGAACTGGGACAAGCATCTTCAGCGAGAAGTTCTGAACTTTCCCTTCTGTAATCCTTGTATGAAAAGGAGTTTGAAGTGGGCCATGTGCAGCACTGACTGTCTTCAGCAGTTATCATTTCTACGGTACCTCTTACAATGCAGCCAATACATAGGATTTCCAACCCCACTCATTTTCTTTTTTTTATTTCTACACTAGCTGCTTCTAACTTCCTTTTATTTCAATTTTTAAATTCCTTCCTTCTTCTCCAGAGAGCTATTAAGAGATTTCTCAAGAACGCTCATGCAAAATATGACATTTGAGAGGAAACCCCCTGAAAGTTTCTTTTTTTCTTTGCCTCTCCTTCTTTGCTCTTACAACAATAAAATCTGCAAAGTAAATTCAGAAGTATCCCAAGAAGAGGAAGGAGGAAGAGGATAAGAAGAGGGGAAGGAGAAGAAGAAGGAGGAGGAGGAGAAGGAGGAGGAGGAGGAGAAGAAAAGGAGAAGGAGAAGAAGGAGGAGGAGAAGAAGGAAGAGGAGGAGGAGGAAGAGGATAAGAGGAAAAGGAGAAGGAGAAGGAGGATAAGAAGAGGAGGAGGAGGAGGAGGAGAAGGAAGAGGAGAAGGAGGAGGAGAAGAAGAAGGAAGAGGAGGAGGATAAGAGGAGGAGGAGGATAAGAGGAAAAGGAGGAGGAGGAAGATAAGAAGAGGAGAAGGAGGAGGAGGAGGAAGAGAAGGAGAAGAAAGAAGAAGAGAGAAACCATTCTGTTGGATTTACAATTTTTGAAAGCTGAAAACACAAATTTTAGCACAATATTAATTCTGACTTCTCAAAGTGTTTACCAAGAACTCCTGCTTGTCTACCTATTTAAAGAACTGACCTGACAAACTATTCACCTATCTTTTGCTTCCTGACCCAATATGGATTCTAGTTGAACAATGCTGGACATTTAAAAAAAAATGTTGCTGTGCATAAAATACCCCTTGCTTTCCTCTATTGAAGCAACCGTGACTTTGACTTTTCTTGCTTCTTTTAAACTCCATCGCCTGGGAGATACAAGAGCCTTTGTCAACCAATCCAATCCGATTTCAGGTGGATTCTCCCTTGGCTGCAAAGAAAGCTGTCATTCAAGGAGGAAGTTGTGTTCCTTGACTTGACTCGCACACACATCGGCCAAAGGACACGAAGACTCAATTTATTGTTTAGGGAAGTCATTTGGCGTTTAACCACATTTTTATGCAGCCTGAAAAGGAAACTAATTCACAATTCACAAGGCTGAATGAGACTTTGACACTTCCTGTAACACTGCAGAATGTTTTCTATGAAGCATTGTCTTCTCCGTGAGGATAGGGCATATTTGCAGAAGCTTTGTTTTTCCACCTCTCCTTTTCATGAACGTCACCCAGTTGCATGGTTAGCCTGGTTAAAAAAATACACCTTGCAATAATATACCCAATGTAAACTTGTTTCTCTCAATGCTGACGTGATGTTCAGAGGCTATACGGGTAATCCTTCACTTACAACAGCTTGTTTAGTGACTGTTCAAAGTTACAACAGCACTGAAAAAAGTGACTTATGACCATTTTTCACACGACCATTGCAGCATCCCAATTGTCACATCATCACAATCCAGACACTTGGGCACTGACTCATATTTATGACGATTGCAGTGTTCCGGGGTCATGGAATCACCTGACAAGCAAAGTCAATGGGGAAGCCAGATTCACTTGACAAGGATGTTACTAAACAACTGCAATGATTCACTTAACAATGTGGCAAGAAAGGCCGTAATATGAGGTAAAACGTACTTAACAGATGTCTCAGCAACATAAATTGTGGTCGTAACTCGAGGACTGTGTATACCATTTGACACGAGTACATGACAGAGCAGATAAATACGTATGGACTGAGAGCTGAACTGTTAGCTTGTTTTATTTTGGATGTTCATCCATCTCTCTTTGATGGGGCTCATACATTATACTAAGCCATTGTGGGTCTGATTGTGGATTGTGGAATAAGACACAGTTGGATGGGGTGGCATATTACACTAGCCATAAAATAAGGGAGATACATCATAGGGATTGCGTTCCTATAGAAGACTAGTTTAGAAACAAGCAGTGTATATATGTACCTGAAACTTGTTTGTTGGGGCAGAACAAATCAAAGTGAACATAGCAACTGTAGGGTTAATCTCAGTTTAGGATGGCTGTCCAGTCTCTTCTTAAAAACTTCCAGTGTTGGAGCATTCATCGCTTCTGGAGGCAGGTTGTTCCACTGGTTAATTGTTCTCAATGTCAGGAAGTTTCTCCTTAGTTCTAGGTTGCTTCTCTCCTTGATCAGTTTACATTTGTTGCTTCTTGTCCTGCCTTCAGGCGCTTTGGAGAATAGCTTGACTCCCTCTTCTTTGATGCTATTTGCTTTTCCTGGAATATGTTTTTTTTTTAAAGATTAAGTTAGAAATAGTAGGATGATTTTGTTACCAATAATTCATTGCCGTAAATGGCCAGAAGGTTTTGTTTGTGCATATTTAAGCTCTAATTGAATTAGATTTTTGCATTTCGTGGGCCATACTTAGTTTCACCTTTAAACCTACACACCCATTAGAAAACGCTCAATCCTTCTTTTTAGTTCATCATTCCACACAGCATGGATGTGTTTGACTCTGAAGAATTGCTTTGCTAGTATGGCTAAAAAAAACACCCTCAAGTATGAACAAAACAAGCCTTGACTTTTCATCAATGATACTTCTCATACTTTTAAATAGTATTGATCTAAAGAAACCTACAGTCCATTTTCCCAATATTCTGCTGTTAATAAATCTGAAAACTGACATACATCACCACCAAAAATTAATTTCTCATATTTCGTTGTTTTATAAGACAATGGGAGAAACAATCAATAAAGTTATGCTCAGATTAATTATCAAAGATTACTGAATGTTCTTTCCAACTTCCTAAAAACCATTGATGATTAATATGTGCCTCCTGATTAGAAGTGTTAATATGTACTGTTTTATAATGCATTAGGAATATTTCGGTTAATATTGCATAATGCAGATTTACGAAAGGGTATGATCAAAGCTGATCAGGAGATTAACATGATTTTAATACCACATAAAGTTTCAAAAGGGTTCACTTAGTTCCATTCCAAACTTGCCCACTTTCAACAGGTTTTCAAAAGATCCTGCTGTATTTGATAAAAGAATGTAATAATTACAGAAGAAGTTCCTTTGATTTTTTTTTTCAGTTGTGTGGCTTTAGACAAGCACACTGTTCCTATTCTTTTTTTTCCCCAGTATAAAAATTCTTTTATTAAAACAATCAACATTGAACATAAAAACATATTATGCAGCAATCATCATGACACCTGGTATACAATACTAAGTATTAGTCTTTGAAAACGTCTGAATTAGTAAGCCTTTTTCCACTCCTCGCGTCTAGCCTCAACTATACTCCTGTTACACTTTATTTGATTGGTGTTTCTCTTATCTGGTTCAATATTAATGTGATCAACATTAAACATAAGATCCTATTGCTAAGCAATCATCCTAGAACATAGCATACAACATTAGGTATTAATCTTTGTAAACATCTGTTTTAGTAAACGTTCTTCCCTCCTCCATTGATAGGATCTCACTAACTTACAAAGACATGACTACAGTGTCTGATTTGGGATCAGGTTGAACTTCTGACCAATGCTTTTTCCAGGATGGGTCTCTAATTGTATAAGCGCCTCTCTCTTCCGTTGCTCTTCATTGTATCTGTTACAAATGGGTTACTACTCCCCTCAAGAAATTGACTGGACAAGTTCCCCCTTGCAAATTGGACATACATTAGAGACTAAACTTGCAAAGTGAATCAGTCATCAATTCTTGACTCACAGTCTATTCTATTCTATTCTATTCTATTCTATTCTATTCTATTCTATTCTATTCTATTCTATTCTATTCTATTCTATTCTATTCTATTCTATTCTACTCTACTCTACTCTACTCTACTCTACTCTACTCTGTTCCGTTCCGTTCCGTTCCGTTCCGTTCCATTCCATTCCATTCCATTCCATTCCATTCCATTCCATTCCATTCCATTCTATTCTATTCTATTCTATTCTATTCTATTCTATTCTATTCTATTCTATTCTATTCTATTCTATTCTATTCTATTTTATTCTTCTCTACTCCTATTCTATTCTGTTCTGTTCTGCTCTGCTCTGCTCTGCTCTGCTCTATTCTATTCTATTCTATTCTACTCCTATTCCATTCTATTCCATTCTATTCTATTCTATTCTATTCTATTCTATTCTATTCTATTCTATTCTATTCTATTCTATTCTATTCTATTCTATTCTATTCTATTCTATTCTATTCCATTCCATTCCATATGGAATTGAGAATGAATTCCACAGTTTCTTGGAGGATTGGTCTACTCACAAATAATAGCCTTGATGATGCTTTGTTATCTCATGCATAGCTGACCATGGGTACCAATGTTTGCCATCCCATTCATATTTACAAACTTTGTGAGTCCTTTGCATGACAAAGAATACAAAACAAGATTGCCTATTGCTTTGATCCAGCAGGAGTCTTCTAACATCCTTCAGTTTTCTGAACAGTTCTTCATGGTTTTGGGGGTGCTCCTTTCCAGGGACAACCAATCTGAAAGTGCTTGAGGTCACCACCCTTCATTTGTACAAGAGGGACACCATCTTAATCCTCCGGAGCATAGCAGCTGACAATCCTATTTGAACGCTTTAGAAATTGTCTTCCCAAAGCCCTTCCATTCAGTGTGTTCTTTTTTTAGTATGACAGGATGTGAAAGCTCCTTTGTTGCTAAGAATCAGCACAATATTTGAATATATTAAAGGATGCTCTTGTGGATAGTGTCCTAAATACAGCTGGTGATGATTCAGAGATATGTGCAAAGAAGAAATATTAGTTTAGTGTATTCTCCACTAACCAACAACTTCTAAATCTATTGATTGAAAGTAAACTTAAGGCTGAGTTAAAGGAAAGTGTGTACATTGTGTGTGTGTGTGGGGGGGGGGTGGAGAATAGAAATAGTCTTATTCAAAAGAGGAGAAGCTTTGATCACGTATTTCTGGTCACCCATCTTGATTTTTATTACCTCCTGTGGACACCCTTGTGAATAAGGAGAAGCTGTTTAATTGTTAATTAACTGGTTAATTGTTCTGTCAGGAAATTTCTCCTTAGTTCTAGGTTGCTTCTCTCCCTGATTAGTTTCCACCCGTTGCTTCTTGTCCTGCCTTCAGGCGCTTTGGAGAATAGCTTGACTCCCTCTTCTTTGGGGCAGCCCCCAAGATATTGGAAGATTGCTATCATGTCCCCCCTCGTCCTTCTCTTCATTAAACTAGACATACCCAATTCCAGCAACCGTTCCTTATATGCTTTAGCCTCCAGTCCCCTAATCATCTTTGTTGCTCTTCTCTGTACTCTTTCTAGAATCTCAACATGGTCAAATCCAGAAACCTGTTACAGGTGGAGTAATGTTTTAGAAAGAGGTGGGGACGATATCACAAGTGTCCATTCAAATCAATCTATAAGACCTTCCCTTTCAGCAAATTGGCACTGGTGGCATGTTTTAGAGAAGATGCATGAACTTCAGACTATTTCCTTGTGAAATGCATGCTGGCTACAGGACGGCTTCTTCATAACCTGTGATTTATGACGTGCTTCCTTCAGCTTCTGATAGTCCAGTGCAAAGTGGACTTGCAAGACTAATGTCAGCCTTACTAGGCAGACCAGACAAGCATCTTCTAGATGTTTAGGCGGGTACTTTGCCCGCTGCGACCTTCTAAGGGCCGGTGAGGTTGCCTGGCCTACCTGCTCGCCTACAAGGCTAGGCAGGCCATGGCTTTGAGGTCCTGAGTACCAGGTGACCCTGGTGAGGGTGCCTGGCCTACCTGCTTGCCTACCAGGCTAGGCAGGCCAGGACTTTGATGCCCCAAATACCCAGGTGACTCACCCAGCTGCTGACCGGCTGGACCCTCTGAGTCCAAGCCAGCATACCTTGGAGGGGTGGAAGTCCCTGAGTCCACAATGGACTCCTCTTGGGAACACTGTCCCTCGAACCCAAGGCCAGCAGTTGGAGAGACCTGGGTGGCAGAAGTGCCCCAGCACTCCGTAGCCCCCGAGCACGTGCTAAAGGTGCCAGAGTCAGGAGCCGCCTCCATGGCAAACCCCCTTGCTACTGACTTCCTTTTCGGAGCAATTGCTGAATTGTGAGAGTGCCCCTGTTGGAATTCCCTTTCTATGGCTGTTTGTAATTTATGTGGATATCCCCGGCCTGTCTCCCTGTCTGGAGCACTATCTGACATGTTTGAATAATGTGGATACCCCCCCTGTGACTCCCTGTCTGGATGGAATTCCTGCTTGGAGCTCTTGCGGAATCTTGGGATGGCCCCCAAACAGCCTCAGCAGCTTGTGAGGCCCTGTTAGGCCTGATAACCTGTGACCCAGAATGCATATTTTGGTCCTCCCCTCCCCCCAGAGCAGAGCCAGGAGCAGAAATGTGGCTGTCCAGTCTCCAACACAGTTGGTCTATGTGTCTGCGAAGAATACGGCCATCATCCAAGGCAACTTCGTATGACAAGGGCCCAGAGACCTTGCAGACCACAGCTGTGACCCAGAGATATCCAGGCCCATAGTTCCTTGCCCAAACCGGATCACCCACCTGAAGTCTCCTAGGTGCCCACGGTTATGACACCTGTGAAACCACCCGGTCTGGGTGCAACCTGTCCAGTTTGGTGATGAGGCGGTGACCCCAGCAGAGTTCTGCAGGGCTCTTCCCTGTGGCTGTGCATGGTGTGGTGCAGTGTGCAAGAAGGAAATCTGCTAACCTGTGATGCCAGTTACTGTAAGTCAGTTTCTTGAGAGCATCTTTGATAGTGTGCACCATTCTCTCTGCCTGTCCGTTGGAGGATGGGTGGAAGAGAGCAGAAGTTGCATGCCAGATCAAGTTGGCCTGAAGAAAAGCCTGGAACTCAAAAGAGGTAAATTGAAGGCCATTATCGGAAACCAGGATATCTGGAAGCCCGTGCGAGGCAAAAATTCCTCTCAATACCTGAATGGTCCTGGCAGTAGTAGTGGAGGAAACAGGAACAACCTCTAGCCACTTGGAATGGCTATCAACAGCAACCAGGAAGAATTGCCCCTGAAAGGGCCCAGCATAATCTATATGCACCTGTGACCATGGGGTTTGAATTTCCTCCCACCTATGTACTGGGGCTTGAGGCATTTCAGACCATGACTGTTGGCACAGTTGGCACCCGTGCACCTGAGCCTCGATGGCTTTATCGAGCCCAGGTCACCAAAGATGGCTGCGTGCAAGTGCTTTCATCCTTACTATACCAGGATGTTCCCTCATGCAGAGAGAGCAAGATTCTAGACCTCAGTGAGGCTGGGATTACTACCCTGCTACCCCATAACAGGCAACCCTTGAAAGTGGAAAGTTCATGCTTCTTGCGCCAGAAGCTTTGGAACTTAGTATCTGGGCACTTGTCAGGCCATCCTGACAACACCTAGGTCAGCACGCGTGTAAGCGTGTGATCAGTGGCAGTTTCTGCAGCCACGTCCCTAGCATTTAGGGGAGATTCAGGCAACTCCTGAATGGAAAGAATATTAATGGCAGGAGCAGGGTCTGCCTCTACCTGTTTCAGAGGTAATCTGCTTAGGCCATCTGCATGACCCATCTCTTTTCCAGGTTTGTGAACTAAAGTGTGGTCATATGCTGACAGGAAAATAGACCATCTCAGCATACGAGGAGAAATTATATGTGGTGTCTGTTTGTTAGTGGTAAACAAACCCACCTTCGTCGCCAGTTGTTGTGTTTTTGGTTCGTTGGCAACTGATGAAGACACATGGTGACAAGTCACAAGCTCTCTATTTCTCTCTCCTACAACCAAGCAAAAAGCAAAAGGCACACAGGCCTTTGATGGGGCCAGAAACTCAGACAGTGTGAACCAATAGGAATTGAGCATTTTTGCGCCTTGCGCATGCGCACAAGGCTGGCGCCACCCTGTCTGGTCCCTGGCAGCTTTTGGAATACCCGGGATCACTTGCAATATTCTGAGCCTGCTTTCAGCTCTTGCAGACTCAGGACACAACAATGAGTATATAGTAAAATATAGGATATTTCTATATTGCCTTTCCTTGGCAACCTCATCAGCAAATAAATACAAAAACATCAATGGATAATTTCTGTGAGGGCAATTTAAATGTAGACAAGGATGCCTGACATTAGACTGAATGACTGACTCCATCCATCCTTGGGAATCTCGGCAAAGCAAAATTTCAGAAGCTGATTCTGTTTCGAATTCAGCAGACGCAGAATAAAGAATTGGTAGGAAACCGTTGCAAGAGAATTTCTCTGCCCGATGGCAATATTTTTAGGAGCAGATCTATTCCATCAGAGCAGTTTATTGTACTTTTACTTTCATGCTAACGCAAAGGTACACGAGGCAGCTTTTAAATCAATGCAGTTAAACCGTATACGTCGTTTTTAGTTTCAGCAGATTTGTTTGAAAGATCCATTAATCGCATCCAATGGCAGGATTCTCCTTTCTAAAAACTGGTTTACTTTTCTCCATATTTGTGCAAACATAACCAAAGCTGCACTCTGGGCAGCCAAGGGGTGGGGGTGAGGAATCAGTAAGCATTAGATAACCCTGAAATTTGCATGGATATGAACATATTTTGTGGAACGCAGTGTAATGGAAAAATTAAGAAATCTAATGATTACTCAGTGACAAGAATGAGGACAAGGTGAGGTCTAAAAATGGGCTGGAAAGAGCGATGGAATGAAATAGCTGGGAGGGGAGGGAAGGAAAGGAAAATCAGATGGGAGGGGAACTTGATGACTGCACAAGGAAAGCAGAGTAGAAATGACATCCAATACCAAGATAAAATTGCAAGAAGAAGCATCCTGTGGTCCCATAGATACTTTCACATAATCAGCAGAGAAAAAAAATAAAACACAAGGCAATATTTATAGCCCAGGGTTGAATTGTGGAATCCTTGGTGGCCTCTGGGTTTTTACTTGTTTTCTTGCAGACATTTCATAACCCAACTAGGCAACTTCATCAGGGCTAGAAGGGTGTGGGGTTTCTTCTGTGTTTATATATAGTAGCTTTCCCTGTCAGCATTGGTGGAAGTGTTCTTGGTGGAGAGAGGAAGCTCGCCTGCCCGGAGCCGAGATGGCGGTGTGCATGATCGCCAAGGAGAACTACCCGTTCTACATCAAGAGCCTCCCCACCGAGAATGCGCTGAAGTTCCACTACACGGTGCACACTTCACTGGACGTGGTGGATGAGAAGATCTCGGCGCTGGGGAAGGCGCTGGTGGATGAGCGGGAGCTCTACCTCAGCCTCCTCCACCCCACCGAGGACTACAAGGTCTATGGCTACGTGACCAATTCCAAACTCAAGTTTCTGATGGTGGTGGATTCTTCCAACGCAGCACTCCGAGACAATGAAATCCGCAGAATGTTCAGGAAACTGCATAATCCTTATACAGATGTCATTTTTATTTATTTATTTATTTAATTTGACTTCTATGCCGCCCTATTCCGGAGAACTCAGGGCGGCTCACAACATAATAGAAATCACAGTAAAATACATAAATATAAAAACCCCTAAGTTAAAAAGAAAAAAAAAACAATCATTCCACAAACATACACACAAACATACACTGGCTAGGGGCAAGGTGTTAGCTGCCCCAGGCCTGCCGGCAAAAGTATGTTTTAAGCAGTTTACGAAAGGCGGAGAGGGTGGGGGCGACACGGATCTCCGGGGGGAGTTGGTTCCAGAGGGCCGGGGCAGCAACAGAGAAGGCTCTTCCCCTAGGCCCCGCCAGGCGACACTGTCTGGCTGACGGGACCTGGAGAAGGCCGACTCTGTGGGCCCTAACCGGTCGCTGGGTTTCATGGGGCAGCAGACGGTCCCGTAAATAACCTGGTCCGATGCCATGTAGGGCTTTATAGGTCATAACCAACACTTTGAATTGGGTTTGGAGACCAATTGGCAGCCAATGCAGCTCGCGGAGTGATGCCGAAATGTGGGCATTTCTGGGCAAGCCCAATACTGCTCGCGCGGCTGCATTCTGCATTACCTGAAGTCTCCGAACATCATGTGTAACTCCTTTTACAATCCTGGAGACCAAATCCAATCCAGGGCCTTTGATAACACAGTGATGTCCATGATAGTTCAAGTTTGCTGAAAGTCCTGCCTCTTCTATCAGCTCCTTAAACTGAAAAAAACCTACACCCTGCACTGTTTGATGTTCTTCTGTCCTTAAACTCCTTTACTAAAAAAAAAAAAAGGGAAGTATTTTTGGTGGTTCCTTGATTAGACTGTGGTTAATTATTTGATTCTCTGAGTCGGTACTTCCTTGAATGGGGCATTGTTTACTGCTTGGCTGTTGGTCTTGGTGTTAAATGATGCTTATCTGGGTGTTGATTGCTGGTGAAGAGCTGTTTTGGACTTTTTGCCTAGCCCTGATGATGTTAGCTACATGTACAAGACGTTAATACGTTTTAGAGGAAGTCTAACCTATGCACCCAATGCCCCTTTGAAATACTTCAGCCCCAAACATTTCGTGACATGGATGTCTTCAGCTGAGCTCCTTCCAGGAATCCCTATCAGGAAGTATTTCTGCACTATTGGGAAAGTCTGCTCAGAAATGTTTCCACATGCAAATCCTCCTCACACTTCTGCTGAGTGTCTCCAGGCACACATTCTTGTCTCTCTGATGAAGACAACAACACATTTCTCCGTGAAGGTAATTCCTTTGGCAGCTTCCTGGTGACACAAGTTGGGTGGGGAGACCAGTCATTCCTCGGCATCTAGCAATTGTCGACAGTTTAACACGCTCACCGAAAGTGGAAAAGGTATGAATTAATACCACTTTATAAATGCCTTGGTAACTCCACACTTGAAATACTGCATCCAGTTTTGGTCACCACGATATAAAAAAGATGTTGACACTCTAGAAAGTGCAGAGAAGAGCAACAAAGATGATTAGGGGACTGGAGGCTAAAACACGTGAAGAACGGTTGCAGAAGAACTGTCTAACCTAGAGAAAAAAAGGGTGGGGAGTGACATGATAGCAGTCTTCCAATATTTGAGGGGCTGCCCCAAGGAAGAGGGGGTCAACTGTTTCTCCAAAGCACTTACAGGCAGCAACGGATGGAAGATCAGTAAAGATAGATCCAACTTAGAACTAGGGAAAAAAATCCTGACAGAACAATCGATCAGTAGAACAAGTTGTTTCCAGAGACTGTGGGTGCTTCAACACTGGAGATTTTTAGGAAGAGATTGGACAACCATTTGTGTGAAATGGTATAAGGCTTCCTGCCTGAGCAGGGGGTTGGACTAGAAGACCTCCAAGGTCCCTTCCAACTTTGTTATTTTGATGCTTTAGAGAGGACTAAATTAGCGACAAGAGACTCAACTGGGAGGCAACCATACTTGGGCAGAAGTGCAAACCTGACCGTCTGTGGTTATTGTCTCTTATTATATATATGGGGTGGGTTGAATGAAATTCAGATTTCTTGGCAGTGTTCAAGTGGGACAGAAAGCATGCTTGGGAAGAGAAAGAGAGAAGGAATTGCACCATTAAAACTGGCAAATTTAGATAGACCGTGGTGACAATGATTTTTAGATTTGAGCGTCTGCTGTATCCAGTGAGCACAAGTGAAGAGTGAGTTTAAGGGTTCACTTAAGCTGAGTTTTCTTAGGGTCTCCTAATGTGAGCTTTTCCTGCTTTATCCCCATGACCTTGCCCCCTTTTCACAAGGCAGGGGAATGTATACCATCCCAGTGAAATGGTGGCCCAGTCTATTCTTGAAAACCTCCAGTAATGGAGCATCCAGAACTCTGGGAGACAAGTATTCAATTGATTCATCGTCAGACAATTTCTCCTTACTTCTAGGCTGGATCTAGATCATGCAAAGTATTAGTACCGCTTTATAAAACCCTAGTAAGACCAGACCTGGAATACTGCAACCAAGTTTGGTCACCATACCACAAAAAAGATGTTGAGAGTTTGGAAAAAATTCAGAGAAGAGCAATTAAGATGATCAAAGGCCTGGAGACTAAAACATACACAGAATGGCTGCAGGACTTGGGTTTGGCTAGTCTAAAGAAAAGAAGAAATAAGGGAGACATGATAGCAGTCTTTCAGGATTTGAGGGGCTGCCACAAAGAAGAGAGGGGTCACATTATTCTCCAAAGCACCAGGGGGCAGGACAAGAAACAACCGTTGGAAACTGACCAAAGAGAGAAACAACCTGGAATTAAGGAGAAACTTCCTAACAGTGAGGACAATCAACCAGTGCAACAGCTTGCCTCCAGAAATCGTGGGTGCTCTGTCACTGGAGGTTTTAAAGAAGAGACTAGACAATCACTTGTCTGAGATTGTATGGGTTCTCCTGCTCGTGGGGGGCTGGATTAGAAGACCTCCAAAGTCCCTTCCAGATTCTATTCTATTCTATTCTATTCTATTCTATTCTATTCTATTCTATTCTATTCTATTCTATTCTATTCTATTCTATTCTATTCCATTCCATTCTATTCTATTCTATTCTATTCTATTCTATTTAAAGATTCTATTCTATTCCATTCCATTCTATTCCATTCCATTCCATTCCATATAAAGATTCTATTCTATTCTATTCTATTCTATTCTATTCTATTCTATTCTATTCTATTCTATTCTATTCTATTCTATTCTATTCTATTCCATTCCATTCCATTCCATTCCATTCCATTCCATTCCATTCCATTCCATTCCATTCTATTCTATTCTATTCTATTCTATTCTATTCTATTCTATTCTATTCATTCCTCTGATGCCTGGAGAATAAGTCAATCTCTTCTTCTCGGTGATGGTCCCTCCATTACTGGAAGACAGCTCTTTTTCTCTTTGTTAAACTAGATATACCCAGTTCCCTCAACCGTTCTCCGTACTATTAAGCCTCCAGACCTCTTATCATCTTTGTTGCTCTTCTCTGCACACTTTCTAGGGTCAGAGACAGCCTTAGGCTATCCTTAACTCTACTGAGTTAAATGGTATACATCCCTTGTTCTAATAAAAGAGTTATCTTGATAACAGAGTTATCAAGTTTCACGCAGGTTTAGTTTTCTGCCAACTGAAGAAAGGCAGAGAGCCCTCACTGCACGAGTGAGGAAGGGCCATATAATGGTGGAGAAGATGAGGATCACTTCAGGAGACAACACCCCTCCCCAGGTTATTGACTTTTTGTTTATTCTTTAAGCCAGTGGTGGCGAACCTATAGCACGCGTGCCAGAGGTGGCACTCAGCCCTCTGTTGGCACACATGCCACCACCAGCAGCAGCAGGTCTATCAGGCCGCCACGCCGCCCAGAGCAGGAGCCCCGCCCAGCACAAAGGAGGCAAAGCGGCCGACTAGCAAGCTCACGTAGAGGTGGTAGAGCAGAGGTCACCAACCATTGTCAATTGGTGGACTGGAAGAAAAGGGAGGGGAAAGCATTTTACATGCGTGCGTGCACACATGGGTCCACGAGCACGCACGCACTGCAAATAGAGCGGGGCTAGTGCCTGCATATGATACTAGCCCTGCTCCATTCTTGCGTGGTGCAGTGCCTTGTATCTGCACCCCACGGTGTGGCGGCGGCTGTTTTTGCACCTTGCAGCATGGTGGTTCCATTTTTTGCGCCCCTGGGTTTTGCATGCCAGAGGCAGCACTCAGAGGCGCCTCTCTGCCCCCCCCCGAGAGCACCACAATGCTGATGCAGCCCTGGCATTTTGCAATAAATCAGTGGGTTTTGGGTTGCAGTTTGGGCACTTGATCTCTAAAAGGTTCGCCATCACTGCTTTAAGCCCTTTTGCCCCTGCGAAAAGGAGATGACGTAAGAAATAAGAAGTACACAGTGTTCTTTAGCAGGCACTGAAAAACACAGATGACAAACATTAGGCGAGGCTCTGCTTTGATGTGGTTTCAAAAAGTGGCAGCTGGCATGATAAACTCCGTCTGAAGAGGGCATCAGATCAGTGATGGTGGCAGACTAATCGCCAGGTTCCTTCCACCGCTGGCATAGTTGTGCCTTCTGAAGTCCATCAGACTTGCAGATAGAAGTAAAATGGCTATGGCAAAAGGAAGCAAATATAATATCAATAGTGACAGGCACCTTGAGCGCAATCCCAAAACATCTGGAGCCCCACTTGAGCACCCTTGCCATTGACAAAATCAGCAACGTTTGATTGCAAACAACAGCTTTACTCGGAACAGCTCGCCTCTTGTGATGACGTCTTTAACATCATCCAGCAACATCTGCCTATTCCAGGTCCCTGGGGTAGGATTCGACAAGTGGATAAAAATGCCAAATCCAGTCTAATCATCTGGCTGTGCAACAAACCATAGTAATACCATAATAATCAATGCAATCAGATCACTGCCAAATTTAAAGCAAGACTTAAAACACCTACTGTTCCCAATAAAAGAGAACATTTATAGCTCAGGGTTGAAATGAGGAGTCCTTGGTGAACAGAACAGAATAGAATAGAATAGAATAGAATAGAATAGAATAGAATAGAATAGAATAGAATAGAATAGAATAGAATAGAATAGAAAGAATGGAATGGAATGGAATGGGATAGGATAGGATAGGATAGGATAGGATAGAATAGAATGTATAGAATAGAGTAGAATAGAATAGAATAGAATAGAATAGAATAGAATAGAATAGAATAGAATAGAATAGAATAGAATAGAATAGAATAGAATAGAACAGAATAGAATAGAATAGAATAGAATAGAATAGAATAGAATAGAAAGTATGAAATGGAAGAGAAGAGAAAACAAGAATGGACTGGACTGGAAGGGAACAGAACAGAACAGAACAGAACAGAACAGAACAGAACAGAACAGAACAGAACAGAACAGAACAGAACAGAATAGAATAGAAAGTATGGAATAGAATAGAATAGAATAGAAAGTATGAGAATAGAATAGAATAGAAAGTATGGAATAGAAGAGAAGAAGAGAAGAGAAGAGAAGAGAAGAGAAGAGAAGAGAAGAGAAGAGAAGAAAACAAGAATGGACTGGACTGGAATAGGAATAGAATATAATAGAAAGTATGAAATAGAAGAGAAGAGAAGAGAAAGTATGGAATAGAAGAGAAGAGAAAACAAGAATGGACTGGACTGGACTGGACTGGACTGGAATAGAATAGAATAGAACAGAATAGAATAGAAAGTATGGAATAGAATAGAATAGAATAGAAAGTATGGAATAGAATAGAATAGAATAGAATAGAATAGAATAGAATAGAATAGAATAGAATAGAATAGAATAGAGAGCTGGAAGAGACCTTGGAGGTCTTCTAGTCCAGCCCCCTGCTCAAGCAGGAGAATCTATACCATCTCAGACAGGTGATTGTCCAGTCTCTTCTTCAAAATCTCCAGTGATGGAGCGCCCACAATTTCAGGAGGCCAGCTGTTCCACTGGTTGATTGTCCTCACTGTCAGGAAGTTTCTCCTTAATTCCAGGTTGCTTCTCTCTTTGATCAGTTTCCAACCATTGTTTCTCGTCCTTCCCTGTGGTGCTTTGGTGAACAACCTGGCCCCTTCTGCCTTCAGATACTGGAACACTGCTATCATATCTCCCCTATTTCTTCTTTTCTTTAGACTAGCCAAACCCAAGTCCTGCAGCCGTTCTTTGTATGTTTTAGTCTCCAGGCCTTGGATCATCTTAATTGCTCTTCTCTGAATTTTTTCCAAACTCTCAATATCTTTTTTGTGATACGGTGTCCAAAATTGGCTGCAGTATTCCAGGTGTGGTCTTACTAGGGTTTTATAAAGCGATAATAATACTTCGCGTGATCTTGATTCTATGCTTCTGTTTACACAACCCAGGATTGTATTAACTTTTTTGGCTGCTGATGCACACTGCCGGCTCATAGTCAAGTGATGGTTCACTAGGACTCCAAGGTCCCTCTCACAGTTGCTGTTTTTAAGCCAGGTCTCGCCCAATCTGTATTTGTATCTTTGATTTTTCCTGACTTTGCTTTTCTCCACACTGAAACTCATTTTGTTGGGTAGGGCCCATTGTTCAAGTTTGTCAAGATCTTTTTGGATCCCGAGTTTGTCTTCTGGGGTGTTGGCTACTCCTGTCAGTTTGGTGTCATCTGCAAATTTGATGAGTTCCCCTTCAATTCTCTCATCTAGGTCATTGATGAAGATACTGAAGAGTGCTGGGCCTAAGACGGAACTTTGTGGTACCCCACTGCTTAATCTCCAAGCATGGTTGTTTTCTTGCAGACGTTTCATTACCCAGACTAAGTACATCATCTAACACGGATGAAGTTATCTAGTTTCAGTAATGGACCGTATGCAAGAAAACAATCAAGCTCAGAGAGCACCAAGGACCCCTCAACTTACTGTTTCTTGTTATTTTCAAGGGTGCCAAGGAGATTTTGGGGCATGTTGGGAACCAGCCGTACAGGACATCCATAATCCAGAAGACATGGGATCCAAAAGCAAGACAGAAGCAACAACAGAGTTATCAAATTTTGTGCAGGTTTAGTTTTCTGCCCATTGAAGAAAGGCATGATCTTATATGCTGTATGTCTGAAATGTAAACGCTGAGCTGTTCATAGCTACACGATTGCCTCATAAATTCAGAAGGGCATGGCTGTGTCAACTGATTCATTTGATGTTACTGGGGGGGGGGAAGAGAGAGATTTTGCTGCTATAACATGCTGTACTTTAAAGGTCACACAGAACAGGACTCTGATAAATCAGGTTTGACAACCACACTGTGAGTTGATGATAATAAAATAAGATGCCTTAAAAGACGTAAACAGCACAGCAGATCCGTAGGAGTAAACAGAACTTCTAGATTATTTTAGATAGATAGGCTGAGGGACACTATTTAAAAACCAAAGGTGCCTTGTTTGATCTTGGCTGTGAGTCAGCAGCACTTTTGGGAGACTGTTGAACCTTGTGTTCAGATGGAGACACAACACACTAGTAAAAGCTAAATTGAGTTTTGGGTAGTTTATCACCCAGCCCATTATAGCAACCTAGCCATAGTTTTTGAATGTTGTGGCATCATGGACATCTTAAGCCATCATATGCCAGGCATATCATGTGTGCAACTGTGCTTTCCTAACCTGGGATCAAGGAAATGTATCTTGGCTGAGGACTTGCTGGTACTATAGACCGCATTCACGATGGGTCAATCTGTACAAACAGCAGCTTTTCCCATTCTTGTGGTTATCTCCCTTAAGGAAGGTGGCTTGGCTCTTTTCCAGTTAAAGTTTAAGTGGACACTGGAAATCTTAATTTAAGGTTGTGTATCTGGTTTGATCTTGGATTTAATTTCTCAGTGGAATGGCAAGTGAAACTCTATGGACTGAGAACATTCTCTTCAAAAGATTTTTTTTAACATTTAGATTTGTCTTGTTTTATTTATTTTATTTGCCACCTTTATAATTTGTATAAATAACTCAAGGCAGCAAACTCCTTCCTTATTTTCCCCAAAACAACAGCCCTGCAAGGTAGACTGGGTTGAGACAGAGGCACTGGCCCAAAGTCACCCAGCCAGCCTTCATGCCTAAGACAGAACTACAAGTCACAGTCTCCTGGTTTCTAGCAGGAGACTAGACCAGGGGTAGGCAACCTTGGCTCTTTTATGACTCGTGGACTACAACTCCCAGAATTCCTGAGCCAGCCATGCTGAGGGGAAAGGGAGAGGTTTCCAAGCTGAGCCATGCTGGCTCAGGAATTCTGGGAGTTGAAGTCCACGAGTCATAAAAGAGCCATGGTTGCCAAGCCCTGATCTATCTCTATCTGAATTCCTATGCCTAGGCCAGGGGTAGGCCACTTTGGCTCTTTTATGACTCGTGGACTTCAACTCCCAGAATTCCTGAGCCAGCCATGCTGAGGGGAAAGGGAGAGGTTTCCAAGCTGGGCCATGCTGGCTCAGGAATTCTGGGAGTTGAAGTCCACAAGTCATAAAAGAGCCAAGGTTGCCTACCCCTGGCCTAGACCAAACTGGCTCTCTTTAGTAAGAAAAACAAGAGGATGACTCAAAAACTAACCCTGGACTTGTACAGGAAAGTAAAACCTATTCCTTACAGATAGGATGGATTGGATGATGTGTCTTTGCTCAGAACCAAGAGGTAAAATTCAGTTGTTTGCATCCTGGGAAGAAATAGAAACTTTAAGCGCAACCTACAGAGTCCATAAAAGCAGAGCGCACCCTCATCTCAGATATTCTGTTCCACAGAAGGAGAATCCCCAATATCTCCTCTCATCAAATCTCATGGTAGGTATGGACCCGGAGCAGAAATCCTCTGACTATGGAGTCGAAGAGGCAGATTTTATCATGGAAAAGTGATCTTTTAGAATAGCCAGGAGCCCAAACTATTAGGGATTCCAGCATCTTGAATTGCATTTGGAAATAAACAGGTCACCAATGGAGCTTCTGTACAATGGTGTAAAACGCAGTACCCAGGTTAATCGGTAAGCATGGCACGGTGGCCAGTTGGAGCAACGGGTGTTCTTGAGCAATCTTCAAGGGCAGCCCCTTGAGGACCAAGCTGCAGCCATCTAAATCTCTGCCAGTCCGGTTTTAATGTGTGAATCAGGAGATTCTCGAATATTGTGGCGACAGGACACTTCACTGCAGACTGGAACAGACCCAGCGTGTATTTTGATAATGTCTTACTTTGCAAACATAAGACTGATTCAGTTTTTTAAATAATAATAATAATAATAATAATAATAATAATAATAATAATAACCATGGCCACCCTCTAAATCGTATAGGAAACTCCAGGGCCATTTGACCCTCTGTCCTTGCAATGGAGTGGCTAAGCTCCCAGGCTAATAAAAAAAATAGAGATGCATTTTAAATTCAACCCTTTAAAAAAAAACAAAACCCCAGCAATATCTGTTTTGTAAATATCGTCTAAGCGTATTTGGAGAGACAGCCAGCATCTAACACACATCTATTCAGAAGTAAATCCCTTTTAATTCTTTGGGGTTTCTTCGAGGTTAAAGGGTTGAAACCTAAACTTGTGGCTGACTTGGCAAAAAAAAAGGAAGAAATACAATCTTCACTAACTTTATGGACTGCTCTAAAGTGCTGTGAGTAGATAATTTTGCTCTGGTCTCACCCCACCACTGAGCTGAAAGCTTTCAGCTTAGTGCGTGTGTAATTTCTGTGGACTTGAAAGCTCCCTGGGCAATTTCTAATTTTCATTTAAGACTTCCTTTTCCTTGTTGAAAGCTGAATGATTTCCTTCTGTGGTTTTATCAATGAACCAGGACTGATAAGATTGCTTCCTTCCTCTGCTCCGTGTGCTTGGACTTTTGCCATCCGTGATGAAAAGTAATATATTTGCCTTCCTGTCTTGAGCTACAGCTAGCTGGTGTGGGAGGCGATCTAAGTGCCTTCATTCAGAGAGAGAGAGAAAAAAAGAAGACAGCCATTCAAACGAACAAAAATAGACTTGCATCCAAACAAATTGGAAAATTCTTTCTTGCATTTTGGAAGCAATCTCTGAGGGTGTAGGAGGAGACATAGACAGCTGTCCAGCCCCCGTTTCTGTCTAGCACGGAGGTCATCAATTGGGATAAGAAGTAAAAATAAGAGATGTGGACCAGTCTTCCATTTTGCAGTGGGGTAAAACTCGTCAGGAGCCCTACAACAGAAGTATGGAAGTAGGATCAGAGAAGGACTAAAGAGGAGACGAAACTACGGGTAGTTCTTGACTTTCCACCATGGGGAAGCCCAATTCACCTAACAACTGTGTTATAACTTAACCACTGCAATGATTCACTTGGTGGTGCAGTGGTTAGAATGCAGTACTGCGAGCTAGTTCGGCTGACTGCCGGCTGCCAGCAATTCGGCAGTTCGATCCTGACCAGCTCAAGGTTGACTCAGCCTTCCATCCGTCCGAGGACGGTAAAATGAGGACCCAGATTGTTGGGGGCAAATAGGCTGACTCTGTAAACCACTTAGAGAAGGCTGTAAAGCAGTGTGAAGCTTTAGCATAGAAATCTAAGTGCTGTAGCAAGAAAGGTTTGTAAAATGGGGCAAAACTCACTTAACAAATGTCTCACTTAGCAACAGAAATGCTGGGCTCAATTGTGGTCGTAAATCAAGGACTTGTATATAACCTACATAAATAGATTGTAAAATACCAGGGGTTTCACAAAGAGAGTTCTGTTGGGCGGTTGGGAGACATCCAGAAGCTTTCATATGTTTTAATGCCTTTGTTAGGATCAGCCAAGAACACAGCAAAGCTATAAGCAAATGCATGGAATTTTCCAAACTCTCAAGCTGGAGACAGTTTCTGGGTGTGTAGCACATTTTGTTCACTTGCTTGTTCATCTAGTCACACAGTTCTACCTTAAGCGCCTGTAAAACTGTGCTGGACAGGCATGTGACAAAAACGTGCTTTTTAAAGAGATGAAAAAAGAATCACAAACCTATAGTTTTACTAAAAGCAATGCAAAGGACTGAAACTCTATGGCTACAATAAATAGCTCTTATCCCCAGTGAAATCAGTATGGAGTCCATATAAAGGAGGTGAAGAGACTTCCTTAACTGGATGGAAAAAAACCTTGCTGGGGCATACCTCAAAAGAAACCCCACAAGAGATTTCAACTGATGGGGTCTATTGTTGGCAAAGGGGGGCTGCAGGAGTTTGGACTAGAAGACCCCTAAGATGCCTGGTGCGCCAGTTGCGGCCCTATTTGGATCGGGAGTCACTCCTCACAGTCACCCATGCCCTTGTCACCTCGAGATTCGACTACTGTAATGCTCTCTACATGGGGCAACCTTTGAAGAATGTCCGGAGACTGCAGGTGGTTCAGAATGTGGCCGCGCGAGCTGTCTTGGGTCTCCCAAGACATGCTCATATCACTCCAGCTCTCCGTGAGCTGCACTGGCTACCTATTGGTCTCCGAACACAATTCAAAGTGTTGATTATGACCTATAAAGCCCTTTATGGCAATGGACCAGGATACTTGCGGGACCGTCTTCTGCCTCATGAATCCCAGCGACCGGTTAGGGTGCACAGGGTTGGCCTCCTACGAGCCCCGTCTGTCAAACAATGCCGCCTGGCGGGACCTAGGGCAAGGGCCTTCTCCGTTGCTGCCCCAGCCCTCTGGAACCAGCTTCCCTCGGAGGTTCGTACTGCTTCCTCCCTCCTAGCCTTCCGGAAAGGATTGAAGACACATCTATGCCGACAGGCTTGGGGCATGTGAGCTGTGCTCTGCCCCTCGGCCCTAAGAGTGTCCCGCCATCAGTGCATGTGAATTGATTGAGTTTGTGTGTGGTATGAATGTGTTAATTTTTAAAATTATTGTTATCTTTTTTTGTTGTGAACCGCCCCGGGTCTCTGGAGAGGGGCGGCATATAAATGTGATTTAAAATAAAAAATAAAAGATACCTTCCAACTCTTGTTATTCTATAATTCTGTTAATATGAAATCAAGAACAGGCTAAAAACAATGGATTGAGAGATATTCTGTTGACTAAAGGAAAGTCAGCAATTCTCTGATGGCTGCAGGAGGGATCTGTGCTCCAAACTTTCAGAACATTAATTTACTCATAATATCCTCAACAGGCTACCCCGTGATTTTAAGGTAAGGATCTGCAACTGGGGTGTGAAGGGGACAAAAAAATATGTTCGCTCTTCAGTAATATATTGGAGCACTAGGATTTGACCAACGTGCATACAAAAAACCACCCTGAATTGGATAACGATTGAATTTACATTTGCTTAAAATTAAATTTGAGGAATGTGACTGCTGCTCTTGCAATGAACAATGCATCTTTTTAATATTAATAATTACAATTCAGCTCTAAACTGGGGTGGGAGGACTCAGCAGACCACACCCTGGCCGCTCAAAGCTTAGATAGCTTAAATGGTGGGATATTCTGATTTCCTGCCCTTTAGAGCAGAGATGAGTAATTTATAGGCCTCTGGATGTTGATGGATGACCCATCCCATTAAATCTCCCTCCATCCCAGAAAGGATGTTCTGCATCATCCATTTCTTGCCTTAGGCTTTCCGTCCAAAGGAAACCATTTTATTCTGCAAGTTACCTCAGGTCCCTGCAATACAGTAATACAGGTAGTCCTCGAATCACAGCCACAGCGGAGCCCAACATTTCCATTGTTAAGCGAGACAGTTGTCAGGTGAGCTTGACCTGTTTTACAACCTGTCTTGTCACAGTTGTTAAGTGAATCACTGCAGTTGTCAATAAGTTGTTAATAAGTGAATCTGGCTTCCCCACTGATTTTGCTTGTCAGAAAGTCACAAAAGCGGATCACATGACCCCCCCCAAGACTGCAGCTGTCATAAATGGGAGACAGTTGCCAAATGTCTTACTTCTGATCCCATGACCGTGGAGATGCAATGGTTGCAAGTGTGAAAAACAGTCGTAAATCACTTTTTTCAGTGCTGTTGTAACTTCAGACGGTCACTAAAAGCACTGCTGTAAGTCGAGGACTACCTGTAATGCATCCTAATAAATTAGATCCTTTAAAATGTCTTCAGGCTGTCCTTAGAGGACCATCTGACGGCCGTGGCCGGGAGGATGTTCTATCAGGTTCGCCTGGTGCGCCAGTTGCATCCCTTCCTAGACCGGGATTCGCTACGCACGGTCACTCATGCCTTCGTTACCTCCAGGCTGGACTACTGTAATGCTCTCTACATGGGGCTCCCCTTGAGGTGCGCCCGGAGGCTCCAACTGGCCCAGAATGCGGCCGCGCGGGTAGTGATGGGAGCATCGTGGCGCTCCCATGTAACACCGCTCCTGCGCGAGCTGCACTGGTTGCCGGTGGTCTTCCGGGTGCGGTTCAAGGTGTTAGTGACCACCTTTAAAGCGCTCCATGGCATCGGACCCGGATACTTACAGGACCGCCTACTGCTAGCAAATACCTCCCGCCGTCCGGTATGCTCCCACAGAGAGGGCCTCTTCAGGGTGCTGTCGGCCAGACAATGTCGGCTGGCGACCCCCAGGGGGAGAGCCTTCTCTGTGGGAGCTCCCACGCTATGGAACGAGCTCCCCCCCAAACTCCGTACGATGACAGATTTACGCACCTTCCGTTGGGAACTAAAAACGTTCCTTTTTCGACAAGCCGGCCTGGCATAGAAGCTCCGGTACCAGCAAGGTTAAAATGTTTTAGGGGGATTAAATTTTTAAGATTCGTAAAATTCGTAAAAATTTTAGGATTCGGCCAAAATTGTTTAATTCATTTTTAATTATTTTAATTTTGTATATTTGTATGTTTTTAAATTTTTAGGCTGTATACCGCCCCGAGTCCTTCGGGAGAGGGGCGGTATAGAAATTTGAGAAATAAATAAATAAATAAAATAAATAAATAAAAGCCTCAGGCTGATCTCCCTTGAGCCCCTCTTTTCAGCTTTCCAGGAATGAAATGTTAACCTGACATTCATCCAGCCATCTTCACACAGTTGTGGCTGAAAGAAAAAAAAAGATGCAACTAACCACATTCCTCATTTATGATTCCTCACTTAAGCTGTAAAAGTCTCCCATCCTTGTTAGGAAATTTAAAAGATGAAGTCATAACACAAACTAGTCACGGCTGGAAAAAAAACAATACCTTTCCATACTCCTGCACTTAGTAAGCTGACAGAAATCTAAATGATCAGGGTGTTAAAGCTATTAAGCTTCAGTTGTGCTTGTTTTTCAACCGTTCTTTTTGTCACGATTGAGTCTAAGAGCCTAGTTTAAATAATATAATGATTTTCTATTGCAAAGCACTCTGTAACTTAATCATTTAATTAAACCAAAGAAAAACGCCTGTCTAGTCACTCTAGAGCAGTGTTGCTCAACTTCAGCAACTTTTAAGATGTGTAGACTTCAACTCCCAGAATTCCCCACCCAGCCGTTATGTTGAGAAATACTTCTTTAAATAAATTCTGCTGTAGCAGTTCAATAATATAAAAAAAATGATCGCAATATGCTACTGGTTTTAGAAATTTGTTTGATTTTTTGCAATTGATTTCAGAAAATATCTAAAAGGAGACTTTGTTAGATCAATATATGAAGATGCCAAATCATTATATCAGGAGTAATGCCTACTCTATCAGTAAATTGCCAATGTCCTTGATAGATTGTTATTTCTACAACTGGTACTTTCTGGTCCTGTTTCGTTGGAGACAGCTGGAGGAAGGACATCTGATGATTCCAAAGCTAAATTAAGCCAAAGTCTCAATCAAATCTTCTTTGTCTTACAATTGCTTCGTTCTGTTTTTAAAACATCTAGATTAGTGGTCTTCATTCTTGGCCATCACGTCGTTTAGTGGCAACACATTCTCTGGTTTAATGGGACATTGGGGGAAATAAATGTTTGCTTTTAACTTTCTTTAATCTGCATCCTTTAACATCAGTGGACAAACCTACATGTTAACTATGTGAGAAAGAGAGAAATTTCTCAGTGCTCTGTCTATCTATCTATCTATCTATCTATCTATCTATCTATCTATCTATCTATCTATCTATCTATCATCTATCTATCTATCTATCTATCTATCTATCTATCTATCTATCTATCTATCTATCTATCTATCTATCTATCTATCTATCTATCTATCTATCTATCTGTTGTGAGTGTCCCTAGACCAGCTTGGGAAGTGTCAGAGGATGAGCAGCCAGGCCCCTCTGGGTGTTTTCCCCTCCCGGCAGCCGAGGAAGAGCAGCCAGGCCCCTCTGGGTGTTTTCCCCTCCCGGCAGCCGAGGAAGAGCAGCCAGGCCCCTCTGGGTATTTTCCCCTCCCGGCAGCTGAGACAGACAGGGAGGAGATTTACAGGCAGTCTGGGTCAGATTCGCAAAGTGAGGGGTCAGATTTGGATCAAGAAGATAGATGGCTTGATCCGAGATTCTGAAGGTTTGATAAGTGAAGGTGTCAGTTAAGTGGAAAAAGGAAGTAATGGGGGGAAGTGACGTATCGGAAACTATATTAGAAGGGGAAAAAGAGACTACGCCTTTGTCACGAGCAACGTTAATCAAGGAGTAGCCTGATATCTGGAGCAGTGCGTTTGAATTCAGTCTTCTGATGTTTTGGAAATCTACGGAAGAATAATGAGATCTTGGACAATGTGATAAAGAAAGAGTGAGTTAATTGGAGGGTGTGGGAAGAGCATGTTTTAATCTAAATGTAAATAAATGAGACTTGGCCGTTCCTGCCAGCAAAATGCCAGCAGCGTGCTTTGAAGTGAATCCTTTTGAAATGTGTTAAATAAACCTCTTAAAGACATATTTATGTGGATTTTAATGAGCTGAGAGAGGCCAGACAGAACACTATCTATCTATATCTTTATCTATCCACCCACCTACCTACCTACCTACCTACCTACCTATCTATCTATCTATCTATCTATCTATCTATCTATCTATCTATCTATCTATCTATCCATCCACGTACCTACCTACCTACTAACCATCTATCTATTATCTATCTATCTTTCTATCTATCATCTGTCTATCTGTTCATCCATCCATCCATCCATCCATCCACCCACCTATCTACCTACCTACCTACCATCTGTCTGCCTGTCTGCCCACCCACCCACCATTGTCTGTCTGTCTGTCTGTCTGTCTGTCTGTCTGTCTGTCTGTCTGTCTGTCTGTCTGTCTGTCTGTCTGTCTATCTATCTATCTATCTATCTATCTATCTATCTATCTATCTATCTATCTATCTATCTTATCATCTGTCTATATCTCTCTGTCTGTCTATCTATTCATCAATTGCCTATCTATCACACCCTCTATTACCTGCCTTACTCCTTAGCTAAAGAAAAAATTATTTAAGATAAAGTCTTAAACAAACTGCATCCCTTGTTATGCTAGTGAGCTACGGCCTCTTCTTCAGAGTTTAGTTAACATCACTACTTGTAAAAGACCATTTCGACACTCATATAACATGTAAAAACAACACTGGGTAGAAAATTGCCCCCACTACAATATCAAAGTTTGCCTTGCATTTTGGAAAAAACACATGGATTTGACCAGGCCTGTGCAATATGGACAACACTGAACCGAATCTGCACAGGCCATGGTAGATATGCAAATGTCATCTATAAGTGGGGCAAAATATCCTCACCAAATTGTGATTGTAGGGTCTGAAACAAACTATCCAACACATAGTGACAGAGTGTCAAAACAGACACTGTAAAAAATTATATTTGCAACTTAAATATAAGTTTGTAATCTTTCTAAAGACTTTATGTTCTATGTTTTATATTTTACCTTGTTCTTTTTTACAGAAATATGATGTGAGCGTGCAATATGATAAATTATTAATATCACTCATTCCCACAAAGAGGGATCACACCTCAAAGGAGAGGTAACTGATGGAGACCCACCCTGGGGCGAATCTAATATTGCTCACAGTCCTTAGTTGTGCCCTTTGAGACCTGCCCTTACAATTATTGTTCCAACCTCCTCCAGTTTCCATTTTTCCATTCCTTCTACTGTATTTTAGATTCATTTAAAGTATTAACTTGCTTGACAGAATGATTTGATGCCAGTTGTCTCTATAGGACCCACAAAATGAAAATGTCACCGTGACACAGGAAAGAATGACTAAGCATTACTAATGAGAACGTTAAGAAGGGCGAAAAGGCCTGACTAATCTTCCAGCTTCTGCTTGATTATTCATACTTATACATGTTTTGTTAAAATTTAGAACAAGAGATGTGGGGAGTTGTCATTTTTTAAAACGTTTCTCTCCCAAAAACAAGTTCATGGCATGATTCCCCCCCCCCACCTGATGGAAAGAGAGAGATCTATTGGAACTGTCATGGCAAACAAGAATCCTTACGGCTATAAGGGACAAGTCAGAAGATGTGAGTGCTGGGGCTTAGGAGAGGTGAGTCTACCATATCTAGAAAATACCAAGCTGGAGTGCAGCAACCTGAAATTAAGGAGAAACTTCCTGACAGTGAGGAAAATCAACCAGTGGAACAGCTTGCCACCAGAAATTGTGGGTACTCCATCACTGGAGATTTTCAAGAAGAGGCTAGACATTCACCTGTCTGAGATGGTATAGGTTCTCCTGCTTGAGCAGGGGGCTGGACTAGAAGACCTCCAAGGTCCCTTCCAACCTATTCTATTCTATTCTATTCTATTCTATTCTATTCTATTCTATTCTATTCTATTCTATTCTATTCTATTCTATTCTATTCTATTCTATTCCTTAAGGCAAGCCATTTAACTCAGTAGAGTTAAGGCTGTCTCTGACCCTACAAAGTGTGCAGAGAAGAGCAACAAAGATGATAAGGGGTCTGGAGGCTTAATAGTACGGAGAACAGATGAGGGAACTAGGTATATCTAGTTTAACAAAGAGAAAAAGAGCTGTCTTCCCGTAATGGAGGGACCATCACAGAGAAGAAGAGATTGACTTATTCTCCAGGCATCAGAGGAATGAATAGAATAGAATAGAATAGAATAGAATAGAATAGAATAGAATAGAATAGAATAGAATAGAATAGAATAGAATAGAATAGAAGTAGAGAAGAATGGAATAGGAGTAGAATAGAATAGAATAGAATAGAATAGAATAGAATAGAATAGAATAGAATAGAATAGAATAGAGCTGGAAGGGACCTTGGAGGTCTTCTAGTCCAGCCCCCTGCTCAAGCAGGAGAACCTATACCATCTCAGACAGGTGAATGTCTAGCCTCTTCTTAAAAATCTCCAGTGATGCGGCGCCCACGATTTCTGGAGGCCAGCTGTTCCACTGGTTGATTGTCCTCACTGTCAGGAGGTTTCTCCTCAATTCCAGGTTGTTTCTCTCTTTGATCAGTTTCCAACCATTGTTTCTGTTCCTTCCCTCTGGTGCTTTGGTGAATAACGTGACCCCCTCTTCTTTCTGGCAGCCCCTCAAATCCTGGAATACTGCTGTCATGTCATCCCTGTTTCTTCTTTTCTTTCGACTAGCCAAACCCAAATCCTTCACCCGTTCTTCGTATAAGTTTCCATCCATCACTTCTTGACCTGCCCTCAGGTGCTGTGGAGAATAGGCTGCCCCCTTCTTCTTTGTGACAGCCCCTCAAGACGGCAGTCCAGTCTGGAAGACCAAACACTGCTTATCCTCCAAGAGTGGTTCACTTTACACTATGTTTACTTTAGCAGAAACAGATCTCAGTGACTCAGCAATATTAGGAGGGTTCGCCCCCTCCTCGGCTGCATCATGATGACTATGCAAATATTTTTAGCTAATCATGAAATGCATACACAGCACTGCAAAGCAGTCGTCTCTGGGACGGGGAGTTCCTTATTAGTGTGTACAGTTCTCCTGGGGAGGTGGTCAGCTATCTTTATGGAACAAAAAGTTGAAAATATAAGTGACTTTGGAGGTACAGAATAATGTAGAACTCCGACTAAGCAAGACTCTACAAAGTTGGGATCTAAGAATTGGGGGCTTTTTAAACTCTGACTCAAGTATCTGGTCTAAAAGAATTGGTTTCTTCTGCACCAGACACCACTCTCTTCAAGTGCTGTCTCCAAAGATACTGCTTATGAACTGAGATACCAGTTCTCATTTTATCGTAGAATAAAAATGGATGACAGAAGCCAGAAATTAAAAAAAAATAGATGTTGAGGCTCTAGAGAGAGTGCAGAGAAGAGCAACAAAGATGATTAGGGGACTGGAGGCTAAAGCATATAAGGAACGGCTGCTGGAATTGGGTATGTCTAGTTTAATGAAGAGAAGGACGAGGGGAGACATGATAGCAGTCTTCTAGTATCTCAGGGGCTGCCCCAAAGAAGAGGGAGTCAAGCTATTCTCCAAAGCACCTGAAGGCAGGACAAGAAGCAACGGATGGAAACTAATCAAGGAAAGAAGCAACCTAGAACTAAGGAGAAACTTCCTGACAGTGAGAACAATTAACCAGTGGAACCACCTGCCTCCAGAAGCTGTGAATGCTCCAACACTGGAGGTTTTTAAGAAGAGACTAGACAGCCATTCGTCTGAAATGGTATAGGGCAGTGATGGTGAACCTTTTAGAGACCGAGTGCCCAAACTGCAACCCAAAACCCACTTATGCATCGTTGGGTGCCGGGTGGGTGTGGCCCATTGGGTGGGCATGGCTGCGGTAACAGCAGACTGGGTGGGACTAAAAAGTTCAATCAATCAATTCCAACTTTGCAAGATCTTTTTTTCCCCGCGAGAAGTTGAAATTGATTGAATTTTTTTTTTTTGCACATGGCGACGGAGGCCTAAAGTGAAAAGGTTTTATAAAACCCAGCTGAAGGCCTAGGACTGGGGTGGCGGCGCGTGTGCCCACAGAGAGGGCTCTGAGTGCCGCCTCTGGCACCCGTGCCATAGGTTCTCCACCACTGGTATAGGGTTTCCTGCCTGAGCAGGGGTTTGGACTAGATGATCTCCAAGGTCCCTTCTAACTTTATTATTATTATTATTGTTGTTGTTGTTGTTGTGCTTAGAGCTCAAAACCTAAAGGATCAGGAGATCAAACATGGCTGCTTCAGATGAAGCAAGTGATCTCTCAAAGAAAAATGCTGTTCACACTCAGCTATCCAACTGGGAAGAATATCTAGACTCACCTCACTAGTTGGGCTAACCCATATGGGGAATAAGAAGTTAATCATTAATCAATGGCATTGGGGACTTGAAGTTTTGCTTTCCTGCCAGCTACTGGTTATCAGACTTTGGCAGCCTAAATACAGTAGCTCTAATTTTGAAGAGACTGGTTTGATAAAGGAGAATATTTGTAGCTCAAGGCTGAAATGAGGGGTCCTTTGAGCTCTCTGAGCTTAGTTGTTTTCTTGCAGACATTTCATGACCCAACTAGGTAATAAAATCAGCATCAGAAGGGAGTGGGATTTGTGGAATGGAGGAGGAAGAGGAGGATTCTGGGTTCCTTGCCGTTCTCTGGGCATGGTTGTTTCCTTGCAGATATTTCATTACTCAAATTAGGTAACATCATCAGTGCTCAGACTGCTGAATTGCATATGGCAACAGATGAGTCAAACAATATCCTTCTTTCTCTTCCATTCACCATGGAGACAATTGATTGACTGGACCTGATGATCAACTTAGGTGTGCTGCTCCAGCCTTTATCCTGCACCTATTCAAGGATCCTGTGTGTATGGAGCATTGGAAATTTCCTAATGGGTTAGGCTGCATAGACAAAACTCCAGGCAGCCTCCACCCTCCATGAGGTCACTGCAGAGGACTGGAAATCTTAAAGGCTGGTTGGAACAACATCCTAGTGTACATTCCACAAACTGGTGCCATCTGGTTTAGAACAGAAGCTTCCCCTCAAGTTGTTCACCTTCAAGGAAATGGAGTTGCACAAACAGGACAATCAGGTCTTAGGGTTTGACGTGAAAACTTATATGTCATTTTTTTTAGATGATACTCTTCACTCTAGATCAGGGGTTCTCAACCTTGGCAACTTTAAGACTTGTGGACTTCAACTCCCAGAATTCCTCAGCCAGCAAAGCTGGCTGAGGAATTCTGGGAGTTGAAGTCCACAAGTCTTAAAGTTGCCAAGGTTGAGAACCCCTGCGATGTTCACAAGAAGAAGAATCTGAAAACCTCAGGGTAAGAAAGTCAGAACCAGGAACTTGTTTCTTCCAAGTTCATAGAAAGCCTGAAGGGCCACATTCATGGCCTCCAGGATAAACCTCAAGATAGATTCCATCATATCAGGAATTGTCTCCTGGTCTTGGCAAAGATCAACAAGCTCTTTTGTCTCAAATGCCTTCTCCTACATCTTTAGTCTGGGAGTCTGGAGCTGTGGAGGGATTTAGCCGGTTCATACCAGTTTGGGAGAACTGGTAGCTAAATTGCCCTCAATTTGGAGAACTGGTTGGCTTCCAGAAGTCCAGTCTAGGCCTGGGAGGCCTGGAGGAGGCCTCCCAGGCCTAGAACAATCTACCGGAAGTGCATGGGTACCACTTCTGGAAGTCTATTCTAAGCCTCAGAGGCCTGGAGGAGGCATTGGAGGCTTGGAGGAGTCCTCTCAGGTCTAGAATGGCCCACCAGAAATGGATGCCACTTCTAGAAGTCCGTTCTAGGGATCAGAGGCCTGGAGGAGGCCTCCCAGGTCTAGAATAGCCCACCGGAAATGCATAATGCCACTTCCGGAAGTCCATTCTAGGCATCGGAGGCCCAGGCCTGCATCAAATATGAGAGTCAATTGTTCAGATATTTGAATCCCACTACTGGCCTGGAGCCTTAAAAAAAAAAAGACAAATGTTTTCCTTGTCTAGTCATGACTGACTCTAGATGGCAGTTGTCATCTCTGTTTCCTAGCCAAGGGAGCCAGCATTGTCTGAAGATGCTTCCATGGTCATGTGGCCAACATGACCACAGTATATGCCAAGGTGCACGGAATACTGTTACCTTCGCACCGAAGTGGTACCATGCTTTTGAACCGCTAGATGGGCAGGAGCTGGGACAGGCATGGGAGCTCACCCCATCCCGCAGTGCTTGGGTCTCAAACTGTCCACCTTCCAGTCGACAAGCCCAGTGTTGCAGAACATTAAATGCCAATGGGGCAAATGGAAAGACCAGTAGGAACCACAACTGTGCCTGCTTGCCACTAGATGGCAAAATCCACAATTCTACCTATCAATTACCTTCCACCTCTGGAAGACTGGATACTGGCAATCCTTTTTCAGGGAGTGCACCAGAACACTTTATAACAGAGGGGAAAAAAAAACAGGAGGAGAACAATGCAACAAAGCACCATAATTTGGCTTTCAGTAGACCAAGTTAAATCACTGTGTTAAACGGTCTTACTATATCATATTTTATGATCCTGCAATAGACTTTGCAGTAGACTTTGCAAGTGATATATCGCCACAAGGCTGCAGAAAAATCAAAGATTATCCAATTTACAACTACCATATAAAACAGCTTTGGCCCTGCAGAAAATGATGTTCAGGGATGATTTGTACAATACGTTAAGAGAACACAGGCATATAACTTTTAGACCGTGCTGAAAATGAGCTATTTTGAATAGTGGTATGATTTTTTCCCCTCAATGGTTTGCTTCTTTCTTTCTGAAATTTAATCATTTACATTGTGATTCTAAAAATAATTTTGGTCTGTTCTTTTTGCCCACAACCAAAAATGGATCAAAATGATCTCAGGTATGGAAATGAGGAGTAATGGAATATAAGAAACAGATGGCAATCCTATTCAAACTCATCACCAACTTTAGTTTCTAAGGAACAAAAATAATTCTCTGGATGGACAACTTCAGTTAAGGAAAGGAGTTGAGTCAAACCTGATTCAAGATTTAAAAAAAAAAATAGAGAAGAGAGAGAGTTAAGTCTGCTTTATGTGTTTCTTGTTGTTAATATGCATTTGCATTCCCTTTTGCCTGGATAGAATTATTAGAATTAATTAGAATTAGAATGGAACAGAATAGTTGGAAGGGACCGTGGAGGTCTTCTAGTCCAACCCCCTGCTCAGGCAGGAAAGCCTATACCATTTCAGACAAATGGTTGTCCAGTCTCTTCTTAAAAACTTCCAGTGTTGGAGCATTCAGCGCTTCTGGAGGCAGGTGGTTCCACTGGTTAATCGTTCTCACTGTCAGGAAGTTTCTCCTTAGTTCTAGGTTGCTTCTCTCCTTGATTAGTTTCCATCCGTTGCTTCTTGTCCTGCCTTCAGGCGCTTTGGAGAATAGCTTGACTCCCTCTTCTTTGTGGCAACCCAATTTGTTCTGTTTTGTTCCAGTGAAAGAGCATTCTGAGGAACTCAAGGATGTTCAATTTTTCCTCCAGGACTGTACCAATTTTGCAGACCTGGGGTGGTCCTGCAGTTTTCCAAAGATAAATCCCTTTGTATTTCTGAAGGGGATATTTTGGAGATTCTCAGAACCAGGAGGGTCCACAGAGAAGGTCATCAAAGGGAAGAGGGTGGTGGTAACTGCATATAGAAGCCTCACTCCTTGCATGTGTAGGAAGAAGGAGCAGGGATTAGACCATGGGTGTCAAACTCGCCATGTCACGTGACATGTTGCGATGTATTGCAACTTTTTTTGCATTGCCGGAGCTGGGGTGGGCGCAGCCTTCGCATGATGCAATCAGCCCGCAGGCCAACAGTTTGACACCCCTGGATTAGAGTGACAGCCAAACTTGACTTTTGTGACCCCTACCAGCTGGGAATGCCCGTCCAGAAGAGAAGGTTCTTGTCAGGCGTGAAAGATCAGGTCTACAGATGAAGTTCCAATTAAAACAATTTATTGTTACTCATGTCTATGCACAGGAATGTTCTCAACAAATGGTTAGCACCCGCTGGGAGTTAGATAAAGGGTCAATGAAATTCAAGAAGGGTTGGATTTAGAATGCTTGTGACTACGTAGAGATTCTGGCTGATTCCTCCTTTAACTCCACCCTCTGATTCTGCCACTCCTTATCCCACTGTTAGGAGTTCCATCGTGCACACCACTTGGGAAATCTCATTATGACAGAACTTTTCCATTTCATAAGGAGCCTCCAAGTATACAAAATATAACTTAGTTGGCCCATAAAGATAGCAGTGAAACCAGCACTGTTTATCCTCCCTCACAGTGATGGCGAACCTTTTAGAGACCGAGTGCCCCAAACCCGCCTCGCCCCTGCCCGGTCCCCATGTCTCCTGCCCACAGGGCCACTCACCACCTCCACGGCCCACCACAACAGATTGCCCAGGTGGCCCAGCAGCGTCATGGAGGCCACGCCCTCTGTCTGCGCCCCGCAGCATCATCTGTACGCAATGGGGCGCGAGGATGGAGTCTTGTCCCCACTGCCCGGCTGCCATGTCCTTGACTGCGCTGATCTGCACAGGCCACACCTGGGACGATTCTCCTCCGGGGGGGCTGCTGGTGAGGAGGGGGCCATGGGGGTGGCAGGGCTGGGGTGATGGCGTGTGTGCCCACGGAGAGGACTCTGAGTGCCGCCTCTGGCACCTGTGCCATAGGTTCGCCACCACTGTTCCCACAGTACAGATGGATGTTCATTGCACATGGAGGTGTCTTTGACTTACGCTGTAATGGGGCCTGACAATCACGGTCGTACGTCATGATGGTTGTAAACCGATGTGACT